>OX104025.1:4373090-4918090 GCA_944470205.2 Schistosoma margrebowiei
AGACACACTCCGTTGATGAGTCCTAAATAAGATGAAAAGTGCGTAATGGATTCCATTGCTAGCCATTATCCATCTCTCCTTATGATTCTTGTGATATTTATTCATTATATCATTGGTTTAATCTTAAATTGATTGTAATGTTTATGTAATATTTATTCAATATTATAACCGTTTGTATTGATTTAGTGTGACATTTACTCGGCATAATATATGGTTGTATACTTTCAGTGTAAAATCTATTTATTCTCTTAATAATTGAAATATGTATCATATTTTCTGACTAACCATTCATTCTTAGTAAAATTTGTACATTAATGGGTGTATTTGGTTCATAATTAGTTGCCATGTTTCAGCAAGGTGAAAAAAATTTCCATATGACAAAAGCTTTTGTCTTCTTTCTTGGGTTGTACAATCTCATTTTCTCCCTGTTTAAGTTCAATTTTCAGCTTTCTAAATAACCTTAGTAATGATCCGTTTTTGCATTGATTGTTTGAATCTTCTCATTGATATGTAGGACTGCGATTGATTAGTTTCTTATTGACATGTGTTCACGCTGTTCGAATCGCCTTAATATTGCCTTACGTCACAAGCGTTTTAAGCAGAGATGATGGTAGATAGCAGTGGAACACAGTTTGACGCACGTGTCATCCTATTCCGGGACTCGGTAGCTGGATGTACCTGTATCTCAGAGTTGATGTTCACCACAGGACTCTAATCCAGTATCGCTCGCTTCAAATGGCATCGTATTTTCCACCCCAGCGCACATACCAGTGTCTATCTAGACTCAGCAGCTAAATGGAAAACGCGATGGTGTTTAAAGTGAACGGAATTGAATTCAAGTCTCGAAATGAACACCAACTCTGGGATGTAAGGACATACAGTGAACGGATCTAGAATGGGAAGAGAAGCGCTCTCTGGACTCCAATGCTAGTCACCAACTGTCTCTAGTAATTATCAATTGAGTGGGCAAACATTTATACATTAATTTACTTTGTTTTTTAAAGAGTGAAAATAATGTAACCATTTTCTGTGAACAGCATGATTTAAACTTATTTCCATTTAATAGTTGAGATCATGAGTCAATTGAAGCTAGACCACCATGGAAAACCTGAAATCACTTGATGGCCGTTTTTTCCTATGAATATGCTCACTAGTGACTGGCTTCAAGAGGTATTTCCTGGAGTTCTAGTGAGAAGCAGTGACCAATGAAGTTCAACTGGGTCAGTTGTGAGATAGTAACTCATTGAAGACAATGGTGGATGTGTCGCTCAATATCATGGATTACTTGAAGTCAAATATTAACACAGTTGGATGCCGGCTCAGTGGTCTAGTGGTTAGGCGTTCGCTCACGAGACCAGTAAGTCCTGTGTTCGAGTGATCCTATGTATAGAATCGTGGATGCTCATTGATGAGGAGTTTCACAATAGGGAGAAATGACTGTCCAGTGATTCCAGGTGTTTCTATGGTGGTCCAACTTCCATTGTCTCATGATATCAACTATTGAAATGACTATAATATCCACAAAACCCTTTTCTAATATTATTTTCATTTGTTCCATAACAAATATTGATCAACTGTTAATTAGAAATGATTTTAGTTTTGCATGTATTAAATGTTCAGTATATTTCAGTATGCTTTCGTTGTATCCCTTGTATACTGTTCATGGTTATGATTTTTAGTTTTAGATCATTAATTTTAATTGTATATAAAAGATTATTGCATTTGAATCACAACCCCTTTTCGCAGTTTACAGTTCATTGTATTGATTGGTTTAAAGGTTTCAAAACAGTTAACATTATCTTACTCATTTATACTATGTACATTGTTATTTTCAATTAATCAGTAGTTAAGTAATAATCTGTTGTGTATATTGATTGTATTGATCTCAATTGTGGTTGGGTTGAAAACTGAAGACCACCCGACAGTTAGTTGTTTTTAAGTATGATAGGAATCCTCAGTGGTTTATAAGCGCAATTTCGAACGTGAACAATGAGGTGCTTATGGTTAACGTTTTACTTTTGGATAGTTGCAAAGTATTTATCATAAATGTTTACAGGGACATAGAAAACACTTGGAAACATCTTATCCAATCAGAGTTGAATGGATGCCCTTCAGAAGCATCTAAAAATTAAAGTCACGTGTGATGTTTCTGACTGGATATTAATGTATACAGCCACTTTGTTTAGTATGGTTTTTTGAACTTTTAGAAACTCAGAGTCGTGTGTAACTATGAATATACTAACTTTGGAGTGAAGCGCTCATTTTTTATTTTGAGCCAATTCTTTTGTGTTCAGTTCACCGTTTAGAATTACCCGGGAGTTATTAGAAGCGTCTCAGAAATCAGATCGAACATTGATTTAACAGACTCGTTGCATACCATGAACGCTGTCGGGTAACACATCTAATAGTATGAGTCTATAACTTCAAAAGATTCACGGTATTCATTCAATATCATTAGTAACAACTATTTTCTTCCCAACATGTCTGAACTACGCCAGTCATGACTTTTCAGTAGAACTCAAAAAACATTTTGAAGTTAATGAGTCATATACTAAGATAAAGTAGTTGTCCAACACTACGGTTTCAATGAGGCCCCAACTACAATCAATCAATAACGAATAAAAATTCGCAAATCTGTGTAAAAGTCCTTCATCTTAATTGATTGTGCAACTGAAATACATAATCATACAAATTACTTCAAGCAATGCTGATTAGCTCCATAATGGATTTTACAAACGTAATCTAAGAAGATGTAGTCTGTAGAGTGATATCAGTCAATATGGGTATATACTACATCCCTTAATGTTGATTTGGTCATTCTGGAGCCTATACACGGAGTAAATTGCTCAGATGTCTGAAAGTACGAGGAAATATCTAACTAGTGATCTTTGATTCGAAAGTTCTTCAATTATGGTTAACAGTGGGATCCAGCATATGTACTCAGTTCTTTTAAAAAACCGTCAGTAGAATTCATTCACAGTAAAGTGTTTATATTCACAATAAGACTCAAATTTAGTAGTTATTATTTTAAACAAAAATTTATCATCCGGTAGGTGGCAATTTGTTTATTCTGGTTAGCGTTTTTTGGCAAGGTTGTTTTTTACACGACTGAGTTGCCGATCTCACGCAAAACCCTTCACCTTTACCTTTGTTTGGGATCAGCAATAACCCTAGAAGAGCTGAAGGCAGAGAATGCTGGTGAGCGGCCGATGCTCCAGCACGAGGGGTAACAAACATAGATAGAGCTAGAAATATAATGGGAGCCTCATAATTATTTTTCTAGCAGATTCCTTGATATATATTCATCATTAGAACTATGCATCAATAAATCGAGATATAAATTAATTTTATTACAGCAGTTCAAAGAGATCCAATTACCGGTCTTGGAGCATTACCAAAAGAACATGTTGAACTTGGACGTACAAGAAATGCTTCAACTGGTAGACCGGGTAAGTAATATAACTGTTTTCTTTAAGTATAAAATAGCTCTTCTAAATACAATTTCCATGAAAAATTGATTTGTTTTTTGGTGAAGGATCATAAACTAGTTTAATGAAGGTAGCTATCATTTGTTTTTATATTGTTGGATTGAATATAGACCAAAGTACACGTACAATATTTGATAAAATATAAGAGTGTATAGGTGTATGTGTAAGATAATGCTTTAGATCAAAGAAATTCCACTTCGTCTGTTATACAACAGAATATGTCGTTCAAAGAGATCTTTATTTTGATAGTTGAATCCATGAGTCGATTGAAGTTAGACCACCGTGGACAACTTGGGAACACTAGTCGGCCGTTTCGTCTTAGTATGAGACTTCTCAGCAGTGTGCGTACACGATCTCGCCTAGTGAGATTCAAACTCAGGACCTATCAGTCTCGTGCGCGAATTCTTAATCACTAAACCACTGAGCCGTCAACCAACTGTGTTAATATTTGACTTCAACTAATCCATAATATTGAACGACACATCCACTATTGTCTTCAATGAGTTGCTATCTCACAACTGACCCAGTTGAACTTCATTGGTCACTGCTTCTCACTAGAACTCGAGGAAATATCTCTTGGAGACTGTTGCTAGTCAGCATATGATGATGATAATCAGTTAGGGGTTTTGTGGATATTATAGTAAATTGATAGTTGAGATCATGAGTAATTTGATGCTAGATATTAGATAGTTATTGTTAAATGACTAATCTATTATGTGATATTCTAGTTTATTTTGAAAGGTTTCTATTGGTTAATAACTTGTCAATCTTTCTTGCTTGTTCTTCACCGTTCTCATATTCACTCCCTTGGATACAAAAAAGAATTCTCAAGAAATAACATTCAATGTACGTTTTATGACTTCCAATTATTTAAACAAATTTACAAACAAAAAACTTTTTCTTCAATAGTTATTAGTGATCATTCAGTTTCAGTAACATAAGTTTAAGACACCGGTAAAATGTTAAACTGACTTTAAGAGTATCCACCTAGTTACTATGATTAAATGAGGGTTATATCTTAGTGTGAGGACTTCGAATTATGATTTACCTTTGCTAGTTAGGTTTAGAAATTAGATTTACTATCAATAGTTGAGATCATGACTTAATTGATGTTAGACCACCATGGAAAACCTGGTAGAACTGGATGGCCATTTCGTCTTATTGTGGAACTCCTCAACAATGTTCATCCACAACCTCGCCTCGCGAGATAACGAAATGATATCAGCTAAAAATGTCAAAACTCTTTTTAAAGAGATGGGTAAATGGATTTCACGCCAAAAACCAAGATCTACCATCTTAAAATCTGATTGGTTCGTATGTACCTCCTAATTGTAAAATATGAATTTGATGAATAAATTCAAATTCTTTGAAAATAAGGAAAAAAAAGAGAAAAATTCTATCGACCATGGTGAGAAACGTATTTGAATTTCCTCATTTTTAGAGTCACAACAGATAATAAACTTTAGAGGGACTTTTGTGGATAATCTAGCAACTTTCATAGTTGAGATGATGGTTTAATTGAAGTTACCTAGAAGCACTGAACTGCCGTATTTTCCTAGTATAAGACACTTCAGCAATTCTCATTCACAATCCCGATCTCGGGAATTCAACCAGATCTGTTGTGAGATAATAACTCATTGAAGACAATGGTGGAGGGTGGCGTAATTTTGTATATTGGTTGAATTTAGACATTGACACTGTCGGTAACCGACTCAGTGATCTAAAGGTTAAGCGTTCGTTCATGAGTCCAAAGGTCCTAGGTTTGAATGATCCTACATGCGGGATCGTGGATGCACACTAGAACGAAACGGTTATCCAGTGCTTCTTCCAATGTTTTCATGATGGTCTAGAGTTAATTAACTTATGAATTCCACTAAATATTAATACAAATACTACTGAATAGGTCATTAGATTGTTTAATGATTACTATATCATATCAATCAGTAAATGAATTAATATAATTCTATATTTATTACTAAGTTAACTTCAATTTGATTGACATTAGACATTAGTTACTATACTGAATATAGAATGTCAATACCAAGAAAAAAAGAAAAACAAACAAACAACAACACAAATAAAGTAAACAATTTTTTTGGCGGGAGAAATGAAATGTTTTGTTTTTCTATTTACAGTTTAAAGTAGTTTCAGCTGTATTGAATAAAGAAAACAATAACAATAATAATAATAATACAATTGTCTATTGTGTTTTATCAGAAGGGGTTTTTGTGGAGATTATAGTAATTTTAATAGTTGAATTCATGAGTCAATTGAAGCTAAGCCACCATGAATAATATGGAAGCACTGGACAAGTTCGAATTTTGTGAGCTGAGATTGTGGATGCACACTGCTGAGGAGTCCCATAGTAGGATGAAACGGCTGTCCAGTACTTCCAGGTTTTTCATGATTGACTCATGATATCAACTATTCGTTAAACATTGAATAATATCAAAAGCTATTAGGTTTACCTCCTTTGAAATTATTGTAAACTGTCTAGTTTTTTTTTTAATCAATCTAACGGATTGTAGTTGAACAAGAAAATAAGTGGGTAAATTCGAATGTATATAAAGTTACAGAATATCTTGGTAAAATCTGAGATCCATGCAGTACGTACTTCATTTACAATAGATCAATCAATTGTCTTAGACTTCACTGTCCCTTCATTTCCACAGAAATCATTCTCTGTTCTGGTTCACTTTTCTTCTATCTTGTTAAACTTCTGCTGCCGACGAGCATTTCACTTTCGATTTGTGTTATATATACTACTTACAACTATCGACATCAGTAGCACACACCATAAAATAATCGATACATTCAAAAGAAAATTGTTTTTTTAAAAGAAACAATCTACATATACTTGATGAATATAAACAATTATGTTTGTCTAGGATTTAGATAAGTATAGATTCTTAAATAATGACATATTGAAATAAATGTCAATGGGAAAATGTCCTCTTTTCTTCTGTTAATTAAAATAAGGTGAATCATTAAATTCTAAGTTTTAAAAAGGATAGAATTATAGTAGTTGATCTAAGTGAGACTACTTTTGGAAATCTAGAAGCACTGGGCAGTTTTTTCGCCTTAGTATGAAATTCGTTAACAAAGTGTATTGACGATCTCACATGAAGGATTCGGACACAATCTCCACAAATCCTTATATCGATCAATTCTGATACTAATCAACATATGCTCACTAGTGACTGGCTTCAAGAGATATATCCTGGAGTTCTAGTGAGAAGCAGTGACCAGTGGAGTTAAACTGGGTTTGTTGTGAGGTTGTAACTCACTGACGGCAATGGTAGATGTATCGCTCAATTTCGTGGATTAGTTGAAGTTAGAAATTAACACCATTGGATGCCTGCTCAGTGGTCCACAGGTTAAGTATTCGCGTGCAAGACCGATAGGTCCTGGGTTCAAATCCCATGAGGCGGGATCGTGGATGCACACCACCGAGGAGTCCCGCAATAGGACGAAACGGTTGTCCAGTGCTTCCAGGTTTCCCATGGTTGTCTAGCTTCAATTGTCTCGTGATCTCAAATGTTGAAATTATATGGTAATTTATTTATATTTCATGGATGTCTAAAGTTGGTGACATTCAACTAAAAATTCACATTCACAAAGTGTTTGTCTACAGAGTTGAGATCGATCAAACAATGATTCAGTTATATCATAAGTTTCTCTCATATACTTACAAAACTTGCTAATTAGATAACTTGGAATATAACATGGCGCTAAATAGTTATTGAAATTCATAGGTGATTACTAATTATTCAAAGATATTACTTTAAAACATTGCTCTCATCTATTACAAATTGAGATTTTATTAACTAAATTGATTAGGATGAGTATGACATGAGTCTTATTACTGTGTAGTTTGATACACATTGTTAACTGATGTAAGATTACTGGGTTCAAGTCCTGAAGTGAACATCATCTTTAAGATGCAGGTAAATCGAGCTGACGAGTTCAAAATAGGACAAAACGCGCATCAAACTGGATTCCACTACTATTCATTATCGATCTTTGCTTAAAAAGCTTGTGACTTATGGTTATATTAAGGCAGTCCGTACAGGATACACATATGTCAATAAGAGACTGATCAATTGCAGTTCTCAATAACAATGAGAAGATACAAGTAAAATAACACCAAGTGAATAATGTAAGATTAGGTTAGAAGAATAAGATGTACTGAACGAGAACATCAGTGGGGACAACCAAATGTATCTGAACACAAAATTAAAGAATATCTTAGTAAAATCTGAGAATTATACAGTAAATACTTCATTTGCAATATGTCAATCAATTGTCACAAACTTGACTGTTCCTTTTACAAATATCAGTCAATCGTCTCAAACTTCAATGTCCCTGCATTTTTATACCAACTGATTTCAGTTCTGTTTTTTCCTTCTTGATCTTCTTGACCTCCTACTGTCAGACATTGTGTTCCTGACTATCGTTATATACTACTTATGTCGATATAAGTGGCTCATACCACAATAAGACATCAGATGTAATCATAATATTACATCATGAACTTACTGATTATCAGGACATATATTAACAACCTAATTAGAGTAATTTTCATAATCGATTACTGAAAGTTCAATGTGACAAAGATCAATATCATATGCATTAGAATAGATCAAATGATTGTTTATACTCAACTCTGAATTTCTAAATTGTTCTATACTTTCATCCAGTTATTTCGTTTCATCCTTTTTAACCAGATGTTCTAACAGCATAAGGGTTGTGGAGATAACTAAATTATTGATTGAGATCATGAACCAATTGATGTTCGATCACCATCGAAAACCTGGAAGTACTGGATGTCCGTTTCGTCCTATTGTGGGACTCCTCAGCAGTGATCGCAACCAAAAGCTTAATAATCTCCACAACCTCTGTACTGGTATTTAACATGTGCTCACTAGTGACCAGCTTCGTTAGGGAAATCTCAAAGTTCTAGTGAGAAGCCGTGACCAATGGAGCTAATCTGTGTCAGGTAGAGACAGGTATCTACCTCAGTACAATGGAAGATGTTGGCGCAATTTCGTGAATTAGTTGATATTAGACACCAACACCATTGGATACCGGCTCAGTGATCCAGTAGGTTAGGCATTCGCACTCGAGATCGTGAATGCGTACTGCTGAGGATTCCCACAATAGGACGAAACGGACATCCAGGTTTACAACGGTTGTCTAACATCAATCGGTTCATGATCTCAATCAGATGTTCTATGTTTGATCTGTTTTATTGTCATTCATATCATCATTATTTCGACTATATTAGTGTTCATTATAGTATTTACATCTAATACTGCTCTGAGGTGGTATAACAACTCTAGGTGAGATACATTCATACCAGATTTATGGTATATAGACAGTACTGTGCATAACCATACAAATATTTTTGTATTGAAATGACATTTCGAATAACTGATACGAATTCATATTTCTCAGAGTTAGATTAACTTAATAACAAATAATATTTCCAAATCGATGGAATATGGCTAGCAATGGAATTCAGAACACGTATTTCGTCTAATTAGGTATTGGTCAGCTAGATATACATGTATCCTAGAGTTGATGTTCACTTCGGAACTTGAACTCAAATGTCATCGAGTAAAAGTACCTTTTAAGCTTATCCTTAGTTTGTATTTGAATTACAAGATGTTTTGACTGCATAACACCTCTTTTTCATGGAAAATCAGTTAACATGATCTGATTCTGCATCAACCCTGAGATGAATTTAGCCTTGAAATTATGTAAGATACCTACTCTATTCAAATTTACAATGAACAGTCATATTAATTTATATAGGTGAGCCATTCTTATACATACAAGGATTAACAAAGGACTTGTGATTTATTCTTAGTGTTTAGAAGCAAATTAAAAGACTGACAACATCAGTATTTCTTACTAACTTATAAGATTTCACTTCATAGGATATTTTATAATAAATTTGTTGTTTTACTTACTTAGTTACTGACGCATGTTACTCTCAATGGAGCGTAAGCCGCCGACCATCATTCTCTAACCCACTCTATTCTGGGTCTTCCTTTCTAGTTCTATTCAATTGTTGTTCATTCTTCTCATATCTGTCTCCATTTCTCGGTGTAATATGTTCTTCGGTCTTTCTCTTTTTCTATGGCTTTGAGGATTACAAGTGAAGGCTTGCCTTGTGATGCAGTTGTATGACCTATCCACTTTCAGTGCTGTTTCTTGATTTCTTGTTTTAACTCACTCTTATCAACTGTATATAGTGTCTGTTGATGATTTTAGTCTAGATCTCATCTACTGACATAGAACGATACGATAATCTAATGTACATGTTATTACATATGAAAAATGTATTCTCAATGATTCATATAATTGCAGTGTACTCTTTAAAATTCTCTTTACTTAACATATAGCTTTCAACACAACATTAATCGCATGGGATGTAGATAATGCAACAGTATGTAAGAATAATGGATATACAACTAAGAAAAGCAAACGTAAGTTATTAAACTATTTTTGACCTGTATTTTGTTTATAATACACAATCGATCAATGTTCTTTGTTGATAGAGAAAACAATCAGGAAAACACAAAACAATTTTTCTCCTTAGAAACGGTTTGTTGAAGGAACCCTGTAATCAGTGGATAGTTATTGTATCATAATATAGGACTTTTCAATAGTTCCGATCTACAATCCTTCCACCAGTTGAACCTATCTCTTTTATGTCTTGTTAAGAGAGAGCATTATTCTAAGAATATTAATTCGGCATTGAAATGTCAAACAATTTAACGTTTTCTGTGTAAGTATTATTTATTCCACTTTGATCAAGAAAGTAGAAACCATCACCAGTCATTGTTTCTCACAAACATTTCAGGAATCCTTTCTAAATTTATGTTCTAGCAAGCAAACAGCTTAATTATAGAATTCAAGCTCTGTTATCAGACTGCTAATCAGTGAAGAATGAAATCAATCTTTGACTCTTGACGGGAATGTACACTTACAACTTTAAACAATATTGATCCAGTTTATCTTGAATGTCTAAATAAATTTTGATTACTGTATTATGGTTCAATTATCAATCTATAATTTAATTCATTTTGTGTTGGTTGCTTGAATCTTGTTTGAAATTGATCAATCTTTTACTGACATATGTTCACCTTGTTCGGGGTGCCTCGATATCACCTTATGTTACAAACATTATAAGTGGAGACGATGGTGGTTAGTAGTTGAATCCAAGACATGGGTTTCGTCCCATTTGAGACTCGTCGGCCGAATGTACTTGCGTCAAACTTTACCACGTTGCACAAGCTATATGGCCTAAGTAGCTAAGTAAATAATGCGATTTCTTTTGAAGCGAACGGCACTGGGTTTGAGTCATATAGTGAAGACAAACTGTAAGATACAGATGACTAGTCCGAAATAGAACGAAACGTGCATTCGGATTCCATTTCTAGCCAACAATATCTCCTCTTATAACTGTTTTGATACGGCTGAGAGTGGTGAGTGTCCGCTCTCCCTCCAGAAATTCTCTCACATAGCCACGCTTATACAGTCACTGTCAAGGAAGTCCTACTCACTGCCTCCTCACGGTGGCGGCGGTGTTGTTTACGAAGTTGACAGGATGAAAAACGGATGTTCGGAACTTTAACCGGGTTGGTGTACACGGAAGGTCAACGTAGTGGAGATGGAAAACAATGATTCCAAACCAATGGTGTACATGGGCTCCAGAATCCTGCGAGAACGAATGGCGATTGAATATGCTATTGGTAATCGAAAACTATAGGACTGAATCTCCTTACGTTGTCCCACTACCTTGTTGATCAGACTTTTAGGTTAAAGGCTTTGGTTGTGACCCCTTAAGGAAACCACCTATTTTGGTTTGGGCACTCGGTCACTATCACAGCCTACACACAAATCAAGTGACTTTTCATAATCCTATCCTCCTTACCTGTACTTACTAGTCATAAATTCAATTTACATGATACTTTAGTATTATTTAATATTGTCCCTCGAATAGTAGAGTATAAATACGAGAGATGAATACAAAAACTAAAAACTAATTTGGCAAGTGAAACGTGTTGTTGTTGTTGTTGTTGATCAAAATGAATAGGATTAACTGAAATGTCAAATTATTTATAATTATGCATGTACATATGTTTGTATATATATGCCTTTAATATATTTTGTCTGTTTGAACATTTTTATAGTTTACAGTGATTCAGACAGTAGTAGAATATTGTTTTCATTGAATAGTAGTAGTGTTAATACATCAATCAATAAACATAACTAATTGCCTAGTGTATTATCAGAGCAACGTCCGAAATCTGATACTGATATATGGTATGCTAAGCGCTAATGCACCAAATTACTACTTAAGCAAGAACATAAGAGTGGAGGAGAAAGTGTATTGAGCTAAAGAATCAAATTAACATATACTGATTTATATATATATATACCACACAATCCTTTGAAAATTGACTCACAGACCCCTATCAAATGCACTTGACCTTGAGGTCACTTCTGCTTGTTATCAACTGACCTTTTGTTATTTTTATGTGAAAATTATACTTGACTACACTTTAAACATTGAAATTTTGATAACGATGAATTGTCTTGAATTGACTTGAAACATTTTTATGAGTTAAACATTGAAATTATTTCAATTGATTTCATTTATTCCTTATGAACTAAATTAGTTAAGTAAGACTTTTCTTGACAGTCAATATCGTTTGTTACATTCCAACATTCTTAATCCTTTCACTTACTAAGTTGGTTGGTGAGACTATAATTTATGGACAACCTTTGAGAAACACTGAAGTGACCTTGAGAGTGGTCACCTAATAACTAAAACTAAATGAGGATTATAAACAAGTATGGTGAATTAGAATTATGATTTACAGTTGATGTTTAAGGTTAAGAATTAGGTTTTGGGTTTTTCTCACATAATGACATCAGTCATAATACCGAAACTCTATTTAGCCAAATGGATGAGTGTATTTCGTGCCAAAATCCGAGACCTCTTGTTGTGGACGTTAAATTCCCAGAACTCAATTGGAAATGGACTTAATTTTGTAATTTTATTTAGAAAATTTGAATTTCTTTGTTTTCGCGCCGAAAGTGCTCTTTTCACATTCATATCGTATTTCTCACTTTGGAGAATCTTAAACGCTGTTGGTCCGTTGTGTCTTTTAGTATGCTATTTTGTAACGTTTAACAAGGACGGTTTAGTGCTGTAGATATATGTTTTGATTTGTGTCTGTTGTTATCGCTCGTGCTTCTGGCTTTTTGCGGAATATACTTCCTCGTTAGGACTTTGACTTCTCTCTCTAGTTAGCGGGGCTGAGATGCAGTAGAATAGCTAGTTTATTAGTCTTTGGTCACAAGTCTTTGTTCTATTCGCGATCTAAGTGAACTCGTAACCGCTTCAAACCTAGCATCGTTAGTATAAGGTTTAACTGAACAAAAATTAGATCTAACAACTAATTACTGTTGAGAAAATCATCTTTATATCCTTTCATGATCATTTATGTTCACCATTTATTGTAGAACCAACACGTAATCCAATTGCTTTAACTGGTGATCTTGGTGATGAAGTTGATAGATTACGTACAACTAATGGTTCACGTAGTGGAACTCCTCGAGAACGTAAGTCTTGTTTATATTTACTGAAAGGGAAAAATGTTAACAGTCATAATAATTAATAGTAATTCCTATCAAAATGCATATAATTATCATTACTGTTCTTATGAAAAAAGAAGCATTAAACACTACCTAATTGAATGTCACAAAAATTATGTCGAATAGTTAATGAATATGTTAAGTGTAACACTTGAAAAATAGTGTAATGAACAATGAATAAATAAAACTGTAAGTAAGAAAAGATGGATAGTGGCTAACAGTGCAATTCAAGACGTGCGTTTCGTCCTAATTGGGATACATCAGCTTGAAGTATCTGCATCCAAGAATTGATGTTCACTCCGGGAGTCCATCCAACTATGCTTATAAAGCTTGTAACTGAAAGCAATCCTCATAGAATGCACAAGAATGTCAACAAGAAACTGTTCATTTGCTGCCTTAAACCAATAACAATGGGAAAATACAAGCAAACAGTAAACAGTTACTTGAGTTTTTCTGGAAAAACATAAAGTTTTCCCCTTCTTAAATACATGGTGTCTTTATCTCAAATTATTATCCAATGGAATATCTGTCATTTATATTTTCGAAAAGATTTTGGTCTGGTCATGGGTTTAAAGAAAAACATGACTTTACTTGATTTAGTACAATATACTTATATCCTAGAATACACTGCTCTGTTCAATAAATATGTGTACTAAAGTCATAATAGTTATACTGTATAAACTTCCAAGAACATAAATCGTTGTTTCCTTACACATTACTTCTCATTTGTTACAATACATTTGTTCTATCTTGTTTCGACTGTCATCGAACGTTTTGAGGAGTCGAACTTCTCAATTTTCCTGGCATTGTAACATCCTTTCTATAGTGACGTTTATCACTGAAATATTTGCTCCGTTTAAAAAGAGTACCATTTCAGTAAGTTAAACTACCGTAAACATTGAATAAAATTTGTTGAAAATTTCTCTAAAGTGTCATTAAAGACTTAATATTCAGTCATCGTTCTATCTGTTCATCAATCTTTGTTATCGACAGAAGCAAAGAAAATGATCTGGTTTTCACCATTTTAGGATGATAAACAATCTTTAAAGCAGACCATGTACATAGGTCATTAGCTATGTATTTCTCATGAATCCACAGGCGAAGACTGACTTTTCTAGAATGAAAGACAAAATAACGAACCGGGCAAAAAATGTCATTATGTGTCTTCAGCCCACATAGTATTAGGAATGAAAGTGTATTTGACCTATTATAGATAAATCATTTGTCTAATCAATCACTGTTTACTGTCTGAATCATTTTACATATGTATGTATAGTGTAAGTATAGTATCATCTTCCTTTGCATATTTGAGTTGTTTTACTGTATCTATAATTATATAACAAACTCATAGTATAGCCAAATTCCAATTCCTGATTCATTAATAGCGATAATAAAATTTCATCATGAAACCTGAATGTTTCAGACTATCATCCCATCTGTCATTTTTTTAGAAAATAGCTAAGGGAGGTTAAACACTAATGAAGTGTGTTAGGGTAAAACAACTTTCCTTGCTAATCTAGCTGACATAATTCACTAGTAATAGAAAAATAAAAATCGCACTTTTTTCGGTTTCGCTCCAAGCGTACGCAGCCACTGTCAGGAAAGTCTTACACACCGCCTTCTCATGGCGAGGGGGGAGTTGTTTATGAAATTGAGACGACGACTGGGGAACGTCCACTGGTCAATCCAGTTTGGTGGATTTCGACAATCCATCTAGGGTAGTAGGAAAGCGATGTTCTCAAACCATTGGTGCACATAAGCTCCAAGATCTTACAGAAACAACTAAATATTATGCCGAGAAAATGTCACACCAAATCAATACAAACGGTTATAATATTGAATAAATATTATATAAAAATTACATTCAATTTAAAATTAAACCAATGATATACTGAATAAATATCACAAGAATCCTAAAGAGAGATGGATAATGGCTAACAGTCGAATCCACTACGCACTTTCATCTTATTTAGGACTCATCAACGGAGTGTGTCTGCATTCGAAGTGATTTCCACTTCAATCAGAGATGCGTCACAAAATATTAAGTCTCCTAGTGACAAGAGAAATTTTCAGTCAACCCAACACTTCCACACTGCAACGGTCCGTTGCCACATTCACCCTCAAATGTCCTGATGCAGTTGAGAGTGAGGAGAGTCCTCTCCCTCTCTGGAAATGCTATCACATGGCCACGCGTAAACAGCCACCACTAGAGAAATTCTACTCACTGCACTCTCATGTTGAGAGTGTTGTTTACTGGATTGAAAGTATGAAAAGCGAATGACCAGAGCTTTAGTTGGGTTGGTGTATATGGAGGACCCACTTGGGGGAGTTGTGGAACCCTGATTGCAAACCAACGGTGCACATGATCTCCAGGATCCAGAGAGAATAAATGGCGTAAGAACCTATTCCGTTGACCAACTACCATGGTAGTGTATCTCCTGATTTTGTCTCGTTGACTTGTGGATTAAACCTTTATGTCATATGCTCGTGGAGTGTGTCCCTAAGAAAACTACGTGGTTCGGTTTGTTTGACCGGTTAGTATCCCAGTCCTCACATAAATCGAATGATTATTATCACGCATATATATATATATATATATGGTACCTTCTTGTATAAATGTTTATATAAATAATAAATAATCACTATCCAAAATTTTGATTACAATATAATTAGAACTGATTGTTGCTAACATAATTCACAATGGTACAACACATTCCTTGTTTTGTCAACAATCCATTCAGTATTAAGAGGGAAAAAACACTGAAATTATGGAAAAACGTTTTATACCTGATGGTTACTTTGATTGAAACCAAGAAAAAGAAAACATTTACGAATTGTTTGTAAATTTTCTACATACCGAATAAAACAAACAAAAAAAACCCAACTAAATTGAAATCGATATCATTAAGATCAATAATTCAATTTAATTGGTTACCATTTCAATGAGATTATACTGGGATACTGAAATTAATAGTCAATTCATTTTGATCAATATAAAGAGAGAATGATTTTGTTGTTGTTAGAGATTACGAAATGTTCATTATTTCAAGATTGAAAGAAATGATGATCATTTGTAGACTAATGTTATAATTTGAATGTAAACTGTTGATAGTTCTCTAAGTGAACTGATTGAATGATACAAGGGATAGTTAGCCATTTATGGACAGCATAGAGTTTGGAATATCTTCGTATCTAAGTAACAACATTACATTAACTCAGTGAGATAAAATCGTTACTGAAAACCTCAGAGTAGTAGTATGAATAATAATAATAGAAATCGGTATTAGAAAGGATTAGGAAAAGATGATATGATGCGAAAATACTTGGTTCTCCGATTGGATTTGAAAGTTTCTGTCGTTCATCATTGTGTGAAGTTGTGAACGCCCACTGTCAGAGAAATTTACACTGTAATTAAAAATTCGTGTGGCACATCTCTTAGCACTTACTTTTATCTATTATGTTTGAAAAAAACTATATTTCTATTACGATAATGACAAAAAATTCGTATGAAAATTAATCAACTGAGTATATTACCTTATTACAACTTATTAGACAAACTATCGATCCAGTAGAGAGTGATCAATGCCTTCTTGTGGCATTATTGTTGTTTGCGAAATTGAGAGAAAGAAAATTGAATGTCCGGTTCTTTAACCAGGTTGATGGATATGGAGGATCTACCTGGTGGTGTTGAAAAATCATGATTCCAAACTAATGGTGTATATGGGTTCCAGGATCTTGAAAAAACAAATGGCGTATAAACCAATCGTTGACCACCGGCTGCTGTGGGACCACGTCTCCTAAAGTTTCTCCACTGCCTTATGGATCAGACCTTTAGATTAAAGTTTCCGAGTATGCCCCCCCCCCTAAGACAACCACCTGCTTCGGTCTGGACACCCAGGGATCATCACAGTCCACACACAAATCAACTGAATTGTGTGTCACATATTGATTCGATGTCTATTTGTACCAATATTTATGTGTTCAAATAGATATAAACAGAATAAATACTCTAATTGATGTTTTTTTCAACCTATTCAAATACAAGAAGGATATTATAGATATAAATGTAAACCAATTCAGTAAAAATAAAAATATACTAACCATAATCCAAACGTTTACCTAATCTAGTCACTTTTACACATTCATATTCCACTTTTCCTTAGTTGGTGGAGAAGATTTGTAACTCAGGTGGATGATTTTGATGAAGTTTTGTTCTCTGAGTTGAATGGAATAGTCGTGGAACTTCCATCGTTCTTCTGAACAACATCATCATAACACACTTGAACCTGAAGTTTGAGACGATAAAATTTCATCGAAAAAGTTTCTTCAATCTTTCACCTTAAATCTACATTGTCAGTTAGACGCTACACAAAATTGCTCCACCGTACACCATTGTCTTCAGTGAGCGGATAACTCACAACAGACCTAGTTGGATACGCGCTGCTGAGGAGCCCCATACTAGAACGAAACGGCCGTCCAACGCTTCCAAGTTTTCAATGGTCGTCCAACTCCAATTCACTCATGATTTGAACTATTGAAATTAATAAAATCTCTACAATACCCCTTCTGATAATAGTCATTTGCTCACTGGTGACTGACTTCAAGAGGCATTTCCTGGAGTTCTAATGAGAAGCAGTGACCAATGGAGTTCAACTAGGTCTGTTGTGAAATATTAGCTCACTGAAGACAATGGTGTATGGTGGCACAATTCCGTCGATTAGTTGAACTTTGACATTAACACCATTGAATGTCGGCACAGTGGTCTAATGGTTAAGCGCTCGCGCGCGAGACTGATAGGTCCTGTGATTGGATCTCGCGGTGGGGAGGGGTGAGATCTTGAATGAGCATTACTGCGGAGTTCTATACTAGGACGAAATGGCCGTCTAATGCTTTCAAGTTGTCCATAGTGATCTAACTTCAATTGACTCATGACTTCGACTATTGAAATTACTACAATCTCCACAAAACCCCTTCTGATAATTAGACTATACATTAGATTTGATTAGAATGACTCATTGAGTCTTTGAGTTGTTTATTTATCTATGGAAAAAAAATGATTCATCAACATCATTGACAAACGAGCATAAATTGCTTGTTTGTTTTTCAAAGAAGAAAAAAACAGAGAGAAAGAAAGAAAGAAAAAAAAAGGAGAAAAACCATCCATGTAACCAACCAATCCGTTTCAACTATTTGATTCAATTATTCGGTTTGCTCATTTGAATTATCATGGTTATTCATTATTGATTCATTGAAACTAATTTCATTTCTTTTTCCCAGACAAATTGAATAATATAGAAGATAAAAAAAAGCTTTAGGCAAAATAGAAAACTTACTGTCTAAATAAGAGTTTATGGAAATTGTAGTAATTTTTAATGATTGATTTAAGTTAGACCTCCTTGAATAACCTACAAGTAGTGGACGACTATTTCGTTCTAGTATGGGACTCGTGAACAGTGAGCATTCACGATCTTGTACGTGGGATTCGGACCTAGGACCTTCGATCTTGTGTACGAACGCATAACCTCTAGACCACTGAGACGGTATTTAACAGTGTTAACGTCTACCTTTAACCAATTCACTATATTGTACACCTGTTCATCATTGTCTTTAGTCAATAACTGCCTGACAACAGACATGGTTTGACTCTATTGGTTACGTCTACTCACTAGAACTACAGGAAACACATCTTGAAGCCAGTTACTTACTGTTTATTTTCTCCTGTTTTTTCAGTTTCTACTTTTAACCTTTAAGAATTATTGAAACATCTATAACCTTTAACACTGTTTACATTGACCAATCTTCAATGAATGGAATATTCACAATAAGATGAGTAAACAAGTAGATCATCTTTAGTAAACCGTTGAAACTATTATCAATAGTAAATTCACTTGGTATTACTTTTACATGAATCATCCCATTGATGATTAGGACTGCAATTGATCAGTCTCCTATTGGCATATGTGCATATCATGCGTATTGCAAATGGCTATCAGGACTCAGTAGCTAAGTGGATAATGCGGTGGCATTTGAAGCGAATGGTATTGGGTTGAATTCCTGGAGTAAACATCAACTTTGAGGTTCAGGTACATCCAGCTGATGAGTACCAAATAGAACGAAACGCGCGCTCCAGATTCCACTGCTAGCTACTATTCATTTCTGCTTAGTCTAGAAAATTTGATTAGTAACAGTTATTTAGCTGTTGATTTCTAGAATGTATCAGATTGAGATAGATTGTTTGTTTTCTCCGTATAGGCTTTACCTCCTAAACGTTTCTGAATTTTCTAGAAGCATGGACAAACTTCCTCATTATTCACTATTTTCGACCTTTGTAGATAAGTAAACATGTGAATAATGATTTTTAGGCACGTATGATCCGAATCAGTGACTTAACCGTTGAAATTAACTTCTAATTCCTGATAAGGATCGGAAATTCGTTCATTGATGTATGTAGTCGTCATGTTGACATTCCTTAAATATTGTTTTCACCTGTGAGGTGTGCATTTTCAGGGTCGACCTTTTCTAACTCCATCCTTCCTTGTGAGAAGGCAGCATTACTATTATGTTGATTGTCTGAAGAAAACAACTTACTGCCGTCACACATCTGTACAATCATCAGTACGACTTCGCCTTCGCACCTTGGATTTGCTGCTTTTATTCTTACCGCTCTTCAGCAGACCTGTCTGACATGGTAGGACCTTGAGGAATGATTGTTCCAGCTAGTATAGCTCAATTGGTTCATTACAATAAGCAAACCCGACTACCAAGTCAAGGTAGCAGTAACGATCAGGATAGAAGATCACATTAGTACAGTTGCTAACATTCTCTGTTGTGTTTTAAATTTTATGCTAAGTATGCTTGATAACTCTTCATCTCATTTTCTCCTTATTGTAAATTGAATTGTGCATGTTTCATTTCCCATTGTACTTGAAATTCATCTCTTTTGCTGTTTCTCATTCGGTCAGTTTTCTCTCTGGTTGTGTTATTATGAAAGTTGATGACTCACACTACGGTGCATTCTCACTAGGTCCTACATCGATGACAAAAGAATTGTCTGAAATGAATGTAAACGTCAAAAAGAATGTTTAGATGTTTAGAATGTTGGAGACTGTAAATAATGCTGTGAAATCATTTTCAATCTATTCCCTAAATTAGTTGAAGTAATTTATTTGTATTAGAGTCCCTTAGTTGTATGGCTTCGCTGGGTAATTTTCATTATTGTCCTGGTTAATCATATCATAAGTGACTGCTTTAAATGTGATTAGATATTTTGAAATTATTCCATAAGTACCTTAGTAATAGGTTCGTTAACATTATGTGAAACATCCGTCCGGTCGAACAAGATCATTTCAGTAGGTTGGTCAGTTTGATAACTTATATCACGGAATGATATTGGATAACTACTGGGAATAATTATGTACTGGACAACTTTTTAAAGAGGTACTTATTGGAGATTTAGTGACGGGCCATGATTAATTAATTTCGACTGCACGAAGAGTAAGGTTTGTCATCCACCAATGAAATTGAATGATGACTGCTCAATATTGTTCGTTGATTTAAGTTCGCAATACAAATCAATGGGGGCTAACTTAG
The DNA here is from genome assembly GCA_944470205.2 of Schistosoma margrebowiei. Classification (NCBI taxonomy): domain Eukaryota; kingdom Metazoa; phylum Platyhelminthes; class Trematoda; order Strigeidida; family Schistosomatidae; genus Schistosoma; species Schistosoma margrebowiei. The sequence continues at coordinate 4,393,844 of OX104025.1, forward strand.
TGATTTAAATCTTAGGCACATTATGAGATCTGATGGTCATGGAGTCAACCTCCAATGTGACCGCGGATTCAGGTTACTGAAAAATTCTACACTAAGGCTAAATAGCTATTCTGTACTTTCTTTTTTTCAATGGTTAACTAAGTTCTATCTGTCATGTAAACCATGAAAGGGTACTTCAATTGGTTTGTTTTATTGGTAAACCATAGTTTATTGGGACTTTTGTATTTTCATTTACTTTTTGAAAAGAATATTGTTTATAAATGATCAGCTTGTTTATGATTCACATAACTAGCTGATCTGTATGATTTACAATGATCTTTTCATAACGTTCAGCAAGTTAGAGTCTGGGTTGTAATCAACAATCGTGTCCCTATCACTTTTTTTTGCACTAACTTATTGTGCACTGTCCTCATTCTACAAGTGTTACTGAGTATCAATGACTTGTTGCTATAATATTTTTCATGTATACATATATTCGAATCGCTTCCAATGTGAATCATAATAGATACTGATTATACTCGTATATTTTTCGTTATTACCAATAATGACTCCTTTACATAATGGTATATTTTGTACATATATCTATAGCACAACGTGATCCCATTTCTGGGAGAGGAAATTTTGGTGATCGTGAATGGGATCCAATTGGTAGATATAATGGAAAAACTAGACGAGCTAAAAGTTCTACTGGTAAGATTTCCCAAATTTTCTTTTGATTGAGATCATGAACTGATTGATGTTAGACCACCATTAAAGAAAATACTAAGAAGTACTAGATGGCAAATTCATCTTGTTATGGGACTCTTCGACAGTGCACATCTACAATCCGACTAGTGGGATTTGAACTCAGGGTCTTTGGTCTAGCACGTGAATGTTATTCATCTTTCATTATATAATAAGGTTAAATTCTAATTAAAATGTACAATTCGTATTAAAAGAAAGAAACTGTATTGTTTTATTGAAATAAAGTTTAGATAAAGAATTTGACAAAATAGTTTAATGAATATGCTAAAGAGCATAATTTTAATTTTTATGCCTCAAAATGACCTTCATTCAAGGTTAATTGTGTAACTATGAAACGTTGAGATAATTTATATCATTCTAAAAGGTTATTTACAGTCAGTCAGCTACAACGTAGGACCAGGCACATATATCCATCGGTTCAAGTCACCATACAAAGGACTTCAAAATGAATATAAAGATAATTTGGTTGATATTTAGTGAGTAATTATTTATTCTATTTCTATTTGAACACATAAATATTGGTACAAAGAGATATCGAATAAATATGTGACATACAAGTCAGTTGATTTGTGTGTGGACTGTGATGATCCCTGGGTGTCCAGACCGAAGAAGGTGGTTGTCCTAGGGAGGCCATACTCGGAAACTTTAACCTAAAGGTCTTATCCATAAGGCAGTGGAGAAACGTTAGGAGATGCTGTTCCATGTTAGCCGCTGACCAATAATTGGTTCATACGACATTTGTTCCTTCAGGATCCTGGAGCCTATCTACATCATTGGAGTTTTCCAACTCCTCTAGTTGGACCCTCTATATCCATCGACCCGGTTAAAGCATTGGACATTCACTTTTCGTCCTCCCAATTTCGTAAACAACACCTCCACCACCTTGAGGAGGCAGTGAGTAGGACTTACCTGACTGAGTGCCTATGTGAGAGAATTTCGAGAGAGAGAGAGGGAGAGGGAGAGAGAGAGAGAGAGTTGATTCTCCCCACCCTCGACCGTACCAGAGAATTTTGGGGCAGTGACAAATTAAAGTTTACTAGGTGTACTACCGCACAGACTACAATTAATTTTTCAGAGTGTGCCAGAAAAATCTTTAAAATCTGGGGAAATGTTGAAGTTATTTCATTATTCAAAGTTTGAAAGGAATTTCCCAGAATGTTCTAAAGAAATGGTAGGTCATTTGTCAAATCTGGATTGAACAGTTAATTATGCGTAAATAGTTCCAGTACCTGTAAGGTATTAAGGTCACACACAAAATTTTAAATATACTTTCCTTCTGTGCCTAAACTAACCTCGGAAAGTTTCCTTTGTATCGTTTATACCACCTTCCATTATCTTTTCGAGGGTTTAATTGTAGTAGAGGTCTGAGGAAGTAGAAATTCTTAAGGAGTTAGTGTCAAGAGTTCATGTGTTAAAGGTTTACAAAATGTATGAAACAACTTTTTAGTTTAATCTTCATTATTTGAGTGACTTTCATTTGGATATCCTGATCATCTGTGACTCGCAATCCTCGAAAACATCCGAAGTAAAGCAGTTTAAATGGTCTAAAATATTTTTTCCGGTTAGCGTTTTTTAGTGAGCTAAACATTTTACGGGATGAGGTCGCTAACCCCATGCCGACCCCCCTCTTTGTTCGCACTTGAGACTAGCATTAGCCCCAGAGGGGTCCTAGGTGGAGTTGGAATAAAGCAGTAGTAACTCAATGATGAAAGTGAATAATTGTCTAGTTTAATCCCCAAATAGTTTTATTTAACTGTCAGTAATTTTATCTGACTTTAAGATGGTGGATAAGATTTAGTAATTTAGATCGATCATTTTGGTAAAGTTTCTTACTTTGAGTTGGTTAGTTAGATCGTAGAGTTTTCATTATTATTCCGAACATTAACATCAGTATAAACGTCACATAGAAGTGAAGTATTCAACTTCCTTAAAATATGACTAATGTCTTATCGACCTTAATCATGATTGGTTCTTATTGACCTGTAATCTGTAATTTTCCGGTTGGCGTTTTTTCGGCGAGTTAGTTTTCTACGGGATAAGTTAATTAACCCCAAGCTTAACCCTCCTCTTTTATCCGGGTATGGGACAGGAAGCAGCCTAAGAGGGGCTTCGGAGAGGTTTTGATCTGTCATTATTAGTATATTTATTTTGTTTATCGCCCCCTTTGATTTAATTCTTGGTCCTAAAGTTTTCCATGATTATTCTGCGTGTTTAATAAGTTCGATCGATTTTCAGATGATTATTAACTGTTGACTGAGCTGACTATCTTGCTTCCAAAAGTTCTCTGATGTTCTTAATATTCCTTGTATTCAAGATTTCAACATTTTTCTAGTCTAATCTTACCTGACTGTGTGAGTAAAGATAAACGAGGCAGGTGGCAAACTTGTCAAAACTCAAAACTTTTAGCCATATACTTATGAGTTATTCTAAAGCTGAAAACAAATGATCAGTTTTTGTGACCAGGTCAAGTTGATTGTAGAATACTATGTCATTATTCAGTCAGTGATCATTAGTGCTGTTAAAGGTATGAGGGCAGTTATCATTTCCCGGTCGCCCACATCGTGCAAACATTCTTCTAGAAGTACATGAAAAGAAAATTTGATTAGAGGTGGTCTTAGTGATCTGATAGCATAACCACACTGCCCGAGTGACAACTACTTGAGGCTGGTCACACACGACATTTTTGTGATTAATTTTCGTGTTACCTCCATATTTGTTGAGATCTTGCTACCGGCGATGGATATCTATTGGATAAGCAAATAAAACAATAAGATTCACGAACACATACATAATATATATGGGGGAGCGATAGATTGATTGAGAGATTTCTAAGTGACTAACGGCTAAGATAAAGGAAGGAATATATGTGTAGGCTGTCACATGTAACCAAGCATACATGATCATATAGATGTAATAATAATGATAATACAAAGACATAGACCATTTTGTTACTGTTCGAATAACATTTTCTATTAAATAAGTTAATCAAAGGGTTTGACAAAATTAACCGTAGGAAAACTTCATTTTAGGAGGGGTTCTATAACTTGTATTTGTTTATATGAGATTTTTCATGATTTTTCAATGAAATATCTGTTTATTACATTCCGAATTTATAAAACTTTATAGATTTTAGTATGATAGTTTCGTGTGGATGATCGATTTTTGAAGTTTATGAACCCATCATTGTTAAATCACTATTGAAGACCTAGAAACACTGAATAGCCGTTTTGTCCTACTATGTGACTCCTCAGTGGTGAGCATCTACAATCCCGCACGTGAAATTCGAACCAAGGACCTTCGGACTCACACTCAAACGCTTGAACTTGAGACCATTGAGCTGGTATTCACTAGTGTTAATATCTAATTTCAATTAATCCACAATATTTTGCGAGAATCTTCCATTTTCTTCGGTAAACAAACTGCTTCATATCAGGCACAGTTGAACTCCACTAATCGAAGCTCCTCCTCCGAGAATTATCTCTTGAGATTACAGCTTACTTAAAAAAGTATATAAGTAGTATAAAATATTCTACAAAATTAAGAAATTGCCAGAATAATTTACTACACAGATTATTATTATTAATGTTTTTCAATTACATTTAATGTTTTATGATTAATTAGGTATTAGAACTAATCCATTAACTGGTGAAAATGTGAAAACTTTCACTGTCATGGCTGAGGAAAGATGTACAAATAAAGAAAATGGTGTATGCAAACGAAATGGTAAATAATTTTTATTCTTATTTTGTGTCGAATAGTTTGATTATAGAATGTTAATCGTTAAACAGTTTGAACAAGACTTGTGGATATTATCACTTTATTATTGTTATAATCTCTTTCTTACGGTTATCACTCAGCAATTCCTATTGCTTAGTATTCTCGGACATCGATTCACTCGACAAGTCCCTAAATCAAAACACGGTTGAACAGGAAAGAGATCATATTCCATCTAATATGGTTAGATGGAAGTAAGAAGCAAGAAAGAAGCACAATAAGGAAAACGTTAGTACATTTATGGTTTTTACGTAAGAAGATTCTAGAGTTTTCTCCAAGTATCGACTAGTGCTGATTGGATAAGAATTAGCCAATCAGCGTGCATCAAAGCAATCGTGCATTTAGCATGCTTTAATCCAGTCTATGTCCCGCTAACAATTAACTACATAAAAAGGTGACTTAGTAATAATATTATAGACTGCTGTGTTATGTAACATACTTTTGATATCCATCCGTAAAATTTATTACTACTGGTAAAGAAGTAGATGGATGACGTGCGATTCTGATTCCTGCCTCATCGTCAGAATAGTTTAATATCAATATCTTCAAATATGAAACTAGATGGTTCATCATTGAATGTGTTGAGGATGCTAGATCATCAGAAATCACTTGGTAAACGTCTCATTTTGTAATTTTATTTTGAGAAGTTAAAGTTCGCATTTTCGAACTAAATGCGCACAGTTTTACCTTTAGTTTGTATTTCCCACGTAGAAGGATCTTAAATGTCATTGGTTTGTTCCCTTTATTAATATGGTATTTTGTGACGTTTCCTAAAGACATTTTTATACTGCTTATATATGCTTAAGTTATGTGCTTGCTCATTCGTGATTCTGACGTCTTTTAGAATATATTTTCCCTCAACTGAATCTGGTTTTCTCCTCTAGCTAGCACAGCTGGGGCGCAGTGAATAGTTTAGCTTGTCTTGCTGTTGTGTTGCTAATCCCCTGTTCAATTCACCAATTTTTGGTGTAATCTCTTTGGACTTAGCAGAATCGTTCAAGATACCCTAGTTCTCATATGATTAAACTTAATGTTTGTTGACTAATATCGACTAGAATTGAAAGTAGGTCAATCAGAGTCTTGACTCTATCTCTTAACTTTAAATCCTAACCTGAACTTCTAGTCATGACTCGAATCCTTTTTAACATTTTTCTTCGTGATAAATTATTCATTTAGATTATTTGCATCATGATTGGCTAAAAAAAACATTGTCATTAGTTTTTCATGATCATTTCAGAGTTCTTCGACGTCACCATAAAAGTCTGGTGTCATATTGAAAATTATTTACTTTGATGAGTGTATTTAAACAGTTAAAACATTCTAATGGCGTTACTAGTTAAGAACTTGAGAATTGTCTTGGGCATTTAAGGAATCGAGATAGAAAGATGGTAGGGCGATGAAAATTAAATCAATTAATGTGTATAACAATAATCACTAAATGATACATTCCAATCATGAAGATCTTGTACCTCGTTGTAACCACAATAACTGTTGATAATTGATACCAAAGGAGGAGATTGATTATGAATACAGTGGTCTTGAGTGCTGTTAGAGGTATGAAGGCAGTTACCACTTCCCTGTCGCCTACACTGTGGAAGTGCTCTTCTAGAAGTACATGGAAAGGAAATTGGATTAGAGGTGGTCTTAGTGATCTGAGAATGTGATCGCAATGCCTAAGTGACAATTACTTGAGGCCGGTCACACACGACATTTTTGCAAGTACATTTCGTGCTAGCACCGTACTTGTTGGGATCTTACCGCCGGAGACAGAAATCTGTGGGATAAGGTGAGGTGTGTATTTTCAGGGTCGACCTTTTCTAACTCCATCCTTCCTTGTAAGGAGGCAGCATCACTTTTATGCTGGTTGTCTGAAGAAAACACCTTACTGCCGTCACACATCTGTATAGTCAGCAGTACGATTTCACCTTCGGACCTTGGATTTGCTGCTTTTATTCTTACCGCTGCGGCTCTTCAACCGACCTGCCTGACTGGCATGGTAGGACATTGAAGAACGATTTTATCAAGCTAGTACAGCTCGATTGGTTCATTACAATACCGGAAACCAGTGCATTTTTTTCACAACACAAATAAAAATACAAAAGCTGATTCGGGTAATAATTTATTACAGCCTTCAAAAACACATCGATAGTTGTTGTCATAACAAATAATAACTGGTACCAACTATATGACTTCACGAATCTCACAACACAAGTAAGAACATGAAAATATTAGATGTAGATTTATTTGGCACAGAAAACAAATAGAAACGAATATCTCAATGCACTAACGTAAATACAATTTACATTAATTACCAATCAAGTTTATGTACTGCAAACTTAGTAGTACTCAACACTAATTAATCAAACGTTTATGTCTAACTCATATCAATTCTTTTTTTAGCAGTTGACATCATGAGTCAATTGAAGCTAGAGCACAATGAAAAATCTGAAAGCTCTAGACGGCTGTTTCGTCCTATTGTGAGACTCTTCAGCAGTGCACATCCAGGTTTTCCATGGTGGTCTAGCTTCAATTGACTCATGATCTCAACTAGTGTAATTACTATAATATCTACAAAAACCCTTTTTGATACATATTAACTCCTTAAAATGTAATTCATTGTTACAAATGATTGGAAAAGAAAATCAGTTTTATAGATTACTATTACCTTAATCAATAAAGTCTTTACTCTCCATACTGATACCGCAATATAAAACAGTTTAACAATTTAAATGGTTATGTTAAATCCTATGTTAAGTAAGGAGATGAATGATAGTGACTGTCATCTTACAGAATACTTCCGTTGATTAAACTAATACAATTAGTCAAATATATGATCAAGGATACCTTAGATAATACGTTAATCATTACATTATAAGCAAAGATGGATACCGGTTAACAGTGTAATCCAGGATGTGCGTTTCGTCCTATTTGGGACTCGTCACCTGGATGTATCTGCATCCCACAGTTGATATTCACTCTGAGACTCGAGCCTGTACCGTTCACATCAATCACCAACTCGTAATCCACTTAGATACTGAGTTCTCATAGCCACTTGCTTGTGCAATGGGGTGAAGTTTAAATTCATTTGGTATTGTTTGCTTGAATCTTCCCATTGTTATTTAGGACCGCAACTTTTCATAGTAAACGTTTCATGTTTCTTTTTTTTAATTTTCAACAAATCAGTTTCTACGAAGAATATTTTCACTGGAGAAAATTGTGAGAATTACACAGTTTCACCTGAATTGAAATCTCCTATTAAACGTGTACAACGAGGTGAGTGATAGCAATAGAAATATTTATAAATATCAGCAATAGGGTTGTGGAGATTGTTGAGTATTCGATTAACATCATGAATCGATAAATGTTAGACCACTATTGAAAACCTGAAAGAATTGGATGACTGTTTCATCCTAGTGTACAGGACTCCTTAGCAGTGCACATCGGCAATACTGCATTCAGGATTTGAACCCAGAACCTTCGGTCTTGAGCGCGAACTTTAGTTGCTACTGGAAAACGTTTCCGCATTCACATTAACAAAGTTTTGTGTTGTATACAAAGCTTTCAGGACATCGATGAGGGTGTCATGGTACACACTATTATGTAGTTCTAAATTTGAACGAAGAAAGTATTCAGTAATTTTCAGTTATATGCAGTCTCTAACCAATGTCAAACATGAAGCTGGTTTGATGTTTACGTTAAACGCTTATCAACCTGAAAAATGCCTAACTCATGATTCAAAAATTTCGCTTAGTAGTAACTTAACTTCGTTGCTTTGAAATTTATTTTTATCTGTCTGAGTACTAGGAAGTATAATTCAGAAAATTATATGACATAAATACTGTAAGATAACTTGTTTTAACCTGGATGATTGAAATATGAAACGAGGAAAAAACTTTTCACGGGGGCCTTCATTTTGACGTCAACTAGACTGGACGATCTTACCGACAGGCTCACCACTTTAGTGACCAAGGATCTGACTTCAATCGGATCGTATGATTGATCGTTATTGAGATATACATGTTGTCAATCCTCATATATTTCATCGACTTAAGTCGCATCGGTGAATAACGGAATTAAATAAGTCAAATACGAGAATGAATGTTTTGAGTACGTATATTTTGTACATTCATTGATCTAGACAGACAATCAGAGGAACGAAACGAACAGAAGAGATCGAAGTGAAATGACGTTCACTGGAGAAGGCGAGTGAGCCAACTTGATTTAATCAAGCGTTAATCGGAATTTATAGTCACACAAAAAATAAGCTACCGACATTTGATGAATAGGATAAGAAGTGTGCACACACATACGCTCATATAAAAACAGTCAGAGTTGTTAAGTGAATAATTAACAAGGTTAAAACATGACTCAGGAAGAATGGATAAATTGGCCTGTTCAGAAGCTAGAATAAGGTAGATGGGCTTAACACATTAGTAACCAACACTACAAACTCATTTTGAGTTTAAACTACTAATCATCATCAACTACTCAAGATGAAATAGATTCCAAGGTACCATATTGAATTATTTAGACCAATTTATAGAATCCTATCCATAATTCGCATTCACTGAATAATTTTATATGCCAAATTTTAAAATTCAAAAAATAGGATTACGTTAAAGAAAATGAGCATAACCGGTAAAGTTTACAAACCTCGAATAGTGAGGTTTTCAGGTATATTGATTCAGTGACAAGGAGAACTGGTTAGCGCATCTTTAGCAATGTTGTTTTCTATGAGATGGGGTTGCCCGGGCTTGTAACTGGTAGTAGCCCTAAAAGAGTTACAGATGGAGTTCTTCAAGGAAAAAAACTTATAAAAAATAGTGTTTATAAATCGTTGGAAATAGAAACTTCGTGTCAAACGGCTACCATCAATAATGGAAAATGAATTATAGTTTTCACTTGACTAATCGGTAATCTGTTCCGAATCATGTTCAAAAATGATCAGTGTTGACATGAACTACTGAATGTTACCAAGTAGTATAACTTTTATACATAAAGGAAAGGATATCCTTAATGCAAAATAATCAAGCATACGACAGAGCAGTGCCATTATACAGTCTGTTTAGTTTCAAGTATTCAGTGGTCATCAGTAAGGATTCTCGAACCAGTGATAGTTACTTATTGATGCTTATCACCAAATAGTGTCCGTATTCTTGATAGGACATATGCTTATCCATATGATTTGAATCTGTCTTATACAATATTATTGTTATTAAGCTAATCAGCTATTTTTGACTTCTAGTTATCCAAATGATTTCTAGGAATAATGTTTCTCATATGGAGTTCTTATTGATAGATTTTTTTTCAATGACCTCTTCATTTTTAGAACCTTCACGTAACGCTATAACTGGTGAGAATTGTGCAACATATGATTATAATTCTGAAGTTAAAATATCAAAAAAGCGCACACCAGTCAAAATATCAAATCCATTGAATGGCGAGAATGTTAGCGCTTTTATGGTATCTCAAGAAGAAAGACCACGTACAGCTAAACCTTATGGTAAGTAAAAAAATAGTGAAGATAACAACGAAATGAAAACTATAATCGAATGTAGATAGGTCTTTGAATTTAGTAGGGAGGAAACCATCCTTACTTTTACTTACACCTGTTATTCCCAATGGAGAAGAGGCCGCTCACCAGCATTCTCCAAAACACTCTGTCCTGGGCCTTCCTTTCCAGTTCTATCCAAATCTGGTTCATTCTTCTCATGTATATCTCCATTTCTTGGTGTAATGTCTTCTTTGATCTCTCACTTCTCCTTTATTCAACCTTGACGATTCCAAGTGAGGGATTGCCTTGTGACACAGTTCAGTACTTTCTCGATGTAACCCATCCACTTACAGTGCTTCTTTTGCATTTCTCCCAAAGTAGGTCGTTGCTGATAGTGTCTGATCAACGGATCCAAAGTATTTTGCGTAGACAGCTGTTAATAAACACTTGTATCTTCTGGATTATCGCTTTCATATTTCTGCGAGTTTCCGCTCCATGTAGTAGAACTGTCTTCACATTTGTGTTGGAAATTGTGACTTAGGTGTTGGTTGACAGACAGATGTTTTGAGTTTCAGATATTCTTCAAATGTAGATATGCTGCTCATGCTTCGCCGATGCGCGCCTTCACATCTGCGTCAGATCCACCATGTTCATCAATGATGCAGCCCATATATGTAATGATTGTTACGTTTTACAATTATTCTCCATCAAGTGTGATTCGATTGATGCATGTTGTGCTGGACCGGAGAATCTTACTTGTCCCTTTGTGTATATTGAGACCTACTGATACTGAGGATGTCCATACACGGTTCGTCTTCTCTCGTATTTTTAGTTGCGTTTGCGACAGAACAGCCAGATCATCTGCGAAGTCTAGATCATTCAGCTGCATCCTAGCTGTTCATTATATCCCTTACTTCCCCCGCCCTAGATATTGACGTCTTCATGCTCCAGTTGATCACGAGGAGAAAAAGAAAGGGTTAGAGTCAGCAGCCTTGCCTGACACCCGTCTTTACTTTGAACTAGTCTGTGAGCTGTCCTCCATGCACGATTTTGCAGTTTAATCTATTACAGGAATTCTGTATTATATTGACTATCTTCTCAGCCACGCCGTAGTGTCGATGAAGCATCCATCGTGTTGTCCTGTCCATGCCGCCAAATACTTCCTCGTAGTCAATGAAGTTGATGTAGAGTGATGAATTCGATTCAATTTATTGTTCCACAATAATCCGTAGTGTTGTGATTTTGTCGTTGCACGATCGATCCTTACGGAATCTAGCCTGTTGGTCTCGAACTTGGGCGTCTAAGCAGTCCTTCATCCTTTCATAGTCCTTGGTAATAAATCCTTTTTAACCAGGCGTATCATGAATTGATTAAAGTTAGATATTTATATCATCCGATACAGTGTTGTGTGGTACTGATATCGATAGATATAAGTAGTATGTATCATCAATCGAAAATAAAATGCCTGGTGGAGGAAGGTTAAGAGAATCAAAGAAAAGAGAACGAGAATAGAGAGTGATTGGTTTCTAATCAAAAGAACAATGAAGTCTGAGACGGTTATTTTCCAAACGTGTTCGAAGACATTCTGCTGTCCCGCACTTGTGTTCTCATGAACTACAATACTACTTCGATTTTTTGCTAGTTAGACAATTGCTGCATGCTCACGTTATCTGGGTTCGACCTTCATTGAGCTTATAGATATGGTTTATTGAGGAGTTCTACACTGAATAGAAATATGTATCTATTATTATCTAGTTCTCAGTTGTTATCTAACTAAGATCAATTCATAATGTACATTGTGGTTGATTCTCAATAAATACCATATTTATTTCTTTTATTATTATTTTCATTGGTTATTTTAGTATACAGGAATACAGTGACTGGTGAAAATCTTCAAAGTTATAAAATAACACCAATTGAAAGAAATGTTACTCCTAGAGTGGTTAAAGGTACGTCTCACTTATGTACCATTTATTTATTAATTTGAACACATAAACATTGGTACAAGGAGGCATCAAACAGGTATGCGCCGCATAAACCATTCGATTTGTACGAGGGCTAGGATGCTGTCCGGGTGCCCAGACTGAAGCAGGTGGTTCTCTTAAGGAGTCATACCCCGAGCCTTTGACCTAAACGTCTGATCTAAAAGGCAGTGAAGCAACGTTAGGAGATACAGTTCCGTGATAGATAGTAGCCAACGATTGGTTCATGTACTATTTGTTCGTTCAAGATCCTGAAGCTCATTGGTTTGGAATGAGTGTTTTACAACTCCCCTAGTTGGACTACCCGTATCCACCAACCAGTTAAAAGTGCCGTATATTCGCTTTTCGTACTCTCATTTTCGTGAACAACACCTTCGCAGCGAGAAAGCATTGAGCAGGACTTCCCTGGCAGTGGTTGTATGCACGTGGTCATTGTTGAGGTGACTCAGAAAATTTCTCGCAATAGACAAGCAAGGATCAAGAAACGCTAGAAAGGATTTCATCCAATCAGCGTCCACTTGAAGTTTTAGCCAGATTCATCAAGGAAGTGAAGCGTCACATGTAGAGTTTCTTGTTGGCCGATTGCTATACAGCTACTATGTTTAGTAGCATTTCCAGAATCTTCGAGCAACCCAAGGACATTTAAAATACCATAGAAACCCTATATTTTCTGTATTAAAACGAACCTTTGGAGTACATTGTTTCTCGCATATTTTGGGCTTTCTCTCTCGTGTTCAGGTCGCTGTGTAGTTCTGGTTTGGGAGTTACAAGAATAGCTTAGGAACCGATTATAGCGTTCAAATCGCAAGACATATCAGTCGTACCAAGGCGTTCGGGGGTATTATCGACTTAATAAACAATATGTCTTATATCATACTCTAAAATGTCGTTAAATTCCCATCAGGAATTCCTCAGATGAAAAGAGGCTGAAAGTATGTGGTTTTAACAGTGTTCACTAAAAACTCCCTAGAGAGTTCTACTAATGAACAGTATTGATTTGAAAATGATCGGTTCCGTTAATAATTCCAACATGTTTTTACAAACTTCCATAGATCATGGGTCACTCATACTTATACATATGCTTGCTGTATCCAGATTAAAGCTTTTTTACAGTTTCAGGCTCTTATCATTTGTTCTAGGTTTAAATTGTTTTGTTGTCCAGTATTCGATTCCGATACTCATAAACAAGTTTCCTGCTGACGAGCTTAACTAGCTGCTCAAATAAAAAGGCTAAGAATGGTTGCCTAAGTGTTTGCAAAGAAATGCATCGTAATTGATGGTATAAAAAAACATTTGAATGAAAACTTATGTAGTGTTTTGGTAGTGAATGAGGGAAACAATAAAAGAGTCATGTTGAGGATTGAAGTGTTCTATTAGGTAAACATGGCGAATTGTTTGATTTAATAATGAACTTTTGTTGACCCTGATGAGTAATATATATTTGTTTTCTGCACTTTTTCACAAGACAGCTTGGACGCTTGTGATGATCATTAAAAGAAAAGATTAAAAAAAAACATTATAGAATTTTACATTAAAATATCGCATGAGTTGCAGTAACATTGACAGTTAGTTTGACTTTCATTATGAACTGTCAACTTTTTAAAAATATCAGTATGGGGTTGTGGAGTCTCGCGTGCGAAACTGAAGGCGCTGAGTTCGAATCCCGCGAGCGGGCTGAGGTGTTTCACGATAGGACGAAACGGCCGTCCAGTGCTTCCAATATTTCAGTGGTGGTCTAACATCAATCGGTTCATGATCTCAATCAAAAACTTTCTAATTTTAGTTCTCAGAATTGACGTAATCTGCATCAGGGCTTGTTAGACAATATGTGACAAAAACATTGTTTCTTTGATCTTTTTCACAATCCTAATGCATAGCTTTTACGCATGTTCACATAAATGTAGTATAGATCACAAATAATAAACATTAATTACTACCCTTAATGTAGCAATTACGTGGTTAAGTTATCTGATCAATACAGATTTCACTATATCAAGAAACTTTGAATATATAGGCTAGGTCTTGGACTTCGGAGCGAAATTTATTCATCCATTTGGCTAATGAGCGTTTTGATATACTAGCTGATGTTTTATGGAATATCGGTAGCACCTGATGTCAGTTCGACATAAAAACACTGAATCTAATTCCTAACCATCAATTGTAAATCATAGTCCTTATCCTTCACACAAATTTATACTTCTCATTTAATCCTAATAAGTAGGTGAACACTCTTAATGTCACTTTAGCTTTGCTCAAAGGTTATCCATAAATTATAGGTTTCACTGATTCATGCATAAATGAACAGCTGTGTTTGAGTCCCGTGGGGCGGGATCGTGGATGTGCACTGCTGAGGAGCCCCATACTGGGATGAAACGGCCGTCTAGTGCTACCATGTTTTCCATGGTGGTCTAGATCTATTTGACTCGTAAATCCAACTAATAAATGAACATCTCTTATTTATTACTACTTTTTTTATTTTAAGTAGCATGAAATTTAACTGTAAAAATATCAAAAGTTTAATCTCAAATATTTGATCTTGATTTTGATAAATACAGATAGACAAAATCCATTAAGTGGAGAGAATGTTGAAAGTTACACTTATCGTTTAGGGGAATCTAAACGAACTGTCAAAAAAAGAGGTGAGATATAGAATATTCCTAATAAATGTTAGTTTGATTCATTTTATTAATATATCTCTAGTTTCTATGATCTGTATGTTTGGATGGGAAGTATTCTGTATATTTGATTTTTGAAGGTCCTTGGTTCGAGTCACGCAAGTGAAATCATGGATGCGCACTACTGAAAAGTCTCACACTAGAATGAAACAATTGTTCAGTGCTTTTATGTTTTCAATGGTAGTTTAGTTCAGATTAACTTGTAAATTCAATTACGAAACTGAAAATATCATTTGAATCATTCCTACATGTCCATTAGTTACAGTTAAGATATCACAATATAATTTGTTATAAGTTTGATATTTACTTATGAATTAACGATGAAATATCTATTATTACCTTGAGTGCGTTTATCCAACATGAGCTGCCACTATCCATCTTTGCTTAAAAAGCTTGTGAGTTAGGGCTATATCGAGGCAATCCGCACAGGATGCACGTATGCCAACATGAGACTGATCAATTACAGTCCGAAGTAACAGTGGGAAAATACAAGTAAAACAACACTGAGTAAATTTGAACTTTACACCATCGAACAAGCAGATGGCTACGAGGACTCTGTAGTTAAGTGGATAACACGATGGTATTTGAAGCGAACAGTATTGGGTTCGGGTGCTGGAGTGAACATTAACTCTTGGATGCAGATACATCTACGTGACTAGTCCCAAACAGGATGAAATGCACGTCAAATTGGATTTCACTGCTAGCCACTATTCATCTTTGCTCAAAATGAACACACTATGCTCTACAAGAAGATATTTCAAGCTTGGAGTGAATGAAATTGGAAAATGAATTAACCTATTTAATACTAGTAAAATTGAAATTCAAAAGAACCGCCAAATATTAGGCGTGAATAAAATAAATCTAGTAGATTTCATACTATAGCAAGTCATATATTTAAGTAAATGCTTAACATCAGAAAAAGAAATATGTTGAAGTCACGTTTAATAAACAGTAAAAGTGAATTGGAAACATTCATCCTTTCCAGTTGCTATTCATTCCTTTGTTGTCTGATTTAACTTCCAGATACAGTGTGTACTTCAGTCTTTCTCTTTTACGTTTCCCTTCAGGATTCAAAGTTATAGCTTGCCACTTGATATAGTTTGATGATTTTCTCATGATGTGACCTTCATGGTCTTTCCTTAATTTCTTACTCAACTAGAAGCTGGTTTGTACTTTGCCACAGTGGATTGTTTTTGATCGTATCCGGTCAACGAACATTGAGTATCTTGTGTAGATAATTGTTTATAAATATTTATACCTTTTTGATGATGGTTGTGGTAATTGTCCAAGTTTCATCTACGTACAGTGGAACTGTCTTAACGTTCTTATTGAATATTCTGACTTTGATATTGATTGACAGTTGTGTTTGAGTTCCATATTTCCTTCAATTGTATGAATGCTGTTCTTTTTTTGCCAATCCTTACATGCACAGCTGCATTAGACCCTCCTTGGTCATTAATTATGCTTCCCGATTAGATACGGAAAGTTTCCACCTCTTCTAGAACTTCTCTATCAAGTGTGACATCATCGTCGAACCATTGTATATCCTTACTTATAGCTACTCAAGCACACGAATGTTTCAACCATCTCCAGCTTTTCATCAATTAATTTGGTTGAAAGCCTATGTAATTGCTAATCTTGAAGAAGAAGAAGCCTTTTCTCATTAAAAGTATAAAGTACGTATTTACGGAAACTATTCTTTAAATTTTTACTTAAAACACTTATCTTATTTGACAATCCTATTCTCTTCAAATCAATCTTCACAATATTCTGCTTAAGTCTTTTAACTTCCAGTTGGTGTTACATACTACTTATATCCATTGGCATAGGTAGAATACATTACAACAGTAGCAAGCCATTCGGGTACCTACTGACCTTCATTCATAGGACTGAATTCATTTTACCATTCTATTGTTAGTTAAAAACGATGTCTTACTGTCTATCTTTTAATCCTAACCCAATCATATAAATCAATTGCTTGAAGTTATGAACGGGGGTTTGACATATCTATTAAGAAAGTTGGAATACAAGACGTATGTTCTGTCTAATATGCGACTTTTCAGTCAGATTTAACTACATTTTAGTATCAACATCCTAATATTGTTTGAAACCCAGTACTTACAGCTTCAAACACTAAAAGCGCTATCAAATGAGCTACTTATTCTAGACAGTCAATGACTTTGTAGCGGAGATGAATTCATTTGTAATGACTTGTGTTTTTTTCATTGTTCATGTTAATAACGATAAATGATCAGTCAGATTATAAGTAGTAACTTACTATGAACTAATTCTCCCACACAACACACCGTGCGCCAATCAAATCACAATTGACGGAGAAGATTTGGAAGATATAAAAACATTTACATGTCTGGGCAGCATCATTGATGAACACGGTGGATCTGATGCAGATGTGAAGGTGCGGATCGGCGAAGCAAGAGCAGCATATCTACAATTGAAGAATATCTGGAACTCAAAACATCTGTCTGTCAACCAACACCTAAGTCACAATTTTCAATACAAATGTCAAGACAGTTTTACTGTATGTGGCGGAAACTTGCAGAACTACGATAGCCATCATCCAGAAGATACAAGTGTTTATTAACAGTTGTCTACGCAAAATGATTCGGATTGGTTGGTCAGACACTATCAACAACGACCTACTTTGGTAGAGAATAAGCCAGATTGCAACGGATGAAGAAATGTGGGAGAAGCGCTGTAAGTGGATAGGACACACATTGAGAAACGCACCCAACTGTGTCGCAAGGCAAGTCCTCACTTGGAATCGTCAAGGTTGAATACAGGAGAAGTGGAAGACCAAAGAACACATTACGCTGAGAAATGGAGACAGGCATTAGAAGAATGAAGAACAATTGGATAGAACTGGAAAGGAAGGCCCAGGACAGAGTGAATTGGTGAATGCTATTCGGTAGCCTATGCTTCATTAAGAGTTACAGGAGTAAGTAAGTAAATATGAACTGAAAATTATTCCTATCACCAGCTTGACTGTTCAGTTTATTTTCCCGGTAATAAATGACTTGAATTTATTACATTTTTAATGTTACATAATCATTGTTTATCTTTCGTTTACCTTCTTTCTGTTCTCATTATGTTTTATTTTTTTGACAGATCTTAGTTCACCATTAACTGGAGATGGTTCACGTGGTCGTTCATATACTATATCTATTGAAGAAAAACATTTATCCCAACCAAATTTAAATATAAATGAACATGATTCAACACATCATACATTATCATCCAAATCTCTTCGAAATATATTAACAGGTGAAAATTGTATTACATATAATGTATGTCAAGAAATGAGAAGTGAAAAAGTTGACAATACGACAATGATGATGAATGGAAATACACATAAAAAGTGTAAGATAATTTCTATTTATTTATTTAAACACATAAACATTGGTACAACGAAGCACCAAATAGATATGCATGAGGGCTGGGATACTGCCCGAGTGCCCAGAGCGAAGCAACTGATTTTCTTAGGGAGCCACACCCCGAGCTTTGGACCTAAAGGTCTGACCCACAAGGCAGTGAAGCATCGTGAGGAGATACAGTCCCATGATAGCCGGTGACCAACGATTTGTTCATACTCAATTTGTTCCTTCAGGATAATGAAGCCCATATGCATCATTGGTTTGGAAACCGGTTAAAGCACCGGACATTCGCTTTTCATCTTTTCAATTTCGTGAACAACACTGTCACTACTGTGTGAAGGCAGTGAGTATGACTTCCTTGATAGTGGCTGTATACGCGTGGCCGTGTGAGAGCATTTCGAGAGGGAGGGTGGGCCCATCCCATTCTCGACCATACCAGGGCATTTGGGGGCAAGATAATCAACTTAATGATCTAAAGACAATGTAATGGTTGTGTAGCATGATAGTCTTAGATCCGAGGCTAAAACTAAGTGTTAAGTCCACTGCTTAATTAACGTAGAATATGGTATACAACTACGGTACTAGAATGTATAGAACGTCCAACAGTCTCAAATCATAAGACACAAGAAGACTTGAGTAGTGCTTGTTAAGTAACAATCAAAATGTACAGAAAATCATGGGTATTTAGAGATATTAACGTTGGTTACATCAACATTCTAAATCAGTCAATTCGTAAAGAGATATGTTATGCTAATGTCTAACAGTAGGATGTGACGTTGATATTCTAAAAAGCTCCAACACATTCTGATTGGATGGAAACTCTTTAACTCCGCGAGAGTCTCTGTTATAGTTCTCGGAAGCCGTCCCAACACTAAGGATTTTCAGGTCTTGATTCTAGTATGTTGTCTTTGAGATATTGAGTTGTAAATTTATAATCTATATTATTACATCCAACCATTTTATGATATAAAGGGACAGTTATCTTACTTCACAATCGCCTTCTCACTAATTATTTGACTAAATCATTGATAGGTCCTGAGTTCGAATCATGCGGGGCGGGATCCTGGATGTGCATTTCTAAGGAGTCCCACACTAGAACAAAACGGCTTCCGGGTTTTTCATATTGGTCTAGCTTTGACTGACTCATGAACTCAATTATTAAATTACTATATCTACGAAAACACCCACACATTAGTCACAGTTTCTCATAGTTACAAGCAAACTGACGATAACTGTCTGATTTGAAATAATAGGAAGTTTACTTTAATGTTAAAATTGGATTTTATCATCATCTGAAGACTTCTCAACCTCACACTAGAATAAGACAGGTTTCCAGTACTCACCAATTTCCAATGTTTCCTTAATTTATGTTCAAATTTAATGTTTTGAATCTTCTATGCCCATTAGATTTATGTTTAATAATGATGTACATTAAGATAAACAACGAACCAATGACATTTAAGGCCTCCCTTAGGTGGAAAATACGGCATGAAGGTGAAAATAGGTGCTTTTGGCGCCTAAACAAAATAAAATTACAAAAATAAGATATTTACCAAGTGAATTCTGTAGATCTAACATTCCCGACAAAAACACTAGTTATAGTAAAAGGGACATCAATAGTGTACATTTATGAACTCATTCAAGATCGAACTTAAGAAACCTTTGGACTTCATAGCTTTTTAACGACAAGTCGAGACCCATTAGCTTATATTCCTAACGTTGATTGAAAGTTCATAGACTCAAATATTTAAATTCATCTTGACTAAATAGTTTTAATAACAGAAAGAGGTTGTTTAATATAGATAGGTGTTACTATGACACTTAATCCACTTCATTTATCAAAGATAACACTTAGTAATCAGCCTTAAAATTATATCATCTTATTGTGTGACAAAGTAGTGTACTACTTATCAAATTAAGTAAAGAGAATTTTAAATGTGAAACTTTATGATCAGAAAATTGAGTGCATTAATAAGCAAAGATGGATAGTGGCTAGTAGTGGAATCCAGTTTGACGCACGTTTCGTTCTATTTGGGACTCGTCAGCTGGATGTACTTGCATCTCAGAGTGGATATTCACTCTGGGACTCAAACCCAATACCGTTCGCTCCAAACGCAATCCCGTTATCCACTTAGTAATACACACAGTATACATATATGTCAATAAGCGACTGACTAATTACAAACATAAACATGAATGGGAGGATTCAAGTAAACAGTAGCATGTGAATTTGAGTTCTTTAATTTATAAACTACTGTACAAAACTTTAATGTAACCCATCAAACAGGTACATATTTATGAAGTTGACTTTCAAGTATTATAAATTGGTGAAGTTATGGTACTATAATAACCAAAGTGAGTTAAGTGGTAGTGCAGTGAACGAGAACACAGGTGGGGAAAACCAAAATTACAGAATCTCTTGGTAAAATCTGAGAATCATACAGTAAATACTTCATTTGCAAAGTATCATTCAACTGTCTTACACTTAACTGTTCCCTCCTTTCCACACCAAACACTCTATGTTCTCGTTCTCTTTTCTTTCATCTTTTTAACTTTCTGCCGTCAGGCATTCAACCTTCGATTGATAATACATATTACTTATATCTTTCGACATCAGTAGCACACATCATAGACGGGGAAAATATTAAAGTTCTAGTGCGAAAGGATGATTTATGGAATTCAGTTGCGTTAGAATTATCATTAAGAACTCTTTAAGATGGTCACGTTATTATCGTGAAACAGTCGATACTGAGATGGTGAACTAAGACAATCTTTATACTTCTCGTCGTAGAACAAAATACTTATACAGTACACGCTAGTTTGAAAATTTATCCAGTTGATAGTATATCATGATAAGCCGATCTGCGTAAACGTTTGAGAAAGAAAACAATTGCACAGATAAATGAAGTCTAATACACTGGGCAGTGGAGCAGCGTAAGTCAGTGACCAACAGTAGGTTCATATGCAATTGGTTTCCTGAGGATCATGGAGCCCATGTACATCAATGATTTGGAATCAGAGTCTTTCAACTCCTCTAAGTGGATCCTACACATCCACTAACCCTGTTTAAGAGCCAAACACTCGCTTTACATTATCCGATTTCATAAACAACACCCCTGACACGAGAAGGCAGTGAGTAGGACTTCCATGGCAGTCAGGGCATTTAGAGGTCGATGAATTTTCTCCAACATATTAAAATCATCATCATCATCTTTCGCTTTCGTTGTGTTTGATTTATCAGTTATTTTACAACTTCAAGTTATTCATCTTTTATCATTGAAAGTCAATCTTGTTTCATGGTTATTTTTTTCTCTGTTTGATAATTATGTTACATTTTCATATATCAGATATATTAAATTCAATGTTTCAATTGTTGTAAATAAGTGTTTGTTTGTTTAAAACAAGTGGCTTATTGTAATGAAACAGGATGAAATTAATAAGGTATAAGTTAGTTAGGGAATTTTAGATTAGAAAAAGGAAACGGAAAAAAATAATAATCTATTTTGTTCCTGCCACCTCACCCCACCCTTCTTTTTATTGCCGTCGAATGTGATATGTTTGATTAAACCTCTTTTTATGTGTAAGGTTAATAATAATAATAATAATAATAATAATAATAATAATAATAATAATAGTCACAATAGCGAAATAAAATACAGGCGTAAAATTATATTGTAAAAAGATAACTACTGTGATAAGATTTAAGTAGTTTGTGATTTAAAGAATAAAATGTTTGATGGAGGAGGTATGTTTGATTAATACGAAGTTAAGCAGGAATCGAAGACTGAAGAGTAGAAGAATTTCTTAATAGTGAGAAAATGTGACTTCATTAGGTGTTATATTAAAGACCTCCCAATAACTTAAATTTACAGAAATGAACACTTATTCAATGATTGTTTAATGGTGAAACTAGATTCATTACAACTGATTATTATAAAGTCAGAAGTCAGTCATCATCAAGTAAAACTGATAAACTTAAAAGTAGACTTCACCAAGATCAATGTCATCCAAGAATAGTTTGAAACAAATAATTTAGCACACATATGGTTCTTTTCCCTCTTATTGTTTGACAATATAATTAGTCTGTTGTTTGATATTACACTGAACCAAATTATTACATCAATGACTCAGTGTCATATGTTGTTGATAATACAAGCAGCTTATCCGTCTGATTAAAAAGTTTTTTTACAAGATAGACATATTTATTGTTTCATTGGTTGTTTTAATCCTCCCATTAATGTTTACGACTGTAATTTAACAGTCTCCTACTGACACATATACATCTTGTGCGGATCGCCTCGTTATCGGCTTAAGTCACAAGCATTATAAGCAAAGATGATGGTGGCTAGCAGTTGAACTCAGCCAACGAGTCCCGAAATATTACGGAACGCACGTTCTGAATATCAATGCTACCTATCATTCATCTCTGCTGATACTGCTTGTGATTTGATGTAATATCAGCCCAATCCGCTTAGGATGCATATATACCAATAAGAGACTGGTTAATTGCAGTTATAAATATCGATGAGAAGGTCTAAACAAACAATACAAAAATAAATTTACGCTTCACATTATTGCACAAATTAGTGGCTATCAGGACTCAGTAGATTGGTGGGTAATATAATGGCATTCGATGTGAATGGTACCTGGTTCGAATCCTGAGCCACAACTAGTATGAAACGCTTGAAAGGTAGACATATGTTTATAGTATTATTCAACAATCGGTCAGTAGGATATCGTTGATAACATAATACCTATAATAACTTCAATAGCTTCAACATTTCAGAGAGTAATCTAGTCTACGCTTCTTCATGATAATCATCTAAAAGTGGAAATTATCACAGGAAATAATTATCATTTCAATAGCTGAAATCATTAAATTAAGAATTTTGTAACTGATATCTGGTAAAAAAAAAAGAAGAATCAAGTTGATGCCTAATTTTCGTAAAACTATTCATAAGAAGATAGTAACTGCTGAAACCTTAGATATATACCGTTAAACCAGCGTACATGTACTTCAACACGAAAACGGATGCATGTCAGACAGTGAATGGCAAGTCAAATCGAATTACTTCAAAAACTGTAAAATGATTGAAATGGGAATAATAACGGGGCGAATTGCATGCATATTGTAAATAATTCACTTTGAACGTAGTAAATAGCAATAGCATCATTTGCTGTCCTATCACTCTTAGCAGATCAGGCAACTCGAAAGTCACGAGAACATATGACAGGCTAGGTAACCCAACTTCTCTGCCCGAAGAGTCGTAGGGATTCCTTACTTCGTTGAACGGATAACTAAACTAAATTGAGTACAAGTTCATAAAACGAATTCATAGAGTGTAGTTGACACCAGTGGAAAAATAAATTATACGTTAGGTATCCAATGAAAATGACATAGTGTACGAGATATTGAAACACTTGGATTAATTGGTATATTATAAGTGGATCGATAAAATCCAATCTGTACTACATGTTGTGGTCAACCATATATAGCAAAATAGATGGGCTTATAGTTCCCAACCGTCTTTTAACTACTCAATACTACGATATACTCTTCAATGAACAATCTATATGCTTAGCAGCAACTGAATAAGTATGCACAGTTTAAATAACTATATGAATTTGATTAGCAATGAGCAGCTAATGTTCGTATACCATTTTATATGTAACGTAATTGTTAAATTTCAGAATTAATTACTTAATTTCTTACACCTGTTACCCCTTCTGGAGGAACATAGGCCGCCAACCATTCCTCTCTATCCAACCATATCCTCGACAATCCTTTTCAGTTCTTTCAAATCCCCATTCATCCTTTCGATGTCTGCTTCCGATTTCCGACGTAGTGTGTTCTTCGGTATTCCTCTTTTCTGTTTTTTTTTCAGGATTCCAAGTTAGGGCTTGATCCATCATGCAGTTTGATGATTTCCGTAATGTATATCCTATCCACTTCCAATGTCTTTTCCTGATTTCCTCCTTAGCTAGAAGGATAGAAACTTCTTCACTACGTAATAAGCTCTATTAAACATGCTTATTAACAAATTGTCATTAACTAAAATGATCATACTGATTAAAAATTAGTTACATTATACAAAGACTAATCAGCTACTTAGGATGAGTTACATAATCATTACAGTAACCTAATAATAATAATAAATATGATGTAGTGCTACGCAAGCCCATATAGCTTATTCTAGCCTGTTAATTAATCGCTTATCAACTTTGACTGTTTTCACGTAAGCGTATATGTGTGTGTGCTGGTGGGTGGCCCATGCTCCTCCACGAAGAGTAACAAGTGTAAGTATTAAACAAGCGTATGTGTTCACTTCTTATCTTACTTCTTATCACATGTCTGTAACTTATATTTGTATGGCTATAAACATAGATTAACGCTTAATTAAATGGAACTGGCTTACACGTCTTCTCCACTGTATGTCAATTCACTTTGCTCTCTTCTCTTCGCTTTGTTTCTTCAGTCCTTTGTCCGGATTAACAACTAAATAGAATACATGTATTTGAAATTTATTCTCGTATTTGACTTATTTAATTCCGTCATTCACGAACGTGATTTAAGTCGATGATGATATAATTGAGCATAGTCAGGATGTATATTTCGACAGTAATTATTTCAGTAACAATCATTCCTATAATCTAACTGCAGTCAAATACAGGGCTACAAAAGTAGTAAGCCCATCGATAACATCCTCTGATCTAACCGCCGTCAAAGTAATGGGTCAATAAAATGGCTTGAGAATATAGACAACATCATACCGAATTCCTATAATAGAATAAACTGCAAAATCGTGTATGGAGGACAGTTCACAGACTAGTTCGAAGTAAAGACCGTTGTTCGGCAAGATTGCTTACTCTCAGTCATTCTCGTTCTTTTCGTGGTCGACTGGATCAAAAAGATGTCAACATTTGGGGAGGGGGAGTACGGGATATAATGGACAGCTAGGATGCAGCTGAGTGATCTAGACTTCGCAGATGATCTAGCTCTTCTACCGCAAACGCACCTACAAATACAGAAGAAGACGAACAGTGTAGCAGTAGTCTCAGTATCAGTAAGTTTCAACATACTTAAAGAAAAAAGCAGGATTCTCCGAAACAACACAACATGCATCAATCAAATCACAATTGGTGGAGAAGATTTGGAAAATGTAACAATCATTACATATCTGGGCTGCATCATTGATGAATACGGCGGATCTGATGAAGATGTGAAGGTGTGGATCTGCAAAGCAAGAGCAGCATATCTACAACTGAAGAATATCTGAAACTCAAAATATCTGTCTGCCAACCAACACCAGTCACAATTTTCAATATAAATGTGGAGATAGTTCTACTGTATTGGGCGGAAACTCGCAGAAATACGAAAGTCATCATCCAGAAGATACAGGTGTTTATTAACAGTTGTCTATGCAAAATACTTTGGATCCGTTGATCAGACACTATCAGCAACGAACGACTTTGGGAGAGAATAAGCTAGATTGCAGCGGATGAAGAAATGTGGGAGAAGCGCTAAAAAATGGATAGGACATACATTGAGGAATGCACCCAACTGTGTCACAAGGCAATCCCTCACTTGGAATCCCCAAGGACAAATAAACGAGAAAATGAAGACCAAAGAACACATTACGTCAAGAAATGAAGTTAGACATGAGAAGAATGAACAAGAATTGAATAGAACTGGAAAGGAAGGCCCAGTACAGAATGGACTGGAGAATGCTTATGGGCAGCCTATACCCCATTGAGAGTAACAGGCGTAAGTAAGTAAGCAAGTATGTAAGTGAAATAGACTAATAAATTTATAGCTGACGACATAATATTTTCTGTTCCTGATTCAAATATCTAATAATCCCTTCTTATTTTTGTTTTTACAAATTTAATCATGGCTAATTTGATTCAACATGGAAACAAATGAGTTACACTATCGTGTACTCTGGTAATTTTCATTTTTCCATTATATCACATTAGGACAAAAAAGAGACTTAGCTAATAAATTATTATTTCATAAAGTCATTACGTAATATGTTCTGTATTTTTTAAAAAGGAGAATCATAGTCTTTATATTCTTTATCGAATTAGCATATGACTTTAAAAAGGATCGTTATATGGAGTTTGTTGAGATGAGATTGATATCATGAATGGATAGATTTGAGACTAATATTAAAAACCTGGAAGCATTGGATGTCTATTATATGATGTATGATGTATTATATATGTATGAAACTCTTCAGCAGAAAGTATCCACGATTCTTCATGTGGGATTCGAACACAGAAATTTCGGTCTCACACGCGAATGCTTAACCTTAAGACGAATGAGCCAGTATCCAACGTTGTTAATGTCTATTATCCACTAATCCACGATACTGTGCCGACCGTACACCATTATCTTCAATGAGTAATTGCCTCACAAATCAGACACAGTTGAACTCTACTGATTATAGTTTTTCACTAACACTCCAGGATTTCAATAGTAGTCTAACATCGATTCATTTATGATATTAAGTTATTTTTTAGTTTGTCTTATTAACAACTTCAATGAAATATTATTATTTACAAAGTAATGAAGCATTGAATGATTAATTTAATCTATTTGAAAACTCCTTCGTAGATTAGATATCCAACATAACTTAGAGTCAAATGTAGGATCAGAATTGAAAACCCACTTTGTCCTCCACCTTCCTTTCTACTCATATCCCAATACAGTAGAACTCTCTCACATTTGTACTAAAAATTGTGACTTTGGTGTTGGTTGACAGACAGATGTTTTGAGTTTCAGATATTCTTCAATCGTAGATATGCCACTCTTGCTTTGCCGATGTGTACCTTCAGATATTCATTCAATCAATCATGTTCATCAATGATGAAGCCCAGATATGTAAAGATCTTTTCATTTTCCATAACTCCTGTATTTGTAGGTGTGTTCGCCACAGAACAGCCAGATCATCTGCGAAGTCTAGATCATTCAGCTGCATCCTAGCTGTTCATTATATCCCTTACTCCCCCCGCCCTAGATATTAACGTCTTCATGATCCAGTCGATCACCCGGAGAACGAGAAAGGGTGAGAGTAAGCAACTTTGCCTAACACCGGTCTTTACTTCGAACTAGTCTGTGAGCTGTCCTCCATGCACGATTTTGCAGTTTAATCTACTATAAGAATTCTGTATGATATTGACTATCTTCTGAGGCACGCCGTAGTATTGAAGAAGCTTCCATAGTGTTGTTCTGTCCACACTACCAGAATGTTTTTTGGTACAATATAAAATAAAGAATTTCAGAGAGTTTCCGTTTCTTATTTCTTAGTCAATTCTAACGATGACATATTGAGTAATCGGCAGTTAGATGTTAACTTTTCAGAAATCGATATCTGTATAATCTTCATTCTTTTCGATGTATATTGCCAACAACCACGATATTTATGGTTGGGCCTTTTGTAATTTGTACAATAAAAGGTTCTACACTTTTCACACACGCACCTGAATAAATTCACTGACGTAATGATAAGTTTAAACAAATAAGGAAGCAGAGAACTTGTTGAATTATATAGATGACGAGAACAAGTAACTCAAATATTCGAGAATATCGCCTTCGTTTAAATAAATCTCATTGAGAAAATGGAACCTTCTAGATTATGTTCTTTATAGGCTAATGAATATACACTAAGATCCATTTCATTAAAACAAACCACTAAGTTTTATAAGCCAAGATGGCTAGTAGCTAGTAGTGGAATTCAGGATGCACGTTCCGTCCTATTTGGGACTCGTCAACTGTGTGTATCTTCATCCTTGAGTTGATGCTCAATCTATCGCATCATCCACTAAGCTGCTGAGTCCTGATAACCTCATACTTGTGTAATGGAGTGAAGTTTAAATTCACCTAAGACAATATCGAGGCAATCGACACAGGATGTACATATGCCAACAAGAGACTGATTAATCGCAGTCCTGAACAACAATGGTAAGATACAAGCAAATAATACTAAGATTTTTTTTTCTTTTACTAATATACTCTGAAACTTTGATGAATAATAAACTGAGAATACATTACACATAATATATTTATATCGCACATTCGGTATATCTACTGTAACCGGGTGAAAGCAATCAATCATCTTGAATAATACCTGATAGTGTTATATAATAATTTATCAAAGTATAGTTACTTTAAATGAATCTTTTTCTGTTTATATATGTGATAGTCTTCATTTTATTTAAAAAATTCAATATGTTACACTCGAAACCCCGTCAAGTATCACTCCAATTAGAACACTGACTTAGATGACCATATCCCTGTGTTAAACTAATGATGCGTCATCTGATACGAGAAATCTACAGTCAACTCTGTGTTCATATTGGTCCTGTGAGGTAGTAGATTCTCGTCTAACCCAGCCGGGTTAATCCAAAACACCAATATTAACCTCCGTTATATAAATCCTGTATTTCAAAGATAACTGGTTTATATACAAACAAACCAGACTGCATCATATCATAAATTGAAACCAAACATTATGCAAGATCAGGTCAAAAAAGTCTGTGAGTGTGAGGAACTGTAACTAATAAATTGGGAGTAACTTAGGAATAGTAAGTCGGATAACAGTAGCTATTAGGTCAATTGGAAGCTTATAATAAAAGGAATATAAATATACATATAATATAATTACTTAATAGTCATACAATAAGAATATTCATATCATATTGGTCTATAAATAGATCCTAGCAGTTACTGTTCATTGATTCTTCGTCTGAAGATAGCACACTGGATGACTATTTCATCTTAGTATTGAACTCTACAATCCTATACTGATATTCTTTATATCTTATTTGAACAATAAACATTTTCATAATGTCAGTATATCGTTGTGGAGATTATTAAATTATTGATTGAGATCATGAACCGATTGATGTCAGACCACCACTGAAAACCTGGAAGCACTGGACGGTCGTTTTATCATATTTTGAAACTCCTCAGCAGTGCGCATCCATAATGATCATAATGATCTGTTGACTCGTTTTTATTTATGTTCTTGTTTTGTTTTTTCTTTTCTTTTACAGCTTCCTACAATATTATAACTGGTAGTGAAAATGAATGAAGAACACATCCCACCCCACCCCACCCATCACCAAGAAAGAAACGGAATAGAATAGCAAATAATAGAAACTTCAACAATAGTATGGAATGTTCTATGAATGTCAATAAAATATCTGATCAGCTGATTATAAGACAAGTATATAATAGAAAGTATTCAACACAATCAAATTTGCTTGTTTATCTCTTACCTAATAAACTAAGCAATGTATGCTAATGCATTTTATAACTAAATCGATACTTTAATGCTTAGTTAGCTAATACAGTTTTTGTGCTTATCAAGTTATAGACATTTAATCAGTTGATTATATTTCTTTTTTAAGTAATATATTCATCAATTGTATGACGTCATCACTATTGCCTTCCGCTTCATCCTCATTATCATCATCACCATGGTTATCATTCTCATCAGTCATTCATATGGTCATTGACCATATCTTCTAGTAAAAAAATAACATAACTCCCCTTCATTCAATAGTGCACCATGCGCTTTTCTTTTCTTTTTTTCTTCTCGTTGTTTTTTTACTATTTCATAATGTTTCTATCTTGAATTTGATAATAATAACAAATGTAATTATCAGCATTTTGTATTTCTCCCATCCCACCCCACCCCCACCCCCTCACACATTCACATATACACACACACACTTTATGTGTCTTATTTGCTTTCATTTCATTAAACCTAATTGATTATATAATCTTTCATATACAAGTTGATTTATAATTTGCATTCAATGCTTTTATATCTATATGAACCGTCCATTTGTTTGATTAAATCATCACATGTGCTTCAATGAAAAAGAAGAAGAAGAAGAAGAAGTAATAACGTTGAAGATGATGTAATATGACATTTTATTACAATAATATAGTGAATGTTATGTAATGTAATTTCTATTTCTTCCATTCATGTCGACTACTTATGGTTTATGGAGGTGCCTGAAAAGGAAATTGGATTAGAGGTGGTCTTAGTGACCTGAGAGCGTGACCGCAGTGCCCAAGGAACAACTGCTTAAGGTCGGTCACACACGACCTTTTTATGAGTAATTTTTTGTGTTAGCTCCGTACTTACTGAGACCTTAACGCCGGAGACGGATATCCATGGGATAAGGCGAGGTGTGCATTTTTGAAGTCGACCTTTTCTAACCTCACCCCTCCTTGTGAGAAGGCAGCATCGCTGTCATGCTGGTTGTCTGAAGGAAACACCTTACTGCTGTCACACCTCTCTACAGTCAGCAGTACGACTTTGCCTTCGAACCTTAGGTTTGTTGCTTTTAGTTTTACCGCTCTCCAATCGACCTGTCTGACATGGCAGGACCTTGAGGAATGGTTGTTCCAGTCAGTATAGCTCGATTGCTTTTTTCTTCTTGCACTACATCCTTATTGCAATCTTTCTTTTATATATTACCACCTCTGAATTAACTACTTTTATGAATCCGGTGTTCATCTTGTTGTGCTAATGAGGTATGGCAACTTGGACCGATGCATATATATGTGCCTGGTTCTACGTTGTAGCTGACTGACTGACTGACTTATGGTTTATATTAAGTTCATATTTGTTCATTAAATGGATAATGACAAAAAATGAATAAAGAATAAACCAAATTAAAACAAGACGGACACTGATATATATTGGTTTCGTAGTTCAGATTTAGACTATATGCTTACTATTGATTAGTTATGAGAGAGAATTCTTAGAGTTCTAGTGAGAAGCTGTGACTACTGGAGTTAATCCACGTCGGATAGAGACAAATATCTACCTCAGTAGATGACCACACAATTTAATGGATTGGTTGAAGTTAGACGTTAACACTGTTGGATACTGGTTTAATGGCATAGAGACTAAACGTTCGTGTGCCAGAACGAAGTTTTTGGGATCGACATTTCCCACATGAGGAATCGTGGATGCTAATTGCTAAGGAGTTCCATCCTAGAACGAAACGGCCGTTCAGTGATTCCAGATTTTCAATGGTGTCCTAACATCGATCGATTCATGATATCAATGAAAAACTCAACAATCTTCAAAACACCATACTGGAAATTTGTAATGTCTATCGTTCATTGTTTTGAACGACGCATAATTTTAGTGTATAATATTTCCATGCTAAATGTTAGAAGATGGTCAATGAGAAACCATGGAATGCAGAATTGGTACGAGTTGATTTTTGTCAGTAAAAAATATTTGCACCCAGTAGTTCATTGACATTTGGTTAATCTGTGAACAGTCTTGTGAAGGGCATAAAGATTTGTACTATTCAGTCATTAACTAGTAGGCATTATCATATCATCCTAACAGACTTAGACCAAATGTCAAATGTGTAATCGAAACATTATAAATACATCTATCACTTAAAGCTTTTCTCAGAGTAGTTGACAGATTTGCTGGTTTAACTTGATTATTTCATAAACCTCTTAATCAAATAAACCACAATACGAATCTCTTTATTTTAACCGAATGCAGGTTTCGATGTCTTCAATGAGGTCTACTACGTTGATTAAGCGATCACGTGCGAGACCGAAGGTCCTGGGCTCGAAACTCGCGGGCTGAATCGTGGGTGCGCACTTCTGATGAGTCCCACAATAGGACGAAACGAACACCCAGTACTTCCAGGTTTTCAGTGGTGGTCTAACATCAATCGGTTCATGATCTTGATCCGCCATAGATGTATCATTTTTTCTTGAGTAGTTTAAAAACGGCTAACAAGACTGTATTGTTACCAAAATTAAACTGAACTTCTGTTATGTCTAGGAAGAATCCTCAAAGTAACATGGCTTTTCATTGGTGATATATTACCAGGTGATTACTATTTGGAAGTAGTATCCAAGTTACATTATTAAAATATTAGTATTTTAACATTGAATACACAGAAATTAAATAAAATGGTTTGATTATCATAATCACTTACGCCTGTTACCACTTATGGATTAACATAGGCTACCTACCGTTATTCTTCATCAAACACTGTCTTCGACAATTCTTTCCACTTGCTTCCAGTTGCTAATCATTATTTTGATGTCTAATTTTCAATCCAGTATGTATGTCCTTTAATCTTTCTATTTTTCATTTCCCTTCAAGATTCCAAGATAGCGCTTGCTTTGTGATGCAGTATGATGTAATCCTCAATATATATCCCAACCCACCTCTATCATCTTTTCCGAAGTTCTTCTTCAGTCGAAATGTGGTTTCTTCTCTCCCATTAATTTGTTTTAATCTGTTTGGCGTTTTTTAGCAAGATTTTTTTGTATGGGATAGGGTTGTCGACCCCATGCCAAACCCTCTTCCTTTACCTGGGTTTGGGACCGGCAGTAAGTCTAGAAGAGCTACAGATGAAGGTAAAAGTATTTATCAATAGTTGTCTACGCAAGATACTCAACATTCATTGGCCTGATACCATCTGCAACAGCCCATTTTAGGAGAGAACAAACCAACTTCTAGCTGAAGAGGAAATTAGGAAAAGACGATGGAAATGGATAACACATTATGAAAATCACCAAACTGCATCATGAGACAAGCGTTGACTTGGAATCTTGAGGGGAAACGGAAAAGAGGAAGGCCAAAGAACATATTAAGTCGGGAAATAGATGCAGATATTAAAAGGCTGAATTACAATTAAAAAGATCTGGAAAGGATTGCCCAGGACAGAAGTAGATGGAGAGTGATGGTGAGTGGCTTATTATCCTCCACGGAGAGTAACAGACGCAAGTAATTATCTCTCATTATATAAACTTAGCATAAGGCATTATTTCCAAGCTCATATCAAACTTTGTTTCAGTTTACAACTATAACATCAACGCATATCAAATTAAATACCATCAGAAATTGTTATGACGAATACATTGAAGTATATTTCCAATTTTATTCAACATTACTAAAGAGACCAATATCATGTTCATGCTTTAATGAGTCAATCAACCGAATTGATGACAGCATTAATATCTATACTAATCATTATAGTAGAATGAAAATATTACTACTAATTAAAATTTATTATAAGTAGTTTATAAAAACTTTTCATAAATTTCATCTCTAATTTAAACAATTTGACAAAGATAATCAGCAGTATAGCGTTGTGGAGATTATTGAATTATTGATTGAGATCATGAACCAATTGATGTTAGACCACCATTGAAAACCTGGAAGTACAAAATGTCCTTTTCTTTCTATTGTGGAACTCTTCGGCATTGCTCATCTACTATCCTACTCGCGGAATTCGAGACCAGTACCTTCAGTCTCATGCGTAAACGCTCAACCTACTAGGCCACTGAGCCGTTATCCGATGTTGTTAATGTCTAATCTCAATAAATCCACGAAATTGCGCGACCGACTTCCATTTTACTGAGATAGATACCTGTCTCTACCCGACACAGATTAACCCCACTGGTCACGGCTTCTAATTAGAACTTCGAGAATTCCCTAACGAAACTAGTCACTAGTGAGCAGATGGTCAGATGATAAGAAATAATTCATTGAAACGAGTCGTCCTCTTCCGTCCAAAGCCTTTTTCCTCAAGTTTCATAATAATGAAATGGAAGTAGATTTCAATTATTAATAACTGAAAAAGAATATAATATTTATAATGTTTTACTACTCATTAAATTTATTCTATTATTTATAAGTTACTTACTTACTTACGCCTGTTACTCCCAATGGAGCATAGGCTGTCCACCAGCATTCTCCAGTCCATTCTGTAATGGGCCTTTTTTTCCAGTTCTATCCAATTGTTCTTCATTCTTCTCATTTCTGTCTGCATTTCTCGGTGTAATGTGTTCTTCCTTCGTCTTCTTCTTCTCCTTTATTCAGCCTTGACGTTTCCAAGTGAGGGATTGCCTCGTAACAGCGTTGGGAACTTTCCCTTGGTATGTCCCGTCCACTTCCACAGCTTCTGCCTGATTTTTTTCCTTCGCTGTAATCTGGTTTGTTCTCATCCACATTCAGCTGTTGCTGATAGTGTCTGATCAATGAATCCAAAGTATTTTGTATAGACAACTGTTAAAAAACACCTGTATTTTCTGAATGATGGTTTTCGTATTTCTGCGAGTTTCCATCCAATACAGTAGAACTATCTTCACATTTATATTTGAAATTGTGACTTTGGTGTTGGTTGACAGACAGATGTTTTGAGTTCCAGATATTCTTCAATTGTAGATATGCTGTTCTTGCTTTTCCGATCCACACCTTCACATCTTCATCAGATCCACTGTGTACATCAATGGTGCAGCCCATATATGTAATGATTGTTACATTTTCCATATCTTCTCCATCAATTATGATTTGATTGATGCATATTGTGTTGTATCGAAGAATCTTGCTTTTCTTCATTATTTATAAGTAGTTTATTAAAATTTTTCATAAATTTCATTTCAAATATGATTTCTAATTGAATAAAAATAATCAAATTATAAAAATTAAAAAAAAAATTAATTGAAACGTGCTTATCCCCCCCCACCCTCGTCACCTCTATCCTCCTTCACCATTGACACATTAAATCTTCAATTTCATGTTCATTGACAATAATATTACATATGACACATGTCAATATAACATTTAAAAATTAAGTTTTCTTTTCTTCTTTTTCTTCTTCTCTCATTTTCTTTCTTTTCTTGATTTTTCTTTTTTCTTTTTTCTTTTCTTGATTTTTCTTTTCCTTTTTTTCTTTTCTTGATTTTTCTTTTTTTAATTATTCTTTTGTTGTTTTTTTTAATTAAATAAAAATTATGCTTGAATTATTTTAATAATAAATTTTCAATGCAAAAGAAAAAGTAAGTAAATAATTAAAAATAATTCAACATACATTTTGACGATCATAACGACAACGACAACAACAACAACAACAACAGCAATAACGATAACAACAACAAGAAAAAGGGGATGATTCTTTAGCAGAATGATTTTTGTTGTTGTTTATTTTTCTTGAAAGCAAAAAACAAAAAAAATTTTTTTCTCTAATTCATCATTGACAATCATTTTTTTGTTTCTTTTTTTTTCTTTTCCCTGAAAAAATAGATTTTGTTCAATATTTAATTTGTTTCTATTCGCTATTTATAATATGAATCTTGTTTATTTATATAAATATGAATATGGATAGGGGATATATATGAAAGGAATCAAAATGAAATCTTGTAAACAAAAACTACAAAAAAGAATTAAATGATATTGATATTGTTTGAGGAAAAAAAAAGCAAGAAAACAAGAAGTTTGGGGATAATTATAGTTTTAAACATTCATGAAAAGATACAAGTAAGTAATACTGGATGAATGTAAACTTCACCATATTGTATAAACAGGATTTAGTTGATAAGTGGATAACATGAGTGAGTTTGAAACGAATGATATTGGGTTCGAGTCCTGGAGTGAATATCAATTGTGGAATGCAAGTACATCTAATTGAAGAATCCCGAATAGGACGAAACGTGAACATGAAGTCAGACTGTAAAGAAGGATACCTCATCATGATATCAAAAAAGGAGACTTCAGGAAGTGTGGAAAGTACAGAAGCAAAACACTATCATTGGTACCAGGAAGCGTCTTCAACAGAATGTTGCTGAATAGAACGGAAGATTCAGTAAACAACTAAATCCTAGATAAACAGACCGGATTCCGTAAGGATCCATCGTGCACAGGCCAAATCGCGACACTAGGGATCATCGTAGAACAAGCAGTTGAATGCAATTCGTCACAGTACATCAACTTTCATAACTATGAGAAAGCGTTTAACAGTGTGCATAGGAAAACCTTATGGAACCTTCTCCGACACTATGGAGTGAGTAGCTAAGAAAATCTTCAACATCATCCAAAATTCATAAAATGAGCTATACTGGAAAGTCGTGCATTGAGGACAGGTAACAGACACATTCCAGTTGAGGTCCCGAGTCAGATAAGGCTGCCCATTCTCCCCCTCCTATTTCTTCTGGTGGTCAGCTGGATTATGAAAACCTCCACATATGAGAGAAATCACGGGATACAGTAGACAGCTCGAAATCAGTTAGACGATTCGGACTTCATAGATCACCTATCACATCATCTATCCCATGTCCAAGAACAAGTGCAGATGAAGAAAACTAGCGTATCATAAGTCTTTGCATCAGTAGTCCTCAACGTACACAAAGGAAAGATCAAGACCAGCAAATACAAAAAAGTGAGCAGCAACCCAACGGCACTTGATGGAGAAGCTCTGAAAGAGCCGTAAAGTTTTACATACCTAGGTAATATCATCGATAAACAAGAAGGATCTGATAAAGATGTGAAGTCAAGGATTGTTGTAACAAGGGAAGTGTTCCTAAAATTGAAAAACATATAGAACGCAAAACGACTTTCAGCCAGCATTATAGTCACAACTTTCAATAGGAAAGTCAAAACAGTTCTAATATACTGGACTGAAACTTGGAGAACTATTACAATCATCACCATACTCAAGATACTTAATATTAATTAGAAAAAACGTATTGTAGGAGAAAATAAATCAGCCTCTAGCTGAAGAGAAAATTAGGTTAAAACGTTAGATGTTCATGAGACACATATTGAGAAAATAATCAAACTGCATCACGAGGCAAGCGCAAACTTAAAATCATGAAGACAAATGGAAAATAGAAAAATCAAAGAATACACTGCGTCGAGAATTGGAAACAGACATAGAAATAATGAACAGTAACTGGAAACAACTGGAACGTATTACTGAAGATAGGGTTGAATAGACAATGCTGATGGGTGGCCCATGCACCTTGTTGAGAGGTGACAGCCTTAAGTAAGTAAGTAAGTAAGTAAGTAAGTAAGTAAGTAAGTAAGTAAGTAAGTAAGTAAGTAAGTAAGTAGGTAAGTAAGTAAGTAAGTAAGTAAGTAAGTAAGTAAGTAAGTAAGTAAGTAAGTAAGTAAGTAAGTAAGTAAGTAAGTAAGTAAGTAAGTAAGTAAGTAAGTAAGTAAGTTGTTACATTTTAATTAATTGTATACATATGTTTTGACTAAACAATCCACATTTTGACATCCATCTATTTCATATTACTTAAAGTACTTTGAAAATGTAACAAACTTAATAGAATGTCTGGTGACATTTCCAGTTTCATCTTCATATGTCAATGGTATCCGTTGAGTTGCATTGACTTTTTTTTAATTTTGAAAGATGTAGTTCTATGTTTTCATATAAATGTTTTAGTAGATATATTCTTCTTCCTCCCCTATCTACTTTGATAATTTCATTATTAATCAAAGAGGGGTGTTTTGTGGATATTATTGTAATTTGAATAGTTGAATTTATGAGTCAATTGAATCTAGACCAGTGGTCTAGAGGTCAAGTGTTCGCGAGGCGGGATCTCGGGTCCGCACTACTGAAGATTACCATACTGGAATGAGGCGATCGTTCAGTGCATCCACGTTTCCCATAGTGGTCTAGCTTCAGTTGACTCATGATCTCAATTATTAAAATTTTATTTTTATTAAATCTAGTGTATTCTTGATTAGAAGTTCATTTAACCAACTTATTTTATTAGTTATTCACAAATAGTTCATAGAATATAAACAAGATATTTGGATGATAATCTAAGTTGGTAAATAAATATGGTTAACGGATAGCAGTGGAATCTAGAACACGCGTTTCGTTTTATTTGAAACTCGTCAACTGGATATAGTTGCATCTTAGAGTTAATACTCACTCTGGAACTTCAGCTGACGAATCTCAAATAAGTCGAAACGTGCATGCTGGATTTCACTACTAGCCATTATCAATCTTTGATTAGAATTTATGTGACTAAAGGTAATATCGAGACAATTCATACAATATACACATATGTCAATAAAAGACTGGTCAATTGTATTCGTAAACATCAATGAAAACACTCAAGTAAACATTAAGTCAATTCAAGTTGGTAGGTCTTTATTTATTCATGAATCAATGTATAAATTGAAAGATTCATTTGTACTTGTATACTCAGGTAGTTTTGATTAAATGGAACACTACTAAGAGTGATTAATGAACGTATCATGAAGATTATCTAACAGACGAATCATTAACATTATTATTTAAAGACAATATCATATCCTCGACATTTATCTGGTAAGACAAATGAATTCTATTGTATGATATGCTTAATACTGAATGATTGAGTTTTTATATAAACTATAGATGGATTCAAATCTATTTGTACTGTACTGGATTGGTTGTCTACGCAAGATAATCAACATCATTGGCCGGAGACCATCAGCAACAGCCTTCTGTGGGAGAGAACAAACCAGCTTCCAGCTGAAGAAGAAATTAGGAAAAGACGATGGAAATGGATAGGACATACATTACGCAAATCATCAAACTGCATCACGAGGCAAGCCCTGACTTGGAATCCTTAAGGGAAGCGGAAAAGAGGAAGACCAAAGAACACATTACGTCGGGAATTAGAAGCAGATATGAAAAGGATGAATAACAACTGGAAGGAACTGGAAAGGATTGCCCAGGACAGGGTTGGATGACAAATGCTGTTGAGCGGCCTATGCTCCTTCACGAGAAGTAACAGGCGTGAGTAAGCAAAATTGAATGATAATGAAATTATCAAAGTAGATGGGAAGGAAGAAGAAAACAAATATTACTGAACAATAACTTCCTTAAAGCGGAACAAATTCAATGGTTACCATTGACATATGAACATGAAATTTAAAATGTCACCAGGTATTCTATTAAGTTTGTTACATTATCAAAGTAATATAGGATAGATGAATGTTAAAATGTGGATTGTTTAGTTAAAATATGTGTATACTATGAATTATAATGTAACAAGATCCAATGAATATCGATTATCATCAATTCTGTATAGAAACTAAAATGATCTGTGAATTTCTACTCTAAAGTTTTGATGAAGGTTTGTTCCTTGAGTTGGATGATTTGATCGTGGAGCTTTCATTGTTCTTTTGAACGATATCATCAACACAAATCCTAGGTGTAAGTTTGAACTGATGATGTCGTTCAGAAGAATGATGAAAGCACCACGATCAAACCATCTAGCTCAGAGAACAAAATTCTATTAGGATCATCCACCTGAGTTATCAGTCTTATTCACTATCTTATGTCCTTAGTGTATTAATTTAATTGATGTTACGATTGTTACATGTATAAAGAAACAGTTTTTGTAAGAAGTTGGATAATCATCACTACTGGAAAATGTAACTGTCAACCAGATTTGTTATATGGAAGACGATCTCAGTTTATAGATTAATTCAGATCCGTTTAATTGAAATAAACTGTGATCTAGTTGAGAGAAGAATATTTGACTGGTTTAAAAGAAGTGTGTCTTGATGGCCAATTGAAGCTTATACGACATCAAGTGCTAAGAATTCATACTTACGTCTCTTACCCCCAATGAAGCATAGGCCGTCGATCAACATTCTCCAACCTACTGTGTCCTGGGCTTTCCTTTCTAGTTCTATCAAAGATCTCATAGCAGTTTTAAAATCCATCTAAACCTATTAATACATAGAATTTTTTACCTCTATATCATTTCCAAAGTTAACCAATACTTTTCTGTATATTGTACTGATAATGAACACTTTATTCAGTTATTCCAGATCCATGAAATTAAGATGACTTCATATTCGTTGTTGATTACAAATGATTTTATTGTGACACCTTCCAGGAAGCTCTATGTAGCCTCCAGTGTCTGAAAAGGAACCTAAGAGATTTCATCCATTCAAAATATGACAGAATCTTTTACAATATCAACGTAACTTTCTGTGATTAAACAATTGTATAAACTTTTTACTCGCGGATTGGGTTGATTATAATGATGTTATAGACTATACCGAAAACTATAAATACACCTGTGATTCTGTATATATGGTACACTTACTCAATGAACGTCTCTCTTGTTTCCTTCCATCTTTTCAATTCGCGATTGTAGGTACTAAGCGGTCGAGTACCGAAACCATATACCGTATTAGCCGTAATCAAGTAGTGGACGTAACAGATTTGACTTTGATTTATTATAATTTTTAATTCGTAATTTTGTGTACAACATTCTGTCGTTATCTTTAAAATTATGTAGATAATCTTTATAAGCAAAGATGAATGAAATCTAGGACTAATCTTTCTTCCTATTTGAGACTCGTCAATTGGAGTTGATGATTACTCTGGAACTTGAACTCAGCACTATTCACTTCAAACGCTATCGAGTCATCTAATCAGGAAAGGGTTGGGTATATGGTCAGCAACCTCAACTTATAGAAAGCAACATTGCATAGAACATCTATGAAATCTTTAAATAAACCGCATGATTACACTAGAGTAGTCCCACAAGAAGACGAAACGCCCATCCAGTGCTTCCAGGTTTCCAACGGTGGTCTAACATCAATCGGTTCATGATCTCAAACAAAAAAAATGTACATTGTAGGAGAATATATGACCTGAGAACATAAATATCATTAATTCATTTCGACAGCTTATAATGATTTATATCATATGAATAGACATTTGATATTAGACAATAAGGTTAAAAGGTAAAGTATGGATATGGGTATACAACATATTAAATATTTTGATGTTCCTCTTGTTGTGTTAATGAGGTATGACAACTTGAACTAATGCATACACCTATATGTACCTGGTTTCTATGGTGTAGCTGATCGACTGATTGACACCTTACTTTAATTGGTATCAAATAGACATAAGGTTAACAAGTAGTATGTGGTATGAATGTATATTCTCTTGAGAATAAATAAGTAATATATCTAGACCTTTCAAAGTGAACTGAAATTAAATTAATTATGACACTTTTAATTTCTTTCAACAACATTGTATCAACGTTTACAATAAGGAGGAAATCTTAAGGTGAACTATTCAGTGTAGATATGTACAATCAAGTGAGATGAAATCTTAGATAAGAAATTAACAAGTGATATTCTTTAGTATCAGAATGGGTTTTGTGAAGAGTGTAATAATTTCAATAGTTTAGATCATGATAGGTTCTGGGCTCGAATCTCGCGATGCGGGATCGTGGATGCGCAATGTTGAGGAGT
The DNA here is from genome assembly GCA_944470205.2 of Schistosoma margrebowiei. Taxonomy (NCBI): domain Eukaryota; kingdom Metazoa; phylum Platyhelminthes; class Trematoda; order Strigeidida; family Schistosomatidae; genus Schistosoma; species Schistosoma margrebowiei. Next base: position 4,434,980 of record OX104025.1, read on the forward strand.
TCCACAATAGGACGAAACAGCCATCCAGTGCTTCCAGGTTTTCCATGATGGTCCAGCTTCGATTGACTCATGATCTCAATTATTGATTTTCTTTAGTATTTTCATTTCATATTCTGATGAGCAAGTTTAAGTTGTAAATTCATATGGTATTGTTTGCTTGTATCTTCCTATTGTTATTGGTTTAAGACAGCAAATGAACAGTTTCTTGTTGACATTCTTGTCCATTCTATTTGGATTACTTTCAGTTATAAGCTTTATAAGCAAAGTTGAATGGAGTCTCTGAGTGAACATCAATTCTTGTATGCAGATACTCCTAGCTGATGAGTCTCAATTAGGACGAAACACACGTCCTGAATTGCACTGTTAGCCACTACTTATCTTTGTTTATAATTTCAAGTTGTACTCAAACAATACAAAAATCTAAAGAAATAATAATAAAGTTGACAAATGAACGATTAGATCATTTCTATTACACCGACGAATAAGGCTTTGGCAGAAAACAGTTGAGAAACAATAAATGGATCCTAAGAAGGATTTCAAAAGTGATTGTTGAGCAGCATTCATATATGTTAGAAAAAACTCGTTGTTAGTTGGAAAAGAAACTAAAAATGACTTTAAGTCTACTTCTGAAATCCTTTGAAATAGTTGAATTCACGAATCAAAGCAAACCATCATCGAAAATGTGAAAGCACTTAACAGTCGTTTCGTCCTAGTATGGACTCCTTATCGGTTTGCATCCACGATCACTTGAATCTAGGATACTCGGTTTTTATTCTAATCGTTCAAATGTCAAATTTATAATCCATTCAAAGTGTATTCAAGAAGTGTCATGTTTGAAGATCATTTGTGAGACTACGAATACTTGTTTGTGACATGTACATTATTTCATACTATGATATTCTAATGATTCAAGAATCGAAGATTTTGTATTAAATTTGTCAATAATCTTACATAGTAAACACTTGATTCAACCACTTCACATTTAGATCAACAATATGTAGAGCCATTCAAGTGAAACCATAATTCAACATCCCCTTATAACCTTACATACTTACTTACTTATGCCTGTTACCACCAGTCGAGCATAGGTCGCCTACCATCATTCTCCAGTCCACTCTATGCCGGAGCCTACTTTTTAATTCTATCCAATTCATGTTTATTCTTTTAATGTCTTCCGCTACTTCTTGACGTAATGAGTTCTTTGGTCTTGAGAATTCCAAATTAGGGAATGCCTTGTGACGTAAAAATAATTCCAATGGAATAAATTATCATATCTGCAAGAAGAACATGAAGAAGAAGAGAATGAAAGAATGGTTCCTTCAGGTATAATAAATCAGGTAAATGAAAAAGGGAATATATTCCTTCAAAAACAGTCGTTATAATCCTCTAATCATCCTATATAGTTTCTGAATACAGTTGGAAAATAATGTACAAACGCGTTTCACAAAGTGACTGATAATATACTCACCACGTTATCAATTTTATAGTTAACATTTTGAGTTAATTAACAATAGATTAATATGGAAAACCTGGAAGAATTGGACAGCAGTTTCATCCTAGTATAGGACAACTCAGCAGTGCGCATACACGATCCCGACACGCACGATTCGAATCCACAACCTTCGGTCTAGCGCCAACACTAAACCACACAGCCAGTTTCTCACGCTGTTAATATCTAACTTCATTCAATCCATAATAGGAAGAAACAGTCGAATTTTTGATCATGGTGGACTCATGAAATCAACTATTCAATTAGAATATATTCCAACATGTTCAAAAACTATAAGATATGCTCTCCTTTCTGTTCGGTCAATGTAGCTGCTTTGGCGACTACACGTAAATTTGTAAACACAGTTGGTGAGAACAACAAAGTGGTGCTTGACAAAATTCGATTGTATTATTGAACTTAGAACCCTGAAAGTATGTAAATCAACTGAGCTACTTACTTAACTGCAAATCAATGATGAGATTAAATAAGAATATCGAATACCAAAGAAATCTAACTAACCGTAGTAACAATGATATTGAGAAGGGATAATTATTGTGAATATGATGTAAGAAGAGAGAAAAAACAAGCGTGTGAAAGAAAGCTCAGTCAAGACAAATAATGACTACATATGAACATTTGTGGAAGATTCTCAGTTACATTAACCAACATCTCAAACCGCCAACCGTCGTTATCATACGAATTCGAACCAGATGAACTCAGAGCATCAATATAACTCAGAATGAAGGTCGGTGATTTCAGAAGTTGATTTTACACTTTGGTTTGTTCATCCAAAGCTATTTTTCCAACAACGTAGTCCATGGTTGGGCATACACAATGAAAGTTCCAATCTTCTCAACTTCATCGAAACAATATATCATATTTGTTTTTCGCCCTACACATAATTTCAACATTGCTTACTTATTTGTTTCACAATAAGTGAACAATACTTCAATGTCATATTTTACCAGACATTCATTTAAATCAATAATAATCAACACGTAATCAATAACCAATGTACATATAACTACTTTTTAAAATAGACACCAAATGCCGTGATTCGTCTGAGGGTGAAGAAAGTCAGCGCTCCCTCTCCAATCGCTCTCACATGACCAGGTGTATCAAACCACCACCAGAGAATTCCTACTCACTGCCTTCTCGTGGCTGGGTTGATGTTTACAAAACTGAGAAGACGAAAGGAGAATATCCGTTGCTCTATTCGAGTTGATGGATATGCGAAATCCACGTAGGAGAGTATGAAAACCCTCAATCCAAACTAATGGTGAATACGAGCTCCAGAACCTTGAAGGAACAAATGACCTATGAAACAATCGTTTGTCATCGGCTATCATGGGACTATATGTCCTGACGTTGCTCTATTGCTTGTGGATTACACAATTATGCTAAAGGCTCTGGAAGTGGTCCTCAATCAAAAACACCTGCTTCAGTCTCGATAAACGGATAGTATCCCAGCTCTCACACAAAACGAGTGATTTATATGTCGCATGTATATTTGGTGCCTCTCTGTAACAATGTTTATTTGTTAGATTATCAAATCAAATAATTATATTGTTTATATAGTCAGTGGGCGAACACATCTAAACAATTCATCTGTTGGTTATTTCATATTCAATGTACAATGAATCTAAATTTTTTCATGTCTATTATTATTATTTTAAATCACTAATCTTCCATATTCATTGATGGATTAATATTAATAGTTGGATTATAAGCAAAAATGGATGGTGGCTAATAGTGGAATTCAGTTTCACGCACGTTTAGTCCGATTTGGGACACGTCAGATAGATGTACCCAAATCTCAAACTTGATATTCACTCTCGAAATTGAACCCAATACCATTCTCTTGAAACGCCATCGCATTATCCACTTATCAAATAAATACTGTTGATCACTTGTTTATACAATGTGGAGAAGTTTAAACTCATGTTGTATTGTTTATTTGAATATTCCCATTGATGTTTATCACAGCAATTGATCAATCTATCATTGACATATCTCCATATTGTATGAATCACCTCGATATTGCTTCAAATCACGAGCATTTTAAGCAAAGATGGATGGTTGTTAACAGTGGAATCCAGTTTGACGCGCATTTCGTCCGATTCGGGAATTGTCAGCTGGATGTATCTGAATCTCAGAGTTGATTTTCAGTCTGGGAGTCTATCGCAGTATCATTCACTTCAAATAGCATTAGGTTATTCATTTTACTAATCAGTTCGTGTTTACAATGCTTTTAAATCAAGGAAATATCTAGATAATCCGTTCAATATGCACATATGCTAATAAGAGACTGATCAGTTGCAGTCACAAACATCAATGGGAAGATTCGAGTAAACAATATCAAATCAACATTTCGATTCGTTTACAAATAAAAGAATAATAGAAACCTAACTTTTCTGAATGCAATACGTGAAATTAATGTCTATCTGAAGAAAAAACTGTCGACATATTCTGGAAATTGGAATTAAATCGATGATCACATTCTCACGAACCAGTTTAGAAATTATCATGTTTATCATGAAACTTAGAGATGGTCATTTTGATTTATTATCTTGCAAAGTGTCATAAACAAGAAGCTTTATTCGTTTATTTATTTGTTTATTTGAACACATAAATATTGGCACAAATGAGCACCGAATACATATTCTGTACACAAAGCACTTGATTTGTGTGTGACTTTGATACTGACCGGTGGCCCAAACCTAAGAAGCTGGTGCTTTTATGTGCCACATTTTGAGCGTTTCACCTGAATGTTTGATACATAAGGCAGTGGAGCATTGTCAGGAGATGCGGTCTCATGTTAGCTGATGACCAATATTTGGTTCATTTGCCATTTTATTCCTTAGAGTCCTCTAGCCCATGTTCACCATTGATTTGGAATTAGGGTTTTGCAATCCCACTAGATCAATCCTCCAAATCATCCAACTTGGTTTAAGCACCGGATATTCTCTTTTCGTCTTCTCAATTTCGTAAACAACACCACAGTCACGAGAAGGCAGTGAGTAGGGATTCTCTGGTGGTGTTTGTATACATGTGGTGATGTGAGAGCATTTGGAGAAGGAGAGCTGATTTTCTCCACCCGAGGACCAATCACAGCATTTGGTGGTCCCTCTGATATCTCGAATTGCAATTGTACTTGGTTCCGTGGATGGAATCTTGGGAGACTGTGAAGGCTAAAGGGTTGTCTAGTAATTGATATGTTTCTTAATAATGTCTCATGTATAGTTAGTTCATAATTCAAATCTATATCCAGTAAATAGAAAAAAAATAGTCAACTAAGTCACCATGGTTTTTAGTGAATCATGTTAAATGCTCTCAAAAAGTCCATGAACTGTCAAAGGACATTTATTTGAAGAATTCAAACTATTACACTAACAAGATGATCATTAATCTCCAGTGTTGTGAACGTTTTTGATAATTTGTGTATTTCGATCATCGATTCACAGCTTGATTGATTGTAAATGAACTAAATTTGAGAAGATTGTCTATCCTCGATATTTTAAGGAAGGGAGTAAACATTCAACAGAGAACAATTTGAATTATGAATACAAAATTGTTTTTGATCTAATTTATTAATTTCATCTTTACATTTCAATTTTACATTTGTTCCCATTCTATACTACTTATTTCTGACCAATTTAAATGATATAAGTTAGACATTGACACAGTTATATGCTGGCTCAATGGTCTAGCAGTTAATCATTCGTGTGCGAGATTGATAAATTCTGGGTTCGAATTTCGTGAGATGGTATCATAGATGCACAATGCTGAGGAGTCTTGCTTGAATATTCTGGAATGCTACTTAACATAGATGCAGTATAGCGATCAGACAATCAGAAACTCTACATGTGATGTTTCACTTACTTGATGTTCCTGTCTAAAACTTCAAATGAACGCTGAATGGATGAAACGCTTCTTAGTGTTTCCTGATCCTTGCTTGTCTTTTGTAGGGAATTTGCTGGATCACCCCAACAATCAAGTGAATTCTGAGGATCTATCATCCCCAACAATACTTAAATCTTATTATAAGACTTTACCTTACTTAGCTGTGTCTTGATTCGATCTAACCATAAATTCACCTCTCTGCTTCCAATTCTCTCGACGTGCTTATAACTTTGTTATCTGTACTATCCTCTAATAAACTTTAGTTGCCGCTTCTGATTTCAAACCTCATTGAAAGGTATATTCTAATGGTTAACAAGATGATTTATTAACAAAGCGAAAACTACTCAAATCATTTCTTGATTACTAATATAGTCTACATATTGTTATTAAAATATAAAATAATTTAATGTAATAAAATGTCATTAATCTTTGAAAAATGAACATAATTATTAAATTTTATTACTAAATTATCATACTGTCATAAAAATTACATTCAGTAGTATGAACATACCTCATACAACTCTATATGTGTGTGTGTTTGTGTATGCGCGTCAGTGTTTACTTACTCTCAAGATTCCATACATGGAAACAAGAATATTTAAGATTTGGGATTTCACAAAGATACAAACAAAAAAACAAGGAATCCATCGTAAAATAGTTTTTTTTATTACCATAATCATTGGGTTATTGTTTAACTTCATATTTATACTTCCTTATCTTATACTTAGAATTGTTATATTGTAACAATATGTAATTTGTCTTGTTCTCTTTACCGATTCCAACTTACTCTCTGGGTGAGCATTTGAAGGAGACTTTAGTATAATTTATTGTTCTCTTTTACAAAATTGTCGCCAACATATGACTTTCTTCACTATACATACACATATATGTATATCAGAAGGGGTTTTCGTGGATATTATAGTAATTTTAATAGTTGAGATCATGAGTCGATTGGAGATAGAACATCATGGAAAACCTGGAAGCACTAGATGGCGCTTTCGTCTTATTGTAAAACTCCTCAGCATTGTGCATCTACGATCCCACCTCGCGAAATTCGAGCCGAGGACCTACCAATCTCGCACACGAATGATTAATTGCTAGGCCATTGAGCCAGCATCTAACTGTGTCAATGTCTAACTTATATCATTTAACTTGGTCAGAAATAAGTAGTATAGAATGGGAACAAATGTAAAATTGAAATGTAAAGATGAAATTAATAAATTAGATCAAAAACAATTTTGTATTCATAATTCAAATTGTTCTCTGTTGAATGTTTACTCCCTTCCTTAAAATATCGAGGATAGACAATCTTCTCAAATTTAGTTCATTTACAATCAATCAAGCTGTGAATCGATGATCGAAATACACAAATTATCAAAAACGTTCACAACACTGGAGATTAATGATCATCTTGTTAGTGTAATAGTTTGAATTCTTCAAATAAATGTCCTTTGACAGTTCATGGACTTTTTGAGAGCATTTAACATGATTCACTAAAAACCATGGTGACTTAGTTGACTATTTTTTTTCTATTTACTGGATATAGATTTGAATTATGAACTAACTATACATGAGACATTATTAAGAAACATATCAATTACTAGACAACCCTTTAGCCTTCACAGTCTCCCAAGATTCCATCCACGGAACCAAGTACAATTGCAATTCGAGATATCAGAGGGACCACCAAATGCTGTGATTGGTCCTCGGGTGGAGAAAATCAGCTCTCCTTCTCCAAATGCTCTCACATCACCACATGTATACAAACACCACCAGAGAATCTCTACTCACTACCTTCTCGTGACTGTGGTGTTGTTCACGAAATTGAGAAGACGAAAAGAGAATATCCGGTGCTTTAACCGGGTTGGCAGACACGGAGGGTTCACCTAGGGGAGTTGGAAAACCCTAATTCCAAACCAATTGTGAACATGGGCTAGAGGACTCTAAGGAAGAAAATGGCAAATGAACCAATTATTGATCATCAGCTACCATGAGAACGCATCTCCTAACAATGCTCCACTGCCTTATGTATCAGACATTCAGGTGAAAGGATCAAAGTGTGGCCCATAAAAACACCAGCTTCTTAGGTTTGGGCAACTGGTCAATATCAAAGTCACACACAAATCAAGTGCTTTGTGTACAGAATATGTATTCGGTGCTCATTTGTGCCAATATTTATGTGTTCAAATATACGAATAAAGCTTGTTGTTCGTGACACTATGCAATCAAATTGAACATCATCATGTCTATGATAAATATGATAATTTCTAAACTGGTTCGTGAGAATGTGATCATCACTTTAATTCCAACTTTCGGATTGCGTCGACATTTTCGTTTCAAAAAGACATTAATTTCACGTATTGTATTCGGAAAATGTTAGGTCTCTATTATTCTGTTATTTGTAAACGAATCCAACTACTCATTTGATATTGTTTACTCGAATCTTCCCATTGATGTTTGTGACTGCAACTGGTCAGTCTCTTATTAGCATATGTGCATATTGAACGGATTATCTAGATATTTCCTTGATTTACAAGCATTATAAACACGAACTCAGTAGCTAATTGGATAACTAAATGGTATTTGAAGCGAATGATACTGCGATAGACTCCCAGACTGAAAATCAACTCTCAGATTCAGATACATCCAGCTGACAATTCCCGAATCGGACGAAATGCGCATCAAACTGGATTCCACTGTTAACAACCATCCATCTTTGCTTAAAATGCTCGTGATTTGAAGCAATATCGAGGTGATTCATACAATATGGAGATATGTCAATGATAGACTGGTCAATTGCTGTGGGAATATTCAAATAAACAATACAACATGAGTTTAAACTTCTCCACATTGTATAAACAAGTGATCAACAGTATTTATTTGATAAGTGGATAATGCGATGGCGTTTGAAGAGAATGGTATTGTGTTCGATTTCGAGAGTGAATACCAAGTTTGAGATTTGGGTACATCTATCTGACGTGTCCCGAATTGGACATAACGTGCGTGAAACTGAATTCCACTATTAGCCACCATCCATTTTTGCTTATAATCCAACTATTAATATTAATCCATCAATGAATATGGAAGATTAGTGATTTAAAATAATAATAATAGACATGGAAATAATAGATTCATTGTACATTGAATATGAAATAACCAACAGATGAATTGTTTGGATGTGTTCGCCCACTGACTATATAAACAATATAATTATTTGATTTGATAATCTAACAAATAAACATTGTTACAGAGAGGCACCAAATATACATGCGACATATAAATCACTCGTTTTGTGTGAGAGCTGGGATACTATCCGTTTATCGAGACTGAAGCAGGTGTTTTTGATTGAGGACCACTTCCAGAACCTTTAGCATAATTGTTTGATCCATAAGCAGTGGAGCATCCTAAGGAGATTTAGTCGCATTGTAGCGAATGACAAACAATTGATTCATATGCCATTTTTTCCTTCAAGATTCTGGAGCTTGTATTCACTATTAGTTTGGAATGAGTGCTTTCCACCTATCCTAGGTGGATTTTACGTATCCACCGAATCGGTTAGAGCAACGGATATTCTCCTTTCGTCTTCTCAATTTCGTAAACTACACTCCAGCCACGAGAAGTCAGTGAGTAGGGAATCTCTGGTGGTGGTTTGATACACCTGGTCATGTGAGAGCAATTGGAGATGGAGAGCTGTCTTTCCTCACCCTCACACGAAACAGTGCATTTTGGGTCTATTTTAAAAAGTAGTTATATGTACATTGGTTATTGATTACGTGTTGATTGTTATTGATTTAAATGAATGTCTGGTAAAATATGACATTGAAGTATTGTTTACTTATTGTGAAACAAATAAGTAAGTAATGTTGAAATTATGTGTAGGGCGAAAGACAAATATAACATATTGTTTTGATGAAGTTGTAAATCATCCTCAGCTGAGCAGATTGGAACTTTCATTATGTATGCTCAACCATGGACTACATTGTTGGGAAAACGAGCTTTGGATGAACAAACCAAAGTGTAAAATCAACTTCTGAAATCACCGACCTTCATTCTGAGTTATATTGATGCTCTGAGTTCATCTGGTTCGAATTCGTATGATAACGACGGTTGGCGGTTTGAGATGTTGGTTAATGTAACTGAGAATCTTCCACAAATGTTCATATGTAGTCATTATTTGTCTTGACTGAGCTTTCGTTCACACGCTTGTTATTTCCGTCTTCTCACTGCACCATTATTTGTTCTTGCTTTATTTAAATTCATAAAGGGAACCAATTGCATGAAACTATTGATAATGAATATTCCTTCTCAATGTCATTGTTACTACGGTTAGTTAGATTTCTTTGGTATTCGATATTCTTATTTAATCTCATCATTGATTTGTAGTTAAGTAAGTAGCTCAGATGATTTACATACTTACAGGGTTCTAAGTTGAATAATCCAATCGAATGTTGTCAAGCACCACTTTGTTGTTCTCACCAACTGTGTTTATCAATTTACGTGTACTCGCCAATGTAGCTACATTGACCGAACAGAATCGAGTGCATGTCTTATATTTTTTGAACATGTTGGAATATCTTGTAATTGAATAGTTGAGTTCATGAGTCAACCATGATGTAAAACCTGACTGTTTCTTCCTATTATGGATTGAATGAAGTTAGACATTAAGAGGGTTAGAAACTGGCTGAGTTGTTATGTGTTGGCGCTAGACCGAAGGTTGTGGATTCGAATCGTGCGTGTTGGGATCGTGTATGCGCACTGCTGAGGAGTTCTATACTAGAAGGAATCGGCCACGCAGTAATTCCAGGTTTTTTTTAGTGGTCTAGCTTTGGTTTGCTCATGAACTCAGCATGAATTAAATATTAAGTTTGAAAGACGTTAACTATATTTTAATGAAACCTTGTGCCTTGTAGATTTCATTCATGTCAAGAATAAGACAGTCGTCAGCAAGAGGACAATCGGATGAACATTACAAAATATTGGTAATTCATTGAAGGTGTACACTATTCAATTATCTGAATTGATCATTTTCAGTATGGATATTGTTAAGTTTTTTTTAGATGATGAGTCGATTGATGTTAGACCAGCATTGAAATCTTGGAAGCATCGAAATGAATTAAAAAGATTAAGGTTTAGAACAATTGACTTTCATAAGTCAAAAGCATTTATGTTTGAAGAATAAAGATACTGTTACACGACAGGTTTCCATTAATCTAATCAAAGAGATATAGCTATTTATGTAATTAATTGATGGGATATTTTAATTAGTATTTCAATCCATGATATTGTCAAAGGTATTGGTAATGTATATTAAATGGAATGTGACAAGTAGTTGAATCAAGTATATGCGTTTCGTCTTATTTGGATCTCGTCAGCTGGATGTTTTTGAGTCCAAGAGTTGATGTTCACACTGGTACTCATTTCTAGTACTTAAGTCTTCAGATGCCAACTCCTCACTAAATAAGTTATTAGGTCTACTTTACCATTGATTTTTTAATCTGGTGTAAATATCAACACGAAGGTGAAAGTACATCCAAGTGACAAGTTCCAGATGGATGTAAATTCATGTCATGGATTCTACTGGAATCTTCGATTTAAATATACTAATGCTGCCAAATATTCGAAAGACTGATATGCTAATAGTCTTAAAATAATCATGTTTATCAAAATAAGAATAGTTAGTCAAATAACTTTTGAACAAACATTGGAGCAAGCACGATTGATAACTAATGACCAGATTCGTGATAGATTTCCCTAGTTTCTATTGGATAATTGATGTATCCTGACTTATTAAAATGTTGCTGTTTGATAAGAAGTAGTCCTTATTTAATCAGCCAGTTAATAGATTCACACAACTTTGAATTATGTAACAGTGACTTAGGATATCTCTGTTAGTACAATCAATACTTTTCTACATTCCAAATCAGTTATTCATCACGTTTCATACATTCTGAATCACCCAAGCAAAGTTTTCTTATTTTTACTCATTTAGTTAGATCAGATTTTAACTGAATGCTCATATGTGATCGACTGCGCAATCTTATTTAGAGTCAACTGATTTGACTGAAAGAGGACCATTGAAGTCGTAAATCCTTAACAATGGATCGGATAATGGTTTAGTTGCTAAACGCTATTATACTCTCCACCATATGTATCAGGTTATATGTTCCATTTTTCGAATATTGTGTAGATAAGTCGTTGATGTTAAGTTATGCATTTGATCAGTCGTTAATAGCATGAGCGTATACAGAGAAGATTACTTCAGTAACGAGAAAATGCATATCCTTGTAAAACTTTTCAGTATCCACATGGTTTACAGAATGTTTTCTCAACTGATAACAATAATCAATATGAGTTATCTATTAATGTTAAATCACCATTAAAAACCTGGAAACATTGGAAATCCATTTCATCCCATTATGAGACTCCTCAGCAGTGTGCATCCACGATCCTGCACACGATACTCGAACCAAGGATCCTTGGTCTCGCGCACGAATGTTTAACCCCCAGACCACTGAACCGGTGTCCAACGGTGTTAATCTCTAACTTCAACTAATCCACGAAATTGCGTGACCATCTTTTATTGTCTGAGGTAGATACGTGTTTATACCTAACACAGATTAGTTCCACTGATTGCAGTTTCCCATTAGAACTCCAAGAATTCTTTCACGAATCTAGTCACTAATAAGCAAATGATTGAAGTTAGACATTAACATCGTTTGATACCGGCTCAATGATCTAAAGGTTAAGCATTTGCACACGAAACCAAAAGTTCTGGGTTTAGATCCTACGTCAGTCAGTCAGTCAGTCAGCTACAACGTAGGACCAGACACATATATGCATCTGTCCAAGTTACCATACCTCATTAACACAACAAGATGGACACCGAATTCATAAAAGTAGTTAATTCAGAGGTGGTAATATACAAAAGAAAGATTGCACATGAGGATATTGTACAGGAAGAAAGAATTAGTTCGTAGAAAGAAAGATATGGAGCGATTTCAATCTCTTAGTTTAAGGGAAGACAGCGAGTGTATACACCGACGCCATTGTGATCGATTCTGAACCATGTCACCAAGAGTCTCCAACCATTGGTTACGGTAGTCACGCGGACCCCAACCAAGTAGTCTGCATCTACCAACATGGCTCAGACTAGAGGTTAGTGTCTTCAAACACTGATGCCACGTTTTGGTTTGGGCACCCCTAATTCTCTTCCAATCATCTTCAACACTGGTTAGGATTGCACGATGTGGTAATCGGTGTTCAGGCATACGTAACACGTGGCCCAACCATCTCAGTCGGTGAAGATTCACAACCTCATCAACTGATTTACCATCATCATTCCCTAATACCCTGTGTCTAACCTCACTATTACTTACCCGGTGATCCCAACAGACGCCAGAAATATTTCTAAGGCATCTGTGGTCAAATACTAGTAGCTTACTAGTATCTTCTACTCTTAATGGCCATGTTTCGCTGCCGTAAATTAAAACAGAACGGACTGCCATACAGTATACTCGTCCCTTAATTGATAGACGAACATCTCGTCTTCGCCATAGGTGACGTAAGTTGGCAAAAGCCAAACGAGCTTTTCGAATCCGTGCTGAGATTTCGTCAGACATCAAAGTATTATGACTGATTAGACTTCCTAGATAAGTGGAGTTGTCAACGCGTTCGACTACTTCACTCCCTATCCTTAGTTCAGGTGTTAACGCAGACCACTCCTGAAGTAACAACTTGTATTTAGAGAGAGGGATCAATTGTTATTACAATCAAAGTTATTAAAATAAACCAATAATAATAATAATAATCAGTAATTCGTTTCCTTATTAAGATTAAACCATTCACATAAATAATTAAATGCCTGTTATTACTTACATTTATTATCATTATTATTATTATTTGTGGGCAGACCACTTTCTCATTATTTTCAATAGCCACTAATGAATTATATTGTTGTCATGGTAATTGTTATAATAAATAATCCTCTTCGCCCCTTTCTGATGGGTGGGGGTGGAGTAGGTAGGTAGGTAGGAAGGAACAAGTCAAATAATAATAATAATAATAATAATAATAATAATAATAAGTAATAATATCCTTTTGTTATATACTACTTTTGTTTACCTAAAATAATGATACATTTGATTTACATAATCATTGTTTCCACTTTTTTGTTTGTTTTTCTTGTTCTTCAGGTTTTCTATTTCACATTTGTTTTTCTTTTCTTTTCTGTTGCTTCTATTATGATTTTCATGATTCTATTAAAGTTGTGTTTTTTTTTGTATTTTTCAAAGCTTATTGGGTAACAACAACAAAAGAACGTGTCAATGAATTTATTAGTAGGATGTATATTTAAAGAAGAAAAGTAAAAGAAACATAAATTATAAAAAAATATCATTTATTTATGTCCAAAAGTTGATCATTTATTCATTTTGAGAAAGGTTTTAGTGAATATCATAGTGATTTCAATGGTTGAGATCATGAGATCATCACAGAAAACCTGAATGCACTGGATAGCCGTTTTGTCCTATTGTGGGACTTCTCAGCGGTGCACATCTATGATTCTGCCCCGGGCGATTCAAACCTAGGACTTATAAGTCTTCATTATTATTATCAGATGGGGTTTGTGGAGATTTTAGAAATTTCACGGATTGAAATCACGAATCAATGGAAGCTAGACCACCATGGAAAACCTGGAAGCACTGGACGGTCGTTTCATCCTAGTATGGGACTCCTCAGCGGTGCGCATCCACGATCCCGCACCCCGTGGGATTCGAACCCTGGACCTAACAGTCTTGCGCCAAGCGTTTAATCAATTAGACCACTGAGCCGGCATCCAGTGGTGTTAATGTCTAACTTCAACCAACCCACGAAGTTGTGCTACCGTATACCATTGTCTTCAGTGAGCTTATATCTAACAACAGACCTGGTGGTCTAGCTTCGATTGACTCATGATTTCAATCTGTTCATTATTATTAATCAGTAAAATAATAGTTTTGTTTCGACGATGTTTAGAGAAAAATTCCTATTTCTTTTTATTTAAGAAACAATTTAATAGTTTAAGGAAGGTTTTTATGGAAATTAACTAATATCTTCATGATATTTATAATTGATTGATCACTGGGTAGTGATTATTGTCATGTATGTCATGTCCTTCTTAGTGCAGATCAAATCCTATCGATCAAGTTGCAACGTGTCCACTAGTCTATCTAAGTGACTCGACATTGAGTGTACTATGTTGAGATAAGATGGTGATTGGATGTAGGGAACAGGAAATTCTGAACTCAGGTTACGTACTACTTGGCACTCGTCAGCATGACGTACCTGTAATATTGAGTGATCGGTTTATAAGAATGAGAATAATTCACTGTTTTCATAAGAAGCTTGTAACTTTATGTTGATATTTGGTGAGGAAATCATGACGGTAACAAGATCAGTTAATTTTTATATGAATGTCAAGAGTGTGGAAGTTAGTGTGTGTGTTGTTAGAAAGTGACAAGATATTGATCACCACCCAGTGGTCAATCAATTGTAAATACATCTCAGCCCCACAAGAGGTTACTCGCAGACCGGATAGCTCAGTGGTAACGTTTCCGACTTTGAAGCTGGATGACGTGAGATTTAATCCGTCAGGGAGCACCAATCCCCCCAAGATTACAGGTACACCTTGCTGACGAGTGTCAAGTAGCACGAAACCTAGGTCCAGGGTTTCCTGTTGACTACCTCCAACCATCATCTTATCTTCGTGATATACATTATGAACTGATATTAGTTAGATTGCTACTGGAAACTAGAAATCATTGAATAGCTATTTCTTTCTGATAGAAAATTCCTTAACAATGAGCATCTACGGCTTCACTGGGGCTCGGAATTGGGACCTACGGTTCCACCGTAAGTGTTTAATCTATAGACTACCTAACGGTGATTTAGTGGTATACATGCCTAACGTCATTCATTTTTGGACATTGTGTGACTTTCTTGAATTATTTGTGGTAGATAAATGTCTCATTCCTCACGTGTTTGAACTTCACTAGCCATGGCTTTACAGTGAAGAGGGTTGTACTAGGAAAAAACAACGGCACAATGATCCCTAATTATATTGGTAGTCTAAGATCAATCAGTGATGTAAACTATTGTAGTGTTGGTTGTTTTGTCAAGTCCACATAGGTCATTCTAGCTTCAACACACACCAATTTATTTATTCTTTTTGAGTGATATTTTGACCTTTTTAATTATTCGCCTATTAATCCTGACTGTTTTGATATGATCATGTGTGCGTGTATTGCATGTAACTTAGTTTGTTCAAATACAAATATCGATTCACATCTAGTTAAATTGAATTGGCTGATATGCCTTCTCTCTCTCCCCTTTTCTCTTCTCTCACTACGTCTCCTTGATTGCCTGTTTTGATCAATGATTCTACAAAATATACGTATTGAAAACTTCATTCGCGTATTTAACTCATTTTAATTCCATTATTCACTAACACGATGTAAGTCGATAAATATACGGAGGTAGCTAAGATGTATATTTTGATAAGAATCAGCAAACGATCTATTTAGAGTCACATCACACTATAAAATAAGGATTAACAATTGTATAGGATCAGACCGAAAAGTGGCTGTGATTGTGAGAGACTGAAACTAAATAAACTGAGAATAACTTAAGAATAGTAAATCATATGGTAATAGTCAATAGATTAAATGGAAGCTTATAATGGAAGAAATATGAATAATAGAGTTATCAGAAGGGGTTTTGTGGAGATTTTTAGAAATTTCACTGATTGAAATCATGAGTCAATTAAAGCTAGACCTCCATGGAAAACCTGGAAGCACTGGACGGCCGTTTCGTCCTAGTATGGGACTCCTCAGCGATACCTAATAGTTATACAATAAGAATATATATAGTAATAGTCTATAAATAGATCCTATTGGTTACTATTCATTGATTCTTCGTCTGGATATAACAGTAATAATAAGACTAAACGATATATCATTCAGACTAGACATTTCTTTTTACATTTATTGATTCATTTGCTTTCGTGGAGTATGTTATGTTTGGCAGTGTTCTAGGAATTTACATCTTCATACTCTTACACATCTTCCAAATGTACCTAAACACTTAACCATTTATCTCAAGTTGATAATAATGCCAGGATAAATTAATTATTCACAGTAGTTGATCATGTAAGTAATTGTCTACTGAATTATATTAAATTCAAAACATTTGAGCCGGAATACAACCTTGTTAATGTTTAACTTTAACCAATCCAAGCAATTGTGCCACCGTCCACCATTGTCTTCAGACCCGATTGAAAGCTAGTGATCACGGCTTCTCACCAGAACTTCAGGAAATACTTCTTATCGATCGTAACTAGTGAGTACAGATCCTGGGTTCGAACCTCACAGGGATGGATAGTAGATGTGCACTGCCGAGGAGTCACACACTAGGTTTCTAGTACTTCCAGGATTTCCATGGTGGTCTTACTTACTTATTTACGCCTGTTACTCCCAATGGAGCACAAACAGCCGAACAGTGCTCTCCAAATCCACTTTGTCTTCCACCTTCCTTTCTACTCATATCCAATTATTCTTCATTCTTCTCATGTACAACTCCATTTCTCGGTGTAATGTGTTCTCCTTTCGTCTTCCTCTTCTCCTTTATTTAACCTTGAGGATTCCAAGTGAGGGATCGTCTCGTGACATAGTTGGGTGCATTCCTTAATGTGTGTCCTATTTACTTACAGTGATTCTTCCGCATTTCTTCATCCTCTGAAATCTGGTTTGTTCTCTCCCACATTCAGTTGTTGTTGATAGTGTCTGACTAATAGATCCGAAGTATTTTGCGTAGACAACTGTTAATAAACACTTGTATCTTCTGGATGATGGTTTTCTTATTTCTCCAGGTTTCCGCCCCATACAGTAGAACTGTCTTCACATTTGTGTTGGAAATTGTGACTTTGATGTTGGTCGACAGACAGATGTTTTGAGTTCCAGATATTCTTCAATTTTCGATATGCTGCTCTTGCTTTGCAGATCCGTGCCTTCGTTTCTGCATCAGATCCATCGTGTTCATCAATGATGCTGCTAAGATATGTAATGATTTTCGCAACATCGAAATATTCTCCGTTAATTATGATTGGATTAGCGCATCTGTGTTGTATAGGAGAATCTTGATTTTCCCTATGTGTACGTTGAGACCTACTGATACTGAGGCTGTTGCTACAGTGTTCGTCTCCTCCTGCATTTGTTGTCGCGTGTGTGATAGTAGAGCCAGGTCATCTGCGAAGTTTGGATCATCCAGCTGCATCCTAGTTGTCCACTGTATCCCGTGCTTCGCCCCAGATGTTGATATCTTCATGATCAAGTCGACCACCGGGAGAAAGAGAAAGTGTGAGAGTAAGCAGCCTTTCCTGACACCGGTCTTTACCTCCAACGAGTCTGTCAATTGTCCTCCATGCACGATTTTGCAGTTTAATCCATCATAGGAATTCGGTATGATATTGACTATGTTCTCATGTACGCCATAGGGTCGAAGAAGCTTCCATAGTCTCGTCTTGTCCATGCTGTCAAATGCTTTCTCCTAGTCAATAAAGTTGATGTAGAGTGATGAATTGCATTCAATTGGTTGTTCCACAATGATCCGTAGAGTTGCGATTTGGTTTGTACATGATCGATCCTTAAGGAATCCAGCCTGTTGGTCTAGCTTTAATTAACTCAACTATTTATTTCAACTATTAAATTACATTATTATTTGTTCAGCCAATGTTATCACTTTGTTCTCACTATTTCATTTAATGTATAATCTTAGTCAAATTAACATTGTTATATTTTGCCAGCAATCCTTAATTAATTTGTTATCATTTCGAATGATGTATTTGACTTTAATCTTAGTATAACGATCGAAACACCAATATTTGGTTTGAAAGTGGAACTAATGAACCAAAGTTTATTCAATTAGGCCAAACTACGTTCTTGTGCGTAGCGTATGAAGCTTATTTGAATTACTTGTAATAAATTATATCAAAAAGATGGAATCAGATATCTATCTGTAAGCATGCTAGGAACCTTTCCAAGCAGATAGTGAAAGGTTAACAGTTATGGAATGAACCATGCCTTGACCATGAGTTTAGTCAAACACGACCCTATTGTCAGTGGTCCGGCAATACGCAAGAGTAAATTAGGTATTAGAAGGTAAATTTTTAACTAAGATCAAGTAACAAAAGCCCCAACAAGGAAGACTGAAGAACACAAAGTATGGTTCAATAAAGACCTAAATAAAAGTTAAAATACAAGAGAGGGAGAAGAAACAAGTCAATGACGATCCTTTTAAGTTGATGTATAGCGACGAATTGTATTCAATTGATTGTTCAGTGATGATCCGTGGTGTCAAAATTTGGTCTGTGTACGATCGATCCTTACGGGATCCGGTTTGTTGATCTCGAAGTTGGGTGTCCACTGAATCTTTCATTCAGTTCTTCAACACTGCTGAAAATATTTCCCAGTACCGATAGCAGTGTAATGCCTCTGCAATTTTCACACTTGCTGAGATCGCCTTTATATGGTATCCTGGTGAGATATCCTTATTTCCTGTTTGTCGACAATTGTTCCTCTCCCTAAATCTTCCTGAATAGTGTGTGAATTTATGTTTGCATTTACTTCTATGTCTGATTTCAGTGCTTCGGCTGGTAAATTGTCAGGTCTTGATGCTTTCCCACTCATGATTTGTCTGATGGCTATCCTGATTTCTTCCGTCGTTGGTGGAGTGACATCTGTAGGAAGGTCTCTGTGACTGCTTCAATGTCCGGTGGATCTGATAAAGCTAGTCTATTCAAGAATTCCTTGTAGTGTTCTACCCATCTATACCTTTGTTCTTAATACTCGGTGATTGTCTTGCCTTCTTTGTCCTTAACCGTCCTCTCTGATTTACTTGATTTTCCTATCAGTTTCTTCGTTATATCATATAGTTGTCTCATATTTCGTTATGTTGCAGCTTCTACCACTGTCATTCTTGGGTCTTCCACGTATTTCTCTCTGTCAACTCTAATGCATTTCTTCATATGCCTGTTTCCTTCTGTGTATTGAATTTGTGCCTTTCCATTCTCTGCTCTTGTTTAGCTGTTGTTAATTGCTGTCTTCTCCTTTCTTTCTTGAATCTTGTGTAGGGTTTCGACAGAGATTCATTCATTAAGATTATGCTTCTTGCTGCCCAGCACCTTCTGACACGTTGAACTTAAAGCTTCTTATACGTTTTTTCATCATCATCATCATCATCATCATCATCATCATCATCATCATCATCATCATCATCATCATCATCATCATCATCATCATCATCATCATCATCATCATCATCATCATCATCATCATCATCATCATCATCATCATCATCATCATCATCATCATCATCATCATCATCATCATCATCATCATCATCATCATCATCATCATCATCATCATCATCATCATCATCATCATCATCATCATCATCATCATCATCATCATCATCATCATCATCATCATCATCATCATCATCATCATCATCATCATCATCATCATCATCATCATCATCATCATCATCATCATCATCATCATCATCATCATCATCATCATCATCATCATCATCATCATCATCATCATCATCATCATCATCATCATCATCATCATCATCATCATCATCATCATCATCATCATCAGAATCATCATCATCATCATCATCAGAATCAGAATCAGAATCAGAATCTATTCAGTTAAAGTTAAATTATTAACATTATGAATGAGTATGATATTTGTTTGTATTAAATGTTATCATTGATATCATCGGTGTCAATTTCATACATTGGTAATCAGATTCATTTACTTATAAAACTTAATTATGCCCTAGAATTCTATATAATATCAGTAAGAAAAATCTTGAATAAACCATTAATATCCATTAATGTAAGATAGTTTCAAGTTATATTCATTATAGATTGATCTCATCTGAAATACCATTGAAAATCTACAACAACTGTTACACAATTAAGGAGTTTCATCCTAGAATAAGACAAGTGTATAGTACTCTTTAATTTAAAACAATACCTTAATCAATATTAGTTCGTGACAAGTATAACCTATAAATTAAACTAATCCCTCCTCCTCCTCCTCCTTCTCCTCGTCCCACCCTCCACTCGTTCACATAAAAAGCCCCCTTTCAACTAAAGTATATAACAGTTATGTGATATATATGTATATTGGTGAATTTAGGTCATTAGAGAAATTTACCCCAAGTTCACATAGAAATAACACATTCTATAGGAGAACAACAAAAAAAATAATCACAATTTTCTTAATTTTGATGAAATCTTTTTAACCTCTTTAAAAAAAATCAAACTTCTAAGGGAATAAAAAGGATACAACTAGGGAAATGGTTAATCAAATTGACAATGTGATAAAAGAAAATATGATCCATTGAAATTAGGTCAATATTTATCTTCTTCTTCTTCTTCTTCTTCTTCTTCTTCTTCTTAATGATGATAAGATAATTCATGTTTAGACTAATCTGTAAAATGTTTGTTGAAGGCTAATGGCCTTCTTCAAGTTGAGACAACTTTTTTTTTCCTTCTTTGATTTGATTTTAACGATGTTTATAGAAATGTTAATACTGTGAATGGTTATTTCTTTATATATGTGAAATTGTGATGTATACTATTGATATTGGCAGATATAAGTAGTATATATGATCAATCGAAAGTGAAATGTTTGAAGGTAGAACATTAGGAA
This sequence comes from Schistosoma margrebowiei, assembly GCA_944470205.2. Classification (NCBI taxonomy): domain Eukaryota; kingdom Metazoa; phylum Platyhelminthes; class Trematoda; order Strigeidida; family Schistosomatidae; genus Schistosoma; species Schistosoma margrebowiei. Next base: position 4,456,130 of record OX104025.1, read on the forward strand.
GATGGAGGAAAAGAGAATGAGGACAGAAAGTGATCAATGTGAAAACGAAAGAACAATGAAGTCTGCGATGATTGATTATCATTTTGCAAATGAAGTATTTACTGTATGGATCTCAGATTTTACTTAGAGATTCTGTAATTTGTGTGTATTCGAATACATTCGATTATCCCCACTTGTGTTCTTGTTCTACTACAATACCGTAACAGATACAAATGTTCAATTAATAGAGGGATATTTTCGGACTGCATAACAATATAAATAAATAATCATTAGGGTAGTTACAATTGAGTTAAAATATTTCTAATTTTGGTCTATTGTACTTGTCGAAGCTATGTAGATTACCTCATTCCACTTTAGGGTACTTCAATGTTAATATACGTTATTATAAATATTTTTGAATGAGGTCATGAATCGATCAATGTTAGACACCACCAGTATGAACCTGGAAGCACTGGACTTTACGTCATATCGTGGGACTCCTCGGTAATGAGCACCCAATAACGAACATATTAGTGTAAGGTAGTGTAATAATGATAATAATAATAATAATAATAATAATAATAATAATAATAATAATAATTGAGGAAACAGAAACGTACAGTCAGAAGAGATCTTTCAGTTAACGAAGAAGCAACCACTTTTTATAAAGAAAGTAAAAGAAGGTTATAGTAGGATAGCCACTGACTCCTATTCCGAGCCATATCTGTTTGTCAACCAACATCAAAGTCACAATTTTCAACACAAATGTGAAGACAGCTCTACTGTATTGGGCGTAAACCTGGAGAAATACGAAAACCATCATCAAGAAGATACAAGTATTTATTAACAGTTGTCTACGCAAAATACTTCGGATCTATTAGTCAGACACTATCAGCAACAACTGAATGTGGGAGAGAACAAACCAGATTTCAGAGGATGAAGAAATGCGGAATAATAACTGTAAGTAAATAGGACACACATTAAGGAATGCACCCAACTATGTCACGAGACGATCCCTCACTTGGAATCCTCAAGGTTAAATAAAGGAGATGAGGAAGACGAAAGAAGAACGAATTACACCAAGAAATGGAGTTAGATTTGAGAAGAATGAAGAATAATTGGATATGAGTAGAAAGGAAGGTGGAGGACAAAATGAATTTGGAGAGCACTGTTCGGCTATTTGTGCTCCATTGGGAGTAACAGGAGTAAGTGAGTATGCAAGTAAATTTCAATCTTCTAACATTTCAATGTCCAACTGATTTGCATCATATTTAAACACAAATCAATGGTACAGTGTAGAAAAATTGAAAGAATCCCATTAGCGCCAAGGTTTAAACATAGATAACATTGGTTATTACTAAGCGACTGTGCAAATATCTCAGTTCTATACAACTTCAGTCGTATCACGGATATCTTCGTGAGAATCGTTTTGGCCGAAAGAATGGATAGTAAAGATTTAAATCCTGTGAAATGGATCATTTTGCTCAATGTATAATATACCAAATCAGATTGAGTTTTCGTAAAAAGTTGATCTGTCGCAATGAGATATTCGTTACTACCATTGAATTCTTCATTTTTAGTGCAATTTCACACATTTCATGCTTTTTTTTCAGTGATTCTTTTTACATTTATCCTTCTGCTACAGTTACTTTTCAGTTTCTATTAACTTTTACCGGTGTAATATGGGGGAGTGAAGACCGGTGTATAACTATGCCAGGTACTACAACATTTCTAACCAACTTAATTAAACTTCACGTAGATCATTTTTGAAAATTTAATGAAATTTATTGGTGGTATTTTGTTATAGATAGATATTAGTCTGTCTAATGTTAAAAACCAGGGAGCTTTGAATAACTGTTCTGACCTAATATGAGCAATTTAATTAATGGACACATACGACCTGCCCAAGAATCAAACATAGGAATTATAGATCTCTCTGTAAGTGAAACTGTTATCAGTAATATGAATGGACGATACCCATCCTTAATTGAAAATGAAAGAAATTTATAAATATGTACAATTAGACGATAATTTGATGGTGTAATCATCAATCAGTCGTTGTAATCTTTGAATATCCTGACTTCACTCTATGTCAGAGTCGTGGATGTACATTCTGGAAGAGTTTTATGTACTAAGTCAGTCAGTCAGTAACGACGTGGAACTTCGTACGTACGTACATCAGCTAGGGTCGCCATATCACATTAATACAGAGATGCAGTTGTTGATTCAAATCCCGTAGTGGTAGAGGTAGTAGAAGTATAAGCAGTATCCGGAAACTTTGGGGTTTGAAAATGTTAATCAAGGAATATAATACAGTGAAATAAATTTGGAAAAGCAAAAAAAGACCCCAACCAGTTAGTCTACACCTATCAACATGGTTCATTCCACTTGTCAGTGACTTCATAAATTTGTTCCATGTTTTAGTCTGGCCGTCTCTAGCTTTCTCTCAACCTACTCCTACACCAAAAAACATCGCACGTCGAGGCAGTTGGTGGTTGAGTATACGTGACACGTGTCCCAGCCATCTCAACTGATCAAGTTTCACTACGTCATCAATTGATTTGCCATCCTTACCTAGTACCCGTTTCCTAAAAACTGCGTTACTTCCTCGATGGTCCCAGAATATACGAACAATGTTTCAAAGACACCTATAATCGAATACTAGTGACCCAAGAATATCCTCTACTCTTACCTGCCATGTCTCACTCCCATAAAGTAGGACAGGACGAACTGCTGGGCAGTAAACCCATCCTTTGGTTGGTGGATGGATATCTCGCCTACGCCATAAATGACACAAGTTGGCAAAAATAAGTCAAGCCTTCTGTATCCGCGGTGAGATTTCGTCACACACCAAACCACAAGGGCTGATGAAACTTCCAAGATAAGTGAAGCAGTCGACACCCTTAACTACTTCACTCCCTATCATTAGCTAGGATCTCGATGCTCCTTGATTACCAACGATACAATTGAGATCAATCTTGGATGAATATTATCTACAAGTTAAAAAAAATAATAATCTCTGGCATACTATCTCATCTAAATTTTTTTACAGAATAATGTACCAGAGTTAATATCGATAGGAAATCACTAAAATTTGTCTTTTAATGTGTTTATTCAATCGTTTTAATGGAAAAAACAATCGATATCGAATCATAGTGATAAGTTTGTTTTTTTTATTCATTATAGTTAATGACTGTTTCTAAGCAAAATATGTTTTATCGTTTATAAAATCTTTATTAACCAATTCATATAACAGTTATAGTGAGATAAACTGATTATGGTAAATTTTAATATTTTTATGACGCCAACTTGTTCAATTTAATAATCGATGAATGTTAGACTACCGTTAAAAAAGGAGAAGCACTAGACAGCTGTTTCGTCTTAATATAGGAATCGCCAGCAGCGCATACCTACGATTTCGCATGCGAGATTCATACCCAGAACCTTTGATCTGTCTAGCGTGAGAAAACTATACCTCTAGACCACTGAGCCGATATTCAATGGTGTTAGTATTTAACTTCAACCAGTTCATACTAGGATGAAATGGTCGTCCAGTGCTTCCAGGTTTTCAATGGTAGTCTAAAATTCATCGATTCATGATCTCAATCAAAAAATTTAACAATAACCCAATATACCCTTGTAGGTTAGGGTAATTTTACATTGGTTTCCAGGAGAACCAGATATCATTCAGACTTTCACATGATAACCCAAACAGTGCAGTTCAATCCCGTTAAATAGGACAGTCAGACACCATCCAGCCATAGCTCTTGCTGTACAGATCAATCTCACTTGCAGGAGAGTGAGACACTACCCAGGCTTAAAATTTATAACCCGAATAGTACAGCTCAACCTCGTTTACAGGAGAATCAGACACCATACTTCACAATCTTCTATGTTTTCTTACATGGGACATTTTTATCATTCTTGTATACATTTTAAGATGTCACAGATAAGCAGTATTTGACAACTCTACAGTCCGTAACCTATTCTTATACAATAATCAATAAATTCAATCAAACCAAAAGTCAAAATTGAAGGGAATGGTCAACATGTCAAAGTGTGGTTTGGGTTACTTATATTCACACAAGTAGTATATAACGGTGGTCAGGCATAGAATATATTTCAGTAGAGGGCCGGTGGAGAAAGGACGGGAACGGAACGCAATTGGTATGAAAACGGATGAACAATCAAATCTGAGACAATGGATTGATGTTTGTAACAGGAACAGTCAATTTTGAGATGATGAATTGATATTTTGCAAATTAACTATTTACTATATGATTCTCGGATTTTAGTGTAATGCTCTGTAATTTTTCGCTCGAATACATTCGATTGTCTCCACTCATGTTCTTGTTCACTACAAAAGTATGTGCAATCTAGGATGATCATTTGTCATGAAAGATCTGCTGAATACAGTAACCAAAAGTGATGTGATCAAGCGGCTCGACCAAATACCTTCAACTAGAAGTGTATCCATTAAAATTAATAAGGTAAACATCAATATTGATGGTTCATAAATTTATATATTTTGGAGATTTATTAACCAATATATATACTATGCCCCCAAATGCCCCGGTATGGCTGAGAGTAGAGAGAGACAACTCCCTTTCTCAAAATGCTCTCACATAGACACGCGTATACAACCACTACCAAGGAAGTCCTACTCGCTGCATTCTCGTGGAGAGGTTGTTTTTTACGAAATTAAGGGGAAAAAAAGCGAACATCCGACGCTTTAAGTGGGTTGGTTGTAGGGGAGGATCTGCCTATTGGAGTCGGAAAACTGATTCCAAACCAATGGTGAACATGAACTTCAGTATCCTTGATAGAACCAAAAGCATATGAACCTGATTTTGGTCACGGACGACCATAGTACTTCATCTCCTAACGTTACTACATTGCCTTATGGATCAAACCTCGAGCTCAAAGTTTGAGGGAATAATCCTCTAAGAAAATCATCTTCTTCAATTTGTGCACCCGGGCAGTATCCTTGTATTCACACATATCAATAATAACTACTACTAACCTCATTGTTATTATGTAATGCATATGTATTTGGTGCACACATCCAATGATACTTATCCACAAAAACATAAAATTAACATTTTAATCGAATATTTTGGGGAAACAACAAAGAAGGTAAGCAACTAAACAAGGTGTATAGTCCTCAAGCTGATGTCAATCATTAGTTTATTTAATTGTGATAAAAATTTACGCGAAATATAATAAACAATGAGATTTTGTATACAGGTCTGTATACCCTTGTTATATATTATGAAAATCATACAGATTTCCAGTTATTTGCATAACGAATACAATACTGTACAGGATTAGTTTTAACTTCAGGCAACTTATAATGTATGTCATGGTTTCTTCTCTATTAGTTTTAACATTGTTTACTTAATAACGCCTATTACTTCTCATGGAGGAGCATAGGCCGCTCAACAGTATTCTCAATCAAACTCTATCTTGAACAATCCTTTCCAGGTCTTTCCAGTTGTTATTTATCCTTTTCATATCGGTTTTCATTTCCCGACGTTGTATGTTCTTCGGTTTCTCTCTTTTCCTTGACTTGTGATGCAATTTGATGAATTTCTCAGTATATGTCCTAACTACCTTCAGTATCTTTTTCTAATTTCCTTCTCAGATGGAAGTTGATTTGTTCTCTTCCACAGAGTTCTAATGTTGTGTCAATTAGACTAGTGGATACATGTTACAACTTAGTTGATAGAATTCTATCAACACATTAACAACTAAACGAACATGACAGTGATTACTGAATATGTATACATATCATATTTATCACGAATAAAAATCCGACCTATGACTTGCTTTTTGCGCTGATACGTAGTGGGAGCAATCCTGTTAACTTACTTAGGAGGTTATAGAGATCGAACCCATCACCCAGTCTATTGTATATAATTCATAGTAGGCTTCAGCAGATGTCTCTGGCTGGAACACAACCACCGTCACTATCACCATATTTATCCCATACCATAGTTATTCTATAGAAGTATATTCTGATAAGAAGGAATTGATTACTCAACCATTTTGTTTATTTTCATCATTCACTTTCTTCCTTTGTAAAAACCAAGTTATCTTTTTAATGAATAGAAGCCTTCTATAAATAAATCAGTCTTATCTTTTGCGAAATATATTTAATCAATTAACCAGTGTTTATTATGTCTTAAGCGCCAGCATACCAGGTCAACGATCCTGGGTTTGAATCCTCCAAGTGAGGTTGTGGATGGGCACTGATGGGGAGTCCTGTACTAGGACGAAACGGTTATTCAGTGCTTCTAGGTTTTCTATGGTGGTCTAGTTTCAATTGACTCATGAATTCAACTATTAAATCTTATATCATTTACTTATTTAGAACTCAATGATTGATTCTATGAGTTGATATAATCTATGTGATCATTTTAATTATGAAAGTATTATTGATGAGTTTTAATTAAGATCATGAACCGGTCAATGTTAGTCTATCATTGGAAACTTGAAAGCACTGTACGGCTGTTTCTTCGTAGCATGAGACTCCTCGACAGTGCACAATCACGATTCCACTCATGAGATCGCTCGAACTCAGAACTTTCGGTCTATCTTGCACGCGAATGTCTAACCTCTAGACTGTTGGTACGGGACTCAATGGTGTTAATGTAAACTTCAATCGATTCACGATATTTCTCTACCATCTTCAGTGGGTAACTGCCTAACACCCGAAACGGCTGTTAAATTATTAAACAATAGGTGTTATGTCAAATTTAAAACTTCCCTATTATTTTTTTCTAAAAGACTGCGTTGAATTACATCAGAACTTTACAAAAAATATTTATCGATGTTATTTCTTACTTAATTACACCTGTTATCCTCATCGAGGAGCATAGGACAACAACTAGTACTCTCCATTCAATCCTTTCCACTTGTTTCCAGCTGTTGTTCATTGTTTTCATGTCTGCCTTCAATTCCCAATGTAGTGTGCTCTTTGGCCTTTCTCTTTTCAGGTTCCGTTCAGGATTCCAAGTTAGTGCTTCCCTCGTAATGCAGTTTGATTATTTCCACAACCTATGTCCTATCCACCTATAGAGTAATTTCCTAATTTTTTCTTCAGTTGAAAGTTAGTTTGTTCTCTCTCACAGTATGTTGTTGTTGATGGTATCCAGCCAACAGATAATCCGTATCTTACATGGACAATTGTTTATAAATATTTGTACCATTTTGATGATGATTGTAGTAATTCTCCACGTTTCAGCTCCTTACAGTCGAATTATCTTGACGTTCGTATCGAAGAATCGATCGTAGTTTAAAGAATATCTGGAAATATAGGTTGAGATTATATTGTAATTGGATCTTTTTGAAACTTCGCATGCTCTCATCAATTATGTATCTTTTAAGCTGAATAAACAATAGTTTTCCACAGGCGAAAAAAAACTGATTAAAATAACTTTAATCTACATTTATTACGAACAAAATGTTTTGTAAAGGAATACTTACTAACTTACGCCTGTTACTCCTCGTGTAGGAGTAAAGGCCGCTTACCAACATTCTCCTTCCAACCCTGTCCTGGGAAATCCTTTCCAACTCTTTCCAGGTTTTATTCATCCTTTTCATATCTGATTCTATTTATAACTTGTGGCCTTGTGTACTACTAATGTATAACGTAATGATACTGCCAATTAGAGAGTAGTGATTTATCGACCGGACCACTGATGCATAAAACCCGTACGAGAAGTCTAGAGTCCTTATTGGTCCTTCTTCCTGTTCAACCCTGCCTGTAAGAGTCCAAAACACAAATTTCAACCACTGAGATATGAATCATGTATTTCAAACATACTGGATTTATATGCAAACCAAACAGACCACACCGTGCCATAAAATAGAAAATAACATTTATACAAGATCAACCCTAAAAGTGGCTGTGAATGTGGGAGACTGTAATTAATAAACTGGGCATAACTCAAGAACATCAAATGGTATAATAATACTCTATGGGTCAACGACCTACTATGAAAGAAAACAAAACAGAACCCAGCGGAGGAAGAAATGAGGAAGAAGAGTTGGGAATGGATAGGATACACATTGAAAAAAGTACCAAATTGAGTCATAAAATAATCCCCCACTTGGAATCGTCATGGCCAAATAAAGGAGAAGCGGGAGACCAAAGAACACATTACACCGAGAAATGGGGTTAGACATAAGAAGAATGAAGAACAATTGGATATGAGTAGAAAGGAAGGTGGAGGACAAAGTGGTTCGGAGAACACTGTTCGGTGGACTATGCCCCACTGGGAGTTACAGGTGTAAGTAAGTAATAAAGGGCCAAAATAAAGCTTATAATAGGAGGAACATGATTGTGCATATAGTTTAGCTACTTAGCAACTATATAATAAGAAGTGTATGTATAGTAGTAGTCCATAAATACATCTCAATAGTTACCATCCACTATTCTCATCGGTATCTATCAGAGTCAAATTAAACTATTCCCTAAACATTTTTCCTAAAAAAAATCATTAAAATTTTTTTGGAAAATTCATTATTATTCTGTAAAATCTGTTTTAATGATTAGACATTCTGTTTCTTTTTATTAGTAAACGATACACTTAATTAGTTTTAAAAGTGTTTTGTTATTTAGTTATATCTAATTTCAAGAATACTTATCAATGTTTAGTTGAATTGTAAACAGCTAAATTACAGAATGTGGGTGGGTGTGAAGATTCTAGTGCCGGCTCAGTGATCTAGAGGTTAACCGTTTGTGCGTGAAACTAATAGGTTCTGGGTTCAGATCTCATGGAGCAAGGTCCTGGGTGCGAACTGTTGAGGAATCCTACACTAGGATGAAACAGTCATTCAGTGCTTCTAGGTTTTCCATGGTAGTCTAGCTTTAATTGACTCATGAATTCAACCATAAAAGTTTCTAATAGTTGAATTCATGAGTCAATTAGAGCTAGACTATCATGGAAAACGTGGAAGTATTGGACGTTTGTTTCATTTTATTATGGAATTTCTCAGCAATGCTCATTCATAATCCTGCATGGAAGACTTGAACATAGGATTTTCGGTCTTGTGTGCACACTTCTGAGGAATCTCAGAGTAAGACGAAACGGCTGTTTAATGCTTCCATGTTTCCAACAGTGGTTTAGTTCATATTGACTCATGGAAATACTAGATAATTCAGAAATTTTTCAAATAATATCAGTAATCGATGAGCAAAGTATATTTCAATGTTGGATTTTTAAAGATGATATTTAACATAAACCACATAGGGATCGTCTGCATAGTCCGTTGAAAAAATAATGTATCCAGCCTCATTGACGTAAACCCATCTATTCAAAAAGCATTACATTTCGATTGACAGGCTGAACGTTCTTATTGTTGTTCACTTACATTTAAGGATCTAGGTTCATTAATCATTCATCGAAGAACATTTTTAATTATATTTCAAAGAGAAATGGTGAAAAGTTATGGGATCGTCTATTTCGCAACTACATTTGACTTGAATCTCAAAACGTCGGATCCTGAAGCGGAAAAGAAAAGAGAAAGGTCAAAGAACACATTATGCTGAGATTTAGAAGAAAACATCAAAAGAATGAATAGCAAATGGAATGAACTGGAATTTATTGTTTAAGTTAGAGTTGGATGAAAAATACTAATGAAGCCGCTTACGCTCCTTTATGATGAATAACAACAGTAAGTAAGTAATCTGTATATTGTTTCAACCATATGTAATGATTTTTTCTATTGTATTCATCAAATAACTATATAAAATTTCAGATGGATTTTGTGGATATTATAGTAATTTCAATGGTTAAGATCATGAGTCAGTTGAAGTTGAGGAGTCCCACAATAGGACGAAACGGCCGTCCAGTGCTTCCAGGCTTTCCATGGTGATCTAGCTTTAATTGACTCATGATCTTAACCATTGAAATTACTATAATATCCACAAAATCCATCTGATATTAATCAACATATGCTCATTAGTGACTGGCTTCAAGAGATATATCCTGGAGTTCTAGTGAGAAGTAGTGACCAGTCGAGTTCAACCAGGTCTGTTGTGAGATAATAACTCACTGATGACAATGGTGGATGTGTCGCTCAATTTCGTGGATTAGTTGAAGTTAGACATTAACACTGTTGGATTCCTGCTTAGTGGTCTAGTGGTTAAGTGCTCGCGCGCGAAACCAGTAGGTCCTGGGTTCGAATCTCGCAGAGAGCGAGGTCGTGGGTGCTGAGTAGTCCCACTATAGGACGGAACAGCCGTCCAGTTCTCCCAGGTTCTTCATGATGGTCTAGCTTCAATTGACTCATGAGCTTAACCATTGAAAATATATAATATATATATATATATATATATATATATATATATATATATATATATATATATATATATATATATATATAATTTTAAAAAATATAAATCACCAAATTCTGATTGGTTAAAATCTTTTTCACCTACAAAATTTTTTAAAATTTTTTTCTAATTTTCAACCAATCAAATTAATTTTATCGACAATTATTTTTTGTGTGGTTATTGTTGCTGGGTAATTTGAACAGACAAAAATAATAATTCCATCCCCCTCCCTCAAAAAAAATAAATAAATAAATAATTGTGTGATCTAATCATTATTTCAACCAGAAATAAACCAATAATAGTACAGTTTTGAAAAATTAAAAGAAAAAAAACTTTCATTCCACTCTATAAATACAAATATTTTAATGTAAATTATTCTCTTTTATCAATTATCATAGAAACATATTGAATATTGAATAAATAAGTGAAAGAATCAAGTTAATTAACCGGAACAAACAAACGAGGAAGCAAATTTTTTTGAAAGAAAAACAATAAAGTAAACAACAGTAACAGCGACAAAATGAACACATATATGGTGCTAATGTTTATCTTAACTATTATTAGTAAGTTATGTATATATGAATTAAATTATTTAATAAATTATGATTTGTATTGAGAGAGATGTTTATTGAATGCCGGCTCAGTGGTCCAGTAGGCTAAGCGTTCGCGCACGAGACCGAAGGCCCTAGGTTCGAATCCCGCGAGCGGGATCGTGGATGCGTACTGCTGAGGAGTCACACAATAGGAGGAAACGGCCGTCCAGTGCTTCCAGGTTTCAAAGATGGTGTAAAATTAATCGGTTCATGATCTCAATCAAAAAAAAAAATTATTTTATTTGAACATATAAATATTGATACAAAGGGGAATTGAATAAATATACGCTATATAAGTCATTTGATATATGTGTGAGCTGTGATAATGTCCTGGTGCTCAAACCGAAGCAGGTTGTTTTCTAAGGAGGCCATATTTGGAGCGTTCAACTTAAAAGTCTGATTCATAAGGTAGTGGAGCAACGTCAGGAGATACAGGTCCCATTGGTAGACGGGGACTAATCATTGGTTTATATGACTCTTATTCTGCTAAGAATCCTGGAGCCTATGTGAACCGTTGGTATGGAATCAGAGTTTTTAACTTTCTTAGGTGGACTTTCCGTGTCCGGCAACCAGGATAAAGCGTCAGACATTCACATTTTCGTGAAAAAAATCCCCGCCGCGAGAAGGCAGTAAGCAGGACTTCTTTGTTAATTGCTATATGCATGTGGCCATGTGAGAGTATTTCGAGAAAGAGAGATAACTCTCACCACTCTCAGCCGTACCAGGGCATTTGTGGTGTCTTATTTGAGATTAGTTCGTTCAAAGAGATTTGAAGTAACAGGTTTGTATATTGATGTTAGTTGTGTAGCTTCATTACATGCGTAATCGTTGTTTATGTATCGTTTTGAATGGTTATTTGATTATAAACGAAGATAAACAAACAACATTTTGTCAAAACAATGTAAACGAAGTCGAACTGGAGAAGTGTATCGCTTTAGTTTAGTACCCATCAGCATTGAGCAATTAATTTTGGATTGAAAATCGAACAATAGACTTTCATGAACTCACAATGAATATATTTTCTAACTTTTATGTTTAAATCGTTATGAATCGTTTAGTTTATAAGGAATGTGACTGACAGTGGAATCTGGAATACGCGTTTTATCAAATCTGTAACTCATCACTTGTATATCCGTGGAACTAAGTCTTGATGTTGAATCTGAGACTTCAGTCTAGTGTCCGTTTCTTTTGTTTTTGAATCCTAATTTTATGACATCAAGTCTACATCAACGGAATCTGCTCAAGATTCAAATATCTTAATACTAACTGAATAAAATTTCATTTTGAATATAAACAACGGGATATTATAAACTTTTACCAATATAATGAATCTTGACTGAGACCATGAATTAATCAATGTTAGATCACCACTAAAAAAAATGAAAACACTGAACGGCCATTTCGTCTTCCTATGAGACATGTGAGCAGTGCGCATCTATGATTCCACACGAGAAACTTAAACCTAGAACCTATCGGTTTGGCGTGAGATATTGAATGCACATTGATGAAGGGTCCCATATTAGAATGGGACTGCTATCCAGTACTTCCAGGTCTTCCAGTTATTTCCAGTTATTTAATGTATCATGCCAAAGTCTATAGTCTACCCATGTGATTTAGGTAAATTATTGTTGCTAACCATTTTAACGTACATAATAATCTGTAATATTATTGAAATGAAGGGAAGTTGTTATTTTTTCTTTATTCAATTATGTAGATTCACAGATTTATTAACCGTGTATATAGTTATTAAAATAAAAGACTCCAATAAGTGATTTTTTTCAGAATGACGGTTTATGGAATTTGTAGTAAATTTTAATGGTTGAATTCATGAGTCCATTTATTCTAGACCACTATAGAAAACTTGGAAGCATTGAACGACCGTTTCGTCCTAGTATGAAACTTATCAGTAGTGTGCATCCAGGACCTTCAGTTTGTTTCAGGAGCAAACACTTAATCCCTACATCATTGAGCCAGTATTCAACGTTTTTAATGTCTAACTTCAATCAATCCACGATATTGCGCGACTGTCCATTATTGTCTTTAATGATTAACTACCTCACAACAGACACAGTTAATCTCCACTGGTCATAGCTTTTCATTACAATTTCAAGAAATACCTCTTGAAGCCAGTCATTAGTGAGCAGATGATGATTATTATTAGAAAGTAGTTTCGTAGAAACTGTAGTAATTTAATAATTGAATTCATGAATTGATCCAAGCTAGACCACCATGGAAAACCTGAAAGCACTAGACGACCATTTCGTCCTAGTATGAGATTCCTCAGTGGTGTGCATCCACAATCCTCCATGCGAGATTCAGATTTGGTTTTTTACGTGTAAGTTCTTCTGATCTCAATAAACTCATCTCTTCAATGACTGAATTAAAGTGTTTCTTTTTCTTCTTACATTTCCATCAAACAACGTATTTTTACATTTGAACCAGTATTTATCAACCTGAATGTTAAAAATTATATTATTATTACCATTACTACTACTATTATAATTGATGGCTCTATTCAATATCATATATATTTTGGTATAAAATAAAATTCTCAGCACAAAGATTCCATTTCTTACTTCTTGATCTAATCCTGACGATGGCATGTTCAATGATCATCAGTTAGAAGTTAGCAGTTCAATCAATCAACATCTAAATAACGTACTTTTTCTCGCTGCATATTGTCAGTGTAGTGAACAGAACACGGATGGGGACAACCGAAAGTATTTAACACAAATTACAGGACTTGCTAATAAAATCTAACAATCATGAAGTGATTGCTTAATTTGCAAAATGTCCACCAGTTGTCTCAAAATGACTCAGACTTCATTATTCTTCCATTTTCATACTAATTACATCTTGTTTCCATTCTTTACTGCTCGATCCTCTTGTCTCTCTGCTTTCAGACCTTCTGTTCACGACTAACATCATATACTCCTTATGTCAATATAAGTAGCACACACCATACCAGTACCCATGATATCTCTGTTTGGGCTCTTTTGTAACTTGTACAATGAAAGATTGTACAGTTTTCACAAATGTACTTGAATAGGTTATGCAATTAATTGACATTATAATGTATTAAAACAAACAAACAAAGAAACAGATAACTTGCTAAAATATCTATATGATAGGAACTGATAGCCCAGATATTCAAACAGGCCGAATTCACAAGTTTATTATCATTCAGTTTGATAAAATACTAATTACAGAGTTAGATAAAATTTCAGCGATATCTATTTCTATCTTCTTAAAGGGAAAAAAGTGTCTGAATCTGATCCTTACGGAGCCACGTCTTCTTTTTTCCATAATTATTTTGTAATGATTAAAAATAGTGTTTTTTCCAGTAGTTATATGATAACATCGTATTAAATTCCTGTACTGAGTTTTGTGAATCCGTGATAAGTGCTACTGATATTGACGGATATAAGTAGTATGTATCATCATTCGAAAATGGACTGACTATCATTAGAAAGTTGAGAAAATCGATGAGAAGAGAACGAGAACAGAGAGTGATTAGTTTGAAAACGAAGGAATAATTGATTGACATTTTACAAATGAAGTAATTACTGTATAATTCTTAGATTTTACTAGAGGATTCTGTAATTTTGTGTTCTAAGACATTCGATTGTCCCCATTTGTGTTCTCATTCACTACAAATCCATATAAAATCACTTCAAATATTTCTTGAACGGATATTGTAAAGTTTCCCCTTCGAAAATTCTTGTAAAAATGTCTACATTAGTTACATTTACCTTAGTCAATAACTTATGTTCTGTTAGACAGAAGAATTCACATCCAATGTTGTTAGTGTCTAACATCAATCGGTTCATGATCTCAATCCAAAATTTAATAATCTCCACAACCCTTATACTGATAATTATGAAATAATCAGCTCACGGACCCGATCAGAACTTCACTTCATAAATTATGAAATCATTCCCAATGTTTATTGTTATTGTTTATCTTTATTACAGAATTTACTTAATCGTAAACTTAGCTGAATTCAACCTATGCAGCTATATCTGTACAGATGCCCCCCACCCGCAAATAAATTTTGTATAATTTACTAAACTACTTAAAGTAAATAAAGTACAAAGAAACAATTTCATTAATTTATCATGACCACTAACAAGAGAGAATTAGGTTGACTAGTACAAAAGTTAAAACTGGAATAGAACAATAAGTTTAAAATAATGAACTCTCAATAAAATATTCTTGAATGATAACCAGATGAATAGAAGCATTAAAAACAATTGGCATTTCATTTTGTTAGTGTAATTTAATGTGAACTTACATTACGATTTCCAATTAGTTATACAGGAAAATGTGTTCATTTTTTAATACTTTACCTGAAAAGATTTATCATTAAAAGTTAGTATTACTTAGAGAAAGATTAAAGATACAAGAAGAGAAGATTTTTCTATTGTTTTCTACAAGGGGTTGAATGAGTTGACCAAAAACACAACAGTACAGTTCACTAGTTTACAGCTTTGATATTGAGATGGTGGAGAAGATTTATAGTTCAGATGGATGATTTTGATGGAGTTTCGATAGTTTTATTCCACTTGCTATGCAATACATTTTAATGTTCACTTCATTTATTGATAATTGGTCTTTAAAAATGATTGAATATTGATGAAATGACTTTTCCTATCAGTTAACAATGGAAACTCAGTATATTATTAAGTAGAATGAAAATTATAATCACAGATGAATGATGGTTAGCAGTGGAATCCAACACTTTTGTTTCGTCGTATTTGAGATTCATCAACTGCGTGTACCTGTATCATACAGTTGACGGGAAATCAATGACACTAAATGAAGGATCCGAGTACATCCAGCTGATGAGTCTCAATTGGGACGAAACGCGCATCATACATTCCACTCCTAGCCACTATCCAACTTTGCTGATAATACATGTAAATTAGGTCAATATCCAAGCAATCCGTACAGGATGCACATATGTCATTAAGAGACTGATCAATTTTAGTCTTAAATATCAATGAAAAGATTCAAATAACCAATACAAAAATGAATGACAATGAAGATTATTCAGCAAAGTCAATATACTTTTCCACTATAACATTTATTTGAGTTTCATAATGGTATTTATTATTATTCTACACATAATAATCTAATAGTTGAATTCATAAATTGATCTCAACTAAACTATTATAGAAAACCTCAAAGCACTGGGCATCTGTTTCGTCCTAATATGAGACTCTTCAATAGTGTGCATATTCATGATCATTTTTCTGATATAATAATCTATATATGGAAAAGAATAAGTTTTAATGCATGGGATTATTGAAAAGATGTAAATTTTTTTCATTGAATTATTAACTGGATAATGATTTATCTGTATTTGCATCGATTCTACTGAAGAGAGAACAACAAAAAGCACGCTCACACACATTAAACTGATTTATGTTTTATCAGATTTTTCCCATCACGAATAGTTTGTTCAGACAAATCTGATAAGTTGTGTGTTGTTATGTTTTTTTTGTTCATAAATTTCAAACCGGGATATTAAATTTAGTTTATTTAGTGTCGGTTACTATGGTTAAGTTGATATAACTTATTGTTGCTTCATATACCTGTAGTTTTTGTGATCCGTGCGTGGTTCGATAGAAAACGTAATCAACGCTTCGTAGTCATCTTCTGATTTATACACCGTTGGAGGGGGGGTGTTATCTAATAACGGTTATCAGGATAGGCAGTATACAAAGATTAAAAAAATTTATATCGAATATCGACCGCCATAGAATTGATGATTCCTGATGTGATCAGTGAATAATTAACAAGATTGAAATTAGATCTCCGATGAAAACCTGTTTTACTGAACGAGAACACAAGTGGGGACAACAATATGTATGTGAAAACAGAATTACAGAATCTTTTAGTAATATCTGAGAATCATACAGTAAATAATTCGTTTGTGAAATGTTAATCAGTTGTCTTAGACTTGATTGTTTCTTCGTTTCCATATCAATCATTCTCTACTCTCGTTCTCTTTTTGTTTGGGCCTCCAGTCATTTGACTTGTTATTGATGATACATGCTACTTATATCTGTCAACATCAGTAGAACACACCATATTGAAAGGACTGAACAACATCTGTGGGGAAGCATGGGATACAGAGGAAGACTAGGATGCAGCTGGATGATCCAAACTTCGCAGATGATCTGGCTCTACTATCGCACACGCAAAAACAAATGCAGGAGGAGATGAACAGTGTAGCAACAGCCTCAGTATCAGTAGGTCTCAACATACACATAGGGAAAATCAAGATTCTCCTATACAACACAGATGCGCCAATCCAATCATACTTGACGGAGAATATTTCGAAGTTGCGAAAATCATTACATATCTGAGCAGCATCATTGATGAACACGATGGATCTGATGCAGAAACGAAGGCGCGGATCTGCAAAGCAAGAGCAGCATATCTACAATTGAAGAATATCTGGAACTCAAAACATCTGTCTGTCGACCAACATCAAAGTCACAATTTCCAACACAAATGTGAAGACAGTTCTACTATATGGAGCGGAAACTCTCAGAAATATGAAAGCCATCATCCAGAAGATACAGGTGTTTATTAACAGCTCTTTACACAAAATACTTTGGATCCGTTGGTTAGACACATTCATTACCAACTTAATTTGGGAGAGAACAAACCAGATTTTAGAGGATGAAGAAATTGGGAAGAAGAGATGGAAGTGGATAGGATACACATTGAGAAAAGTATCCAACTGAGTCACAAGGCAATCCCTCACTTGAAATCCTCAAGGTTAAATAAAGGTGAAGTGGAAGACTAGAGAACACATTACACCGAGAAATGGAGTTAGATATGAGAAGAATGAAGAACGATTGTATATGAGTAGAAAGGAATGTAGAGAACAAAGTGCGTTGGAAAACACTGATCGGTGGCTTGTGCTCCATTTGGAGTAACAGGTATAAGTAAATAAGTAAGTTCATCAGTACAGAGTTGTGGAGATTATTAAGTTTTTGATTAAGGTCATGCACCGATTGATGTTAGACCACCAATAAAAACCCGGAAGCATTGGACGGCCGTTTCATCGCATTGTGAAACTCCTCAGCAATACGTATCTACGATCTCGCTCACAGGATTCAAACCCAGAACCTTCAGTCACGTGCGCGCACCCTTTACCTCTAAACCATTAAATCGGCATTCAATCTTCACAAATTCTAATTCTGATAAACCTCTTTTTATGAAGAAGAAGAAGAAAAAGAAACATTTTTCACTGGTTTATTATCAAAAAGAAATCATAATGTAAAGTACATAAGAACACATTTCTCAAAGGAGAAAATTAATTAAAAATTTCAGGATATTAATTAGGTCATACAATTGTTATATTAATTGGATTTTATTCAAATAGTATATGGTTATCTATGTATTTATGCATATGTGTATATGTGAGTGTGTATAATGGATTAGGTATAACTGACAAAGTGGAAATCAATTTTGCTTCCCTACTACTACTGCCATTACTACTACTACTATTACTGTTGCTGCTATTACTACTTAAGAACATTTGAGTAGTTCATTTACGTAACAGTTAACTACTTAAGAAGTCAATGTAACTTATTCAACAAACTTGTTTTAGAAGAAGAAGAAAAAAAAAAGCAAACAAACAAACAAACTATTTGACCTGTTCCACCCCCACCCACCTCTTTTATTTTTTCTAATTAAAACTGTCTAGATTTAATTAACTATTTATAGATTGAATAGTGTAAGTATATTTGTATGTATCTATGTGACAAACAAACAAACAAACAAACAAAATATTCATTTTATTATAACCATGGTGATTAATAAGGAATATATATATTGATTATTATTTTGTTTAATCATTTAAAATTTTGAAATGATAAGATTTATGGTTAATAATAATATAATTGAACAATTCATTTGACAAGTAATTACTTACTTGCTTACTTACTTACTTGCTTACTTACTTACTTGCTTACTTACTTACTTACTTACTTACTTACTTACTTACTTACTTACTTACTTACTTACTTACTTACTTACTTACTTACTTACTTACTTACTTACTTACTTACTTACTTACTTACTTACTTACTTACTTACTTACTTACTTACTTACTTACTTACTTACTTACTTACTTACTTACTTACTTACTTACTTACTTACTTACTTACTTACTTACTTACTTACTTACTTACTTACTTACTTACTTACTTACTTACTTACTTACTTACTTACTTACTTACTTACTTACTTACTTACTTACTTACTTACTTACTTACTTACTTACTTACTTACTTACTTACTTACTTACTTACTTACTTACTTACTTACTTACTTACTTACTTACTTACTTACTTACTTACTTACTTACTTACTTACTTACTTACTTACTTACTTACTTACTTACTTACTTACTTACTTACTTACTTACTTACTTACTTACTTACTTACTTACTTACTTACTTACTTACTTACTTACTTACTTACTTACTTACTTACTTACTTACTTACTTACTTACTTACTTACTTACTTACTTACTTACTTACGCCTGTTAGTCCTAATGGAGCATAAGCCAACGACCAGCATTCTCCAACCCACTCTGTCCTGGATTTGACAAGTCAATTAGTAAAATTAATTAGATTTCTAATAAAAAGCCTAAAATATAATTTGATTTAGACTAGATCAGCAATAGAAAACATGAAAGCATTTTATGGTTATTTTATCTTAGTATACGATAAGTCAGTGGATTGGTTGAAGTTAAACATTAACATCATCGAATGCCGGCTCAATAGTCTAAAAGTCAAGTGTTCACCCATGAGATAAATTAAAGGTCCTGAGTTCAAGTCCCGAATGCAAAGTCGTAGATGCGGATTGTTGGAGAGTCTCATACTAAGACAAAACGGCTGTCCACGATGGTCTAGTTTTAATCAACTCATAAACTTTACTATTTAAAAAAATTAATAAAATATCCACAAAACCCCATTCTGATTATAATTTCCATTAATCATATTGGTTAATATGAATTGAAGTCTGAAAGTAGATTGTCAGTTCTCCTATGATTTCAGATACACTTATCTAATGACGATCATAGGCTTAATACACATTATTAACAAGATAATTATAACTAATTGTTTGATTTTGATATGATTCTAATCCCGCACGCAGGACTCGAATCCAGGACCTTCAGTCCCACACGTGAACGCCAAACCTCTGGACCACTAAACTGGCATCCAATGGTGCTAATGTTTAACTTCAACCAATCCACGGAATTGCGCAACCGTTTTCCATTATTGTTAGATGCCGGCTCAGTGATCTAGAGGTTAAGCTTTCGCCTATGAGACAGATCGAAAGTTCTGGATTCGAGTGATCCGTCGTGTCGGACCGTGGATATGCACTGCGGAAGAGTCTCATACTAGGTAGAATCAGTCGTCCAGTGTTACCAGATTTTCAGTGATAGTCTAACATCGATCCATTCATGATGTCAATCTAAACTGAACAATCTCCACAACCTCAATACTGATTAAACAGATACTCTTTGTTAAATATGAAAACAGTTTTCCGACTATGCTAAATTCAGTAAAGATTAGAAGAATTGCAAAAAATGCAAGTAAACTTGTATTTTAACCTTTAAGATTATGTAACTAAACAATAATATTCATAGTTACTTTCATTCAATTTCTTTCTATCAACTTATCATGAATTCTAAGAAGTCTAAGATTCATGTGACAACTTATTAGATGGTTATAGTTCCATTTAAGAGAAGATGTTCCAAAAGTGCAGATCTTAATTTCACGAGATTAATCAAGTCGAAATGAAACATTCTCAACAAAATACTTATTATATTGATTTATAAGGATTTGAACTGTCACATATTCGATGATAAAGCGTGAAACTGGCCAGAATCTCTTGGAATTTATTTACTTTACTTTATTCACATGATTTTATTGTTACTATGTATTAAGATCATGAACCGATTCGTTAGACAATCATTAGAAACCTAAAAACACAAGGGGACTATTTCATTCTAGTACGAATACACATTGAACGTAGGTTTTTTGTTCTCGCATGTGTGTGACTGAGGAGAAACTCACTGGTGTATTTGTCTTACTTCGTTGAGTTCAAGATATTGAGTGACCATTTTACATTGTATTCAGTCGGTATCTTTGTCATAACCGATACGTATGAACTCCACTAGTCATAGCATCACATGGAGGAACAGCTGGCTTTTAATGGTGGTTTAACTAGTATTAGTCCATGATGAAAACTGAAAATAGACACGAATCGTCAATAACATTTGACCTGAATGAAATGATCAGAGCTATGTGTTAAGAGTTTTATGCTAGGACGAAACGATCGTCCAGTACTTTCACATTTTCCATGGTGGTCTATTTTATATCGACTCATGAATTCAACTATTCAATAAATAGTTGAGATAGTGAATCAACTGAAGCTAGAGTACCATGGAAAACCTGGAAGCACTAGATGGCCGTTTCGTCCAGTCGCAGGACTCTTCAGAAATGCGTGTTCACAATCCCGCCTGGAGATTCGAGGATAGGTTGAGATTAGACATTAACACCGTTGGATGCCGGCTCAGTGGTCAAGTGAATAGGCGCTCACGCGAGGCGGGATCGTGAATGCGCTCTGTCGAGGAGTCCCACACTTTATTTAAACTTGTGTTCATTTAATTTTGGTTATTTATTTACCCTGAATAAGTTGCTTACATTAAGTCACGAAACGTCAGAAATAAAAATTTTTTTATTTATTAAGGTATAAAAAGAATATATTTATTACTATTATAAACAAAGATGCATAGTGGCTAACAGTGGAATCTAGAATGCACGTTTCGTCCCATTTAGTACTCGTCAGCTGGATGTACCTGCATCTCATAGTGGATGTTCACTCTGGGACTCCAACCTAACACTATTCGCTTCAAACGCTATCGCGTTATCCACTTTAATTTTATGAGCGTTTCTTTTCTTACAAAAGCTATCAGCCTCTCAACAGCTCCTTACAACCCTTAAATATAACAACACTGAAATTACCAATAAATTCGGTTGAATATTGACTGGTAAAGCTGTTAACTCTTCCAATGTTATCTAAAGAATCCATAGCTGACTCTTGTTGGGCACTGAATTTAATATAACTTAAGAGATTATCTAGAATTAGTAGGTTAATGAGTTCTGTGTTTGAAACTAAGTGTACTGTAATAGATCCCATTACTAACCATCATATAATACGATAGAGCATTATTTAGTGAGGAATATCAACAACAAGATAATACGAATCTGTAGAAACTAAATTATAAAAAAAAGTGATTTAACTTGTAAAGATTTCAACTATTAAATGTGAAATAACTTCAGTAGTCTGGTCAGAACGTAATGTAATGTAAAAAACACTTTCAAGAGTTAAGATCACAAGTTTATCTAAGCTAGACCACTAGTGAGAATCTAGAAGAACTGGACGATCGTTTCGTCTTAGTATGAGATAGTTCAGTTTACTAGGTAGTACCTATAAATTACTAAAAATCCCGCTAAAGTTCATGTTTAAACTGAACTTAAGTTGGTCTACTAAAGAATATGAAGGAGTTCTTATGAGAATATGAGTCGTTAAAAGATCTCCTTCGAGTCACTTATATTCTAACGGGTAAAAATTCATAGATTTATGGTATTTAGCATAAAGCATGAATTAGAGCATTCATATCAATTTTATGGATCGCCATTAGATGCACTCCAAAACATTCTTGTCCTTTCGGAATGAAGAAGGAAACACTATAATACCACAAATCTAAATTGGGCTAAAGAAAACTGTTAAAGATTAAATAGATAGTTCCATTATCGAGCTGGTCAAAATGTTCTTCAAAGTTACCATTGTAAGGTTTGTTCTAAATGTATGCTTTCACATTGAGGGCTGTGATACAGCCCTAGTGCCCAGACCGAAGCAGGTGGTTTTCCTTGGTGATCACACCCGGAGCCTTCGACCTAAAGGTCTGATCCACGAGAAACGGCAGGATATACAGTCTCATATTATTCAATGACAGATAATAGGGTCATACTCCATTTTTTTCTCTCAAGATCCTGAAGCACATGTGGTTTGGAATTAGGGTTTTCCAACTCTCCTAGGTGGATTCTCATTTACAACCAACGCGGCCACACCACCGAAGGTTCGCTTTTCATCCTCGCGATTTTGCAAGAAGACAGTGAGTAGGAATTCCCTAGCATGGGCTATATACACGTGGCCATTTATATAACTAAACTTCATCAATCACAGCTCTTAATTACCACCTTAGAAAGAATTATCTAAAATGTATAGAGTTTGTGTAGAATTTGCAATATAAAATTACTTCTTAACAGTTGAATTCATGAGTCAATTAAAGTTAGACCATGATGGAAAACCTGGAAGCACTGAATGACCGTTTCGTCCTAGTATGGAACTCCTCAAGAGTACTCAGTGGATTGGTTGAAGTTAGACATTAACACTGTTGGATACAGGCTTAGTAATCTTGAGGTTAAGTGTTCGCTCACGAGGCAGACTGAAAATCCTGGGTTCGAATCTCATGTGTAGGATTATAGATGCGCACTGTTGAAGAATCCCACTCATACTAGCACCAAACAGCTGTCTAATACTTCCAGATTTCTCATGAATTCAACTATTAAAAAAGAATTACTAAAATATCCACAAAATCTTATTCTTGACCATGAAATTACTTTTTTTGGTAAATTTAACAATGTTCACAAATTACTTTACCCAACTTAGGATATGTCTAAAAATTTGTCAAATATTTCAACTCAACTTTAATGGATTCTAAATGTATGTATCTATATATGTATGTAAGTATTTGGGTATGTATATACACATGAGTGAATAATCTAATTACTACAAAATCTTTGGGTGTTTTCTTTTTGTAGTCAAGAGAAAAATTATTTTACAAGAAAATTGCTCAAGATACACAATCCTTAACCCCACCACTACTACCACCACCACCACCACCAAACACCCACCCACCTAAACACACACACACATCGAAACATTCCAATCATGAAACTTTTCACTATGAAAAGATGAACAGTAAAATGCGTTTTAAATTAGTTGATTTAAAAAAAAATAAAAAGGAATTGAAATAATAATTAAGTGTCATATAATTCGGTATGGCTCTCTCTCTCTCTCTCGTTTCATACATAGAGACAATAATTTCCTCATGTTTCTTGTATAAAAAAAATGGACTTTAACCAAATTGAAATCTACAATATACGTACATATATGGAATATAAGAAAAATGATCGAAACATGATTTCTTTTTTAACATTCATTATGTTTTATGATAATATTTCATATATACTTTGAATAATAAATGGATACCATAGAGACAAAATGAAAAAAAGGGGGGGAAGGCGAACTGATGAATATAAGAGAATAATCAACGTTTTATTGAGAAGACCTCCCCCCCCTTCAAAAGAAAAGAAACCAGACGATATGACTAGTTAGTTAGTTAATTGAAAGTAAAGTTTAGTTTCCCTTAGGAATTTCATTAGTACATGGAAATGAACTATTCGATTCTCTGAATATTAGATTGAAATTATAAAAGAAAAAAAACTACATTGTACTATACTGTGTGGATGTGTTTTCCCTTAAGAATTTATAAAATATAAGCAGAATAAAAAGTGTATGTAAGAGTGGTTAATAGATAATAAATATATTTAAATTTATGAGTCGATTAAAGCTAGATCACCATGGAACGTCTGGAAGTAATGCATGGTTGTTTTGTCCTAGACTGGGGCTCCTCAGCAATGTGTATCCACGATCTCGTATACGGGACTCGGACTCAGAATTTTCGGTCTAGCGAGCAAACACTTAATCTCTATATACCACTGAGTCAATATCCATCGATGTTAATGTCTAACTTCAAACAATCAACGGGACTGCACAACCATCTACCTATAATGCTTGTAATTTAAGGCAATATCAAGGCGATTTGCACAGAATCTACATATGACAATAAGCAACTGATCAATTGCAGTCCTGTACATCACTGAGAAGATTCAAACAACCAACTTAAAAATGTACTTCTAGGTCAATAAAGAAGTTATCTGTAAGCATGAAGAATTTTTCGTCAATTAACTAATAAAACCTGTGAGAGTGAAATGGCTTTAATGTGTTAACTACAATTCCTCCGGTTTTAATATTTTGATAGTGTCTTTATATCAGCATGGGGTTGTGGAGATTATTAAGTTTTTGATTGAGATCATGGATAGTGTAATGTTAGACCACGATGGAAAACCTGGACACATTGAACGGCTTTTTCATCCTAGTATGAGACTCTTCAGAAGTGTATATCCACGATCCTTTTCACGAGATTCGAACCCAACAAATTTGATCCATCCAACAACTACCTTTCGGACCTCCGACCATCTTCCATTATACTAAGGTAGATACCTATCTCTACCTGACATGGATTACCTTCACTAGTTTGGCTTGTTGATTTACAAAAATGTATTGGTTTCAAGTTGTTATTCTAGACATGAAATCCGAAGATTTTCAGCTTCGAACACATTATTGAAAAGTTCAAAATAACTTAAAGTGTTCAATAGTGTTTCATATATTGTCAATCCAAATTTGGAACTCACCTTAATCAAACGAACCTTCTTCAATTTTACTGAATAGTTTTATTTCATCTTCCTGTTAAGTTTATTATATGAATTGAGAGTAAATAAGTCTTGTCATAGTTTTGAAAGCATATTGTAATATATCAAAGTAATGCAGAAAATACATCCATACACGTATATAAGTAGTATATGTGTTTCATTGATAAATAAAACAACACCCAAATTATAATAATAATTTCACATAGGATTAACATATCATCTATCACCCCACCTCCACCACTTCTCATTTATTTGTTTCATTTCCATCTCTCTATTTATCCTGATTAATCTATAACTTCAGTTATGAGGTATGACATTCCTATAATGGATAATAAGATATCAATTTACAATGTTTGCTTATTGGTTTGTTTGTTTAGTTGTTGATCTATGCAATAAAATGTAAAATTGAATAAGGAATGTTTAGAGACAAATGGACACATAATTAAACAAAATAAACAGCTCACATCATCATCATGATCATCATTAAATGATAAACAAGGAAACTTGATCATTTAATCCGGTTGATTATTATTATTATTAGTTCATTCATGATCTCTGATTGAATTTGTTTGTTCTATTATATTGACAGTTTAAAGAAATCATTTTAGTTTATTGAAAATAATTTAATCAATAAATCAGAATAAGGCATCTGTATAGTTATATCTTCTTGAAAACAAAGAGGTTGTACATAAACAAAGATGTATGGAATCCAGAATGTGCGTGTCATTTTATTTGTGACATGTCATCTGGATGTACTTACATCTCAGAGTTGATGTTCGTTCCGGGACTAGAACCCAGCACCGAGCGCTTTAAACATTATCGCATTATCGACTTAGCTACTTAGTTCTAATAGCCACTTGCATTTATAATGTGGTGAAATCTAAATTCACTTGGTATTGCTTACTTGAAAGAGGTCGTTTTCATGGGTAAACTAAATATCAATTGAATTTGTAGTGATTTGGATATTTTGACTCGTTATAGTTGGTTATGCTGATAATTATGATTATTATGATACAAATTCACAAGCGAGTGGCTATCAGGAGTCAGTAGGTAAGTGGATAATGCGATGGTGTTTGAAACGAACAGTACTAGGTTAGAGTCATGGAGTAAACATCAACTGTGGGATGCAGCTACATCCCAAATAGGACGAAAAGCGCGTCAAACTGGATTCCACTGTTAGCCACTACCCATCTTTGCTTATTATGATACAAGTTTATATAGAATCGATGGAATGTGGCTAGCGGTAGAATTCAGCTTCATTCCATTGTTGATGTTCACTCCTAGATTCGAACTCAATACCTTTTGTTCAAACGCTAACGTACTATTGGTTTAGCTATTGAGTCCAAATAACTATTCATTTATGCAACATGTATGTATTTTAATTGAATTTATAAAGGTTTGGATTATTAGTGTGTAGACATAAAATTTGGAATGCAAATATATACAGCAGAGAAGGATTCCATTGATAGCCAAGTTCCATCACTTCTGTATAAAGAAGAAATGAATTATTAGACTATTGATTCATACTAGATTGAAGTCTCTTCATACATAATTCAACTTAATTAGCTATTCAAATCCTACAGTGATATTTTGATTGTTTGAGATCACTGAGTTGGCATTCGATAGTCCATACTTACAATTTTAGTAAATTCGAATTGTGATTGTTTTCAGTGATATCTGTCATCTATTTTCTGTTGTTGAGATTATTCAGAAATACAAACTTTACAAATAGATATGGGATTGAATCAAAGACCTTCATGTTTTGCAATTAGTGAAATCAAATCAATTTGTTACTATACATTGATCTGGACACTTAATCTAGAGCTAGACTACCATTGGAAACCTGAAAGCAATTTATGACTTTCTTGTCCTAGAATAGAACACAGTAGTGCGCATTCACGACTTCGAAAGTGGGACTCGAACCCTACGCCCTTAAGCTGGCATATAGTGCTGTTGACGTCTAATTTCTCGAGCGAATCTCCATCTATTGCCTGTGATAAATAGCTGTTCATAACCGACAAAGATTGGTTAAAGTTAGACAATTACACTGTTGGATACCGACTAAGTGTTTAAGCGTTCAAAAATGAAAACAAATGTTCTTGGTTCGATTCTCAAGTGGATACACACTGTTAAAGAGTCCCGTACTAAGACGAAAAGGCTCTCCATTGCTTTCAGATTTTCAATAGTCGTAGTCTAGCTTACAACAAATTATGTTGAATATACATGTCTAATTACATATATATTCATCTATCCAATATCTGATTGTTTTTTTATTATTTAAAGGTGTACACTTTCAAAATACAATCGGTCTTACAGAAGTAGATGATTATGATACATGGCAAAGATATCCAAATTATGATTATCAAATGGCTTA
The DNA here is from genome assembly GCA_944470205.2 of Schistosoma margrebowiei. Taxonomy (NCBI): domain Eukaryota; kingdom Metazoa; phylum Platyhelminthes; class Trematoda; order Strigeidida; family Schistosomatidae; genus Schistosoma; species Schistosoma margrebowiei. The sequence goes on from OX104025.1 coordinate 4,484,077, forward strand.
TACAAGAAGATATCCAGATTATCATAAACGTGGATTACGTAATATGCGTATGGGTAAACGATCAATTTATGAACATATGAAATCTATACCAATGGAATAAATTATAATAACTCTTACTTATCATCAGTATTGTTTACAGAATAATATTGGACATATAATAATAATAATGATACTTATTGTGTTGTTTGTTTATATGAATGGATTCGATAAATAAAGATGAAGGAAAATTTTTTTGCTTCTTTTTCTACATAAAATTGTCAATATGTTGCTAACGGCATTGACTTATGTGTTACTATGCAATTTATCTATCTATATACATATACATATTCATATATAAGAGTTTATGCTCCATTACAAAATATATCTATGTGCAATAATTGAAATGTAATTAAAGAAAAAAAAACGTTACGATTGTTTTGTTTTCTTATTTCAATCTATTTATGATAAGTTTTCTAATTGAATGCCTAGATTCATTTTCCTAAGCTATTCTGATAATCCGCCCCATCTCAAGGGCCAAATGTCCTGGTATGGCTGAGATTGGGGAGAGTCCGCTCTCCCTCTCGAAATGCTCTCACATGGCCACGCGTATATAGCATCTGCAAGGGAAGTCCTACTCACTGCCTTCTCGCACCACGCGTGTTGTTTACGAAAATGGGAGGATGAAAAACGAATGTCCGACGCTTTAACCGGATTCCAAACCAATGATGCACATAAGCTCCAGTATCATGCGGGAACAAATGGCGTATGAACTAATTGTTGGTCACCGGCTTCCATGGGACTGCCTTGTGGATCAGACCTCCAGGTCAAAGGCTCGGGGAGTGGCCCCCTAAGAAAACCACCTGGTCCGGTTTGGGCACCTGGTCAGTATCACAGCCCTCATACATATTAAATGAGATTTGTGTGACGCATTTGTATTTGGTGCTTCCTTGTCCCAATATCTATGTGTTAAAATAAATAAATAAATAAACAATAGCCAAATCTATACAGCAACTTGAACATGAGTGAAGAGGTGCGAAATATGGTAGAAAATGCTTTACTTCAAAGGTTCATTTATGTAAAGAGAATCTAGGATTTTTATAATAGTTTGGGTGATCTTAGGCTTCCGGAAAAGTCTGAAATGCAGTATAGAAAATCATCCAATCAGAAACGTGTTATGTGACTTTTCACTTTTTAAATGTTTCTGGCAAAACGTTTATTGAATGTTGGTTAGATAAAATGCTTCTCAGCGTCTTCAGAGCCTTTTTCGGCTTCTTTTCGAGGAGTTTTCTGGATCCCCCCCAATTTAGAAAAAAACGTACCGATGGAATCAGCCATTTCTTCATTATTCGTTATAAATCCGTTTAAAATATTGTCTTCAAATGTGAAAAGGTTTACATTCATAATCACTATCTTTCTAAATTGATCGTTCGATCTGATCATTGATTTACTATTCTAGACGTCAAACAAATAATTGACAACTAGATATTTGTAATCAAGGTCTCCAACCATCGGTCGCTATCATCTCGCGCTCCCCAACCACGTAGTCTACACCTAACAACATGGTTCAGTCCACTTGTCAGTGACTTCATGGATTTGTTCCATGTTTTAGTCTGGCCGTCTCTAGCTTTCTCCTAACCTACTCCTACACCAAAAAACATCGCACGCCGAGGCAGTTGGTGGTTGAGTATACGTGACACGTGTCCCAGCCATCTCAACTGATGAAGTTTCACTACGTCATCAATTGATTCGCCATCCCTACCTGGTGCCCGTTTCTCAACAACTGCGTTACTTACTCGATGGTCCCAGAATATACGAGCAATATTTCGAAGATACCCATGATCGAATACTAGTAACCTACGAATATCCTCTACTCTTACCGGCCATGTTTCACTCCCATAAAGTAGGACGGAACGAACTGCTATGCAGTAAACACATCCTCTGATTAGTGGATGGATATCTCGCCTACGCCATAAATGATGCAAGTTTGCAAAAGTTAGTCAAGCCTTCTGTATTCGTGCTGAGATTTCGTCACACACCAGAACACAAGGGCTGATGAAACTTCCAAGATAAGCGAATCAATCGACATCCTCAACTACTTCACTCGCTATCATTAGTTCGAGTGTCAATGCAACCCAATTCTGATGCAACATTTTGCATTTCGAGGGGGAGAATCGCATCTTGAACATGCTTGCATTGTTGCTTAGAGTGGTCAGAAGACTCTGCATTTTGTCAGCGTCTTCACCAAATAGAACTATGTCATCAGCATATTCTAAGTCAAGAAGTGAATCTCTTGGTAGTAGTTCAACCCCTGCAAATTTAGATGAAGAAAGTGTTATCTCTAAAAGCACGTCATCGACAAAGTTAAACAAGAATGGAGAGAGTGGACAGCCCTGACGAACACCACCTGAGGTAATGTCTGTGAATTATGGAAATATTGAGACAATCCACACAAGAAGCACTCTTTATTCATATCAACTGAATATAAATGCTCTGAAGCTTTTTCCCCCCACAAAATCTTAATTTAAGAATTAAAATTCAACTGGTGGTAGATGACAGATAGAGAAACAGATTAGGCAGCCTAGAATTTAATATTAAATTTTAGCACTGAGGTGTACATGAAACTTGTAAGTTTGTCAGATCAATGAAAAGTACTCACCTTCCAGAAATCTCATGGAAGACAAATAAAGGAATCAGTTGAAGTATATAGAATATATAGATCTGCACAAAAATTGTAAATAATCTTGAATTCGTGAACAAACAAAGTTGGCCTTTATAGATCATTGACGTTGTAAATCTACAGACAACTTACCATAAAATTGTCTTTATCTAAACTAACGTTTAATCACGTTCGATGTTATGTTCTTAAATTGTTGTATCATCCAATAACTATTTAGTTAAGAATTTCGAATCATTAAACAGGATTTCATGAGTATTCCATACCTTATCTACATAACAAGTAGCACAATCAATCATTTGGCAATTCAGTTTCACATTGAAATATATTGAGATTTATATGAAATGCTTATCTGGTACAGATTATGTGTAATTTGAAGACATCAGATTTTTGAATTAAGTAACAACCAAAAAACAGTGAAATTGTAGAACTTACAAGTAATAAGCTCTGGATCACAATATTAATTAATACTTTGTATATTCTTCATAATTGTGATCATGATTCATTTGAAACTAGACCACCATGGAAAATGTGGAAGAACTGGACCGCCATTTCGTCCTATTGTAGGATTCCTCAGCAGTGCACATCCACGATCCCATCTCGCGAGATTCGAACCCAGGACAAATCAGTCTCGCCCACGAGTGTTTAACCACTTGACTACTGAGCCAGCATCCAACGTGGATAGATGAAATAAATTATAAGTCAATGACATCATTTGAGTCCCAATATTCCTAAATACAATGTTGTAAAAATCTGGATAATACTTTTGATGAGGATGAGTTCAAGAATATGAGAACAGCCTACCGGTGAACTTGAGGAAGTTCAGAAAGAGCCAAAGATATTCCATCCAATCATCTCATAGAAGAACATTCTAGAATCTCTACATGTCCTTTCCCTATCGGAGAAATGCTAAAAATTCTTGTATGAAAATTGGATGACATCAATGATGATTTTACTTTTACTAAAATCTATAGATACCTGAGTTTTGTACCATATTTGACACTGTTTGAATAATAATCCTTTTCACTCGTCTTCTATCTACTCATTTTGCGACTTGGAGTGGTCTAGCGTTCGAGTGTTAAAGTTGTACGCGGTCTATCAAGAATCTAAGCTCTAGATATAACTAAGAATCTTTAGACTTGTAATGAACACTTATTTCCATTTGACAAAGATATCCAATATATATCGTTTGAGTTTAAAATACTACAGTAGAAAGGAGCCTGAGATATTCAGTTCTCTTCACGATCATTGTATTTAAAAAAAATAGTTTTTAGGCAATCCACGATTTTCGATGAATTGGAAGCAAATCTGTAAAAGCTAACTAATTAAATGTCAAAATTACATTCTTTGATTATACGCAACTCTTCATGCATTGTCTGAAGTAAATAACTCTCTGCATCCAACACAAATTGAACTCCACTGATCACGGCTTCTCACTAGATATCTAGGAAATTCATTTTGAAGCTAGTCACTAGTGAGCACTCAATTATCAGAACGGGGATTTATGGAAATTGTAGTAATTTTAACAGTTGAATGCATGAGTCAATTTAAGATTGACTGCCATCAAAAGCTTGGAAGCACTGGACGGCCGTCTCGTCCTATTATAAGACTCTTTAGCAATTCAAAACCATGAACCATTATTATACGTTTTACCATTCTTGACTTATTCCCTGTCTATTAGTCACTGCCTCCCACATTCGCAGACACATTTGGCCAAATTTTGTACAAATGTTGTTTTCTATTTTATGGTACGTTGTGGTCTGTTTGATCGGTATATAAACTCAGTATGTTTGAAATATAATGATTCATATCTCAGAGGCTCGGAATGGTGTTCTGGACTTAACTGGCTGGGCTAGACATAAAGCGGGACCAATAAGGACTCTAGACTGTTCATACGGGTTTACGCGTCATTGATCCGATCGATAAGTCACCGCTCCCTAATTAGCGGTCACAATTTATAACATAAAAGAAATAAGAATAATCCAAAAAGATATTATAACAATCAAATTGATGTGATAGAGTACGACTTTATACTTTTTGATAATCAATAATTGATTTCATCTATATTGTTTCAGAAAATCATTCTGAATAATCTACCTACTCATACCTCATTGTTCATCTAAAAGAGATTCAATTTTATCTTCTATATATTATAATAAGAGTCACAGGGATTCAAGCCAGTTATCTTAGTCTATGGGGTTCAGGGGATTTTTGTAACATTTATATTTCGGCTTTAGTAATAAAAAACCTAAATCATTTCACATACACTTTATTTATTTCTCTTCACATACTTTTGTATCAATTCAATAACCGCTTTTTATAACGTAACCCAAAAAATCATTTGACTTCAAGAGGTACTCCTGGAGTTCTAGTGAGAAGTAGTTACTAATGAAGTTCAACCAGGTCTGTTGTAAGATATCAACTCACTGAAGACAATGGTGTACGGTGGCGTAACTTCGTGGATTGATTGTAGACATTAACACCGTTGGACGCCGGCTCAGTGGTCTAGTTCGTTAGGCGCCCGGGGCGAGACCGATAGGTCCTGGGTCCGAATCCCACGGGAGGGTTCGTGGACGCACACTGTTGGGGAGTCCCACACTGGGAAGAAACGGCCGTCTAGTGATTCCAGGTTTTTCATGGTGGTTTAGCTTCAATTAACTCATGATTTCAACCAGTGGAATTTTTAATAAGTATAAGCGGAGATAGATGGTGGTCAGCAATGAGATCTATGATGCACGTTTCGTCCCATTTGGGACTCGCGAGCTGGATCGGAATCCAAGAGTTGATTTTCACTCTGGGACTCAAATAACCAATACAAAAATGAATTACTAACCATTACAAGATAGTAAAGAAAACTCTAAAAATAATGTTATCATGAGTGACGTTATTCAGACAGATTTCATTTGATCGATCTAAGCTAGATCACCACTGAATTCAACTATTTAAATTACTACAATCTCCACGATCCCCAATTCTAATAATAATAATAATAATCACGTCTTCACTAGTGCCTAGCTTCAAGATGGATTTCCTGGAGTTCTAGTGATAAGTTGTGACCAGTGGAGTCCAATCCGTGTCGGGTAGAGGTAGGTATCTACGTCAGACAATAGATGAATGGTTGAGCAAGATCATGAATGGATTGAAGTTTAACATTAAAACCGTTGGATTCCGGCTCAGTGGTATAGAGGTTATGTGTTTGTGTACAAGACCGAAGGTCCTGGGTTTAGGCCCCTTGTGAGGGATCGTTGATGTGCACTATCAAGGAGTCCCATACTGTGATGAAATGGCAGACCAGAACTTCCAGGTTTTCAGCAGTTGTCTAGCTTAGATCAATTCATCAATTCAACTGTTATAATTAAAATAACCCATTATATCATTGAATATAAATAAAGAGAATTCAGCAAAGAAAATTCTCTCTTTTTGACGAAACCATTTACTTAACCTTTTATGATGACCTTTATATTCTTTGGATTTTCTTCATATTTATCAAGTGAACAATTATCTTTCATAATTCTGACCCGTAAATTATTTTCATCCTTCAAATCTTATCTAATCCCTTGATTATTACGTGACCTCATTTGATAATTAAAATCTCGAATCACATTATGATGTAACCTTTTCTATCCTTTTATAAACTTACATTTTATAAATACAAATATAAGTAAATGATTTTGTTTAAAAGAGGAAATTTCCTTCGCTTTATTTTTATTCAATGACACAAAATGATCAAGGTATACTCAATGATTTATTTATTTAAACACAAACACTGGTATAAGGAGGCACCAAATAGATATGCGCCACAAAAGTCACTTGATTTGTGTATGGGCTATGATACTGCCCGGATTTCCAGACCGAAGCAGGTGGTTTTCTTAGAGAACCACACTCTGAGCCTTTGACCAAAAGGTTTAATCCACAGGAGAGTTGAACAACGTTGGGAGGTTCAGTCATATAGTAACCTGTGACCAAAAATAGGTTCATACGCATTTTGTTCCTTCAGGATACTGGAGCCCATATGCATCATTAGTTTTGAATCAGGATTTTTCAACTTCTATGGATGAATCCTCCGTATCCACAAACCCGGTTAAAGCACTGGACATTCGCTTTTCTTCTTCTCGATTTCGTAAACAACACCCTCGCCACGAAAAGTCAGTGAGTAGTACCTCTCTGTCAGTGGCTGTATACACGTGGCCAAGTGAGAGCATTTTTCGAGGGAGAGCTGACTCTCCCCACTCTTGTCCGTACCAGGGCATTTGGGATTATTGTGATTATATTCGTCAGGCACTTAATTTTACAGATTAAAAGGGAAAACAGTAGTCTTTGTTAATGTTATCCATATATTTTTGTATTAATATCTGACAACCAGAGCAATCATTAATTTAGGTACACGGAATGCTCGTACAATGTGGGAGACTGGGAGACTCATCCAAATTGCTGCAGAAACAAAATGATAAAACATGAAGGTGCTCGGAATCAGTGAAATACATTGGACGCAGGTTGGACAACGAAGACTAGCTTCAGGAGAGCTGCTGTTATACTCCAGCAATGAAGAAAATGCTCCACATACACAAGGAGTTTCACTGGTACTATCGAAACAAACACAAAATGCACTTATAGGATGGGAATCTCATGGACCAAGGATAATCAAATCCTCCTTCAAAACAAAGGAAGAGGTAATTACAATGAACATCGTCCAATACTATGCGATAACCAACGACTATAATGAAGACATATACCAAAATGGTTGCAGAATCAGATGAATTGCAATGGTGAAATAAGATCACTGGATAGACAGACATCATCATCCATTGCCAAACATTTGATTGAGACGGGTCATAAGGTTGATATCAAATCAGCATTTGTTGTCTTGTACAAAAGCCTTCAAGGACGTATACTAAGGTTCATTGAAGCCTTGGCTATACGGAAATTGAAACCCCCTTTATGTGTTCAAAAACAATTTGTACTTACACTTAACCTACCCTGGTAGTACTGATTTACTATCCAGAGTGGTAATCACATTTGTTTTTTGAGTACTTTAATAATTTTTCCTTTGTTATGACTTACCCTTAACCTGTCTAGTTGACCGTTTAATTTTTCATATATAAATGTTCTTAACAAGTATATGTGTGATCAGATTGTTCGAAATGTATTGCGCAAATATATCACATAATTCTGATAAACTACGTCTTCTCATTGCATTATCGAAATATAATGAAGATCAATTCTACGATAGGCTGCAGTCAATCACCGAGAAGTGCCCAACAAAAAGACTTGACCATTCTGATGAGAGACCTAAATACCAAGGTTGGAATGGCCAACACCGGATATGAAGACATCATGAGACGACATGGACTAGGAGAAAGAAACGAAAATGGTGAGATTTGAAAACTTATGTGCCAACAATAAACTTGGAGGATGATGTGGCTCTACTATCGCACACGCAACTACAAATGTAGGGAAAGACGATCAGTGTAGCAGCAGTAGCCTCAGTATCAGTAGGTATCAACATACACATAGGGAAAAGAAAGATTCTCCGATACAACTCAACATGCAACAATCGAATCACACATGACGGAAAAGCTATAGAAGATGTAAAATCCTTTACTTATCTGAGTAGCATCATTGATGAACACGATGGATCTGATGCAGATGTGAAGGTGCAGATCGACAAAGCAAGAGCAGCATATCCATAATTGAAGAATATCTGGAACTCTGTCTGTCAACCAACACCAAAGTCACAATTTTCAATATAAATGTGAAGACAGTTCTACTGTATGTGGCGGAAACTAGGAGAACTATAAATGCCACCTTCCGGAAGTTACAAGTGTTTATTAAAAGTATTTATTAACGAAGGAACAAAGAAGTCTGAGACAATTGATTGATATTTTGCAAATGAAGAATTTACTGTATGGTTCTCAGATTTTACTAAGTTGTTCTGTAACTTAGTATTCAAATACATTCGATTGTCCCCCCCTTGTGTTCTCGTGCACTACACTAGCAATGTACATAAATAAAGCTCTATACATTTCTAACTTTACTTCATGAAATAATTTAGAATGTTCACGACTAAAACACTTGGTAAATGTAGACTATGTAGGTGAGGGTCAACTTGATAACAGCGATAAGTAGTTGATATCAGCTGATCTGTCTTAGAATTGGTCATGATGGTTTATTTATTTATTAAAATAGTAAAACATTAGTACAAAGAGAGACCAAAATGTATGTGCCACGTAAATCATTAAATTTATGTGTGATCTAGGTGCCTAAAATGAGATAGGTAATTTTCTTAGGGGGGGCTTCCTATCTTTTGATCCAGAGGTCTAATGCACAACGCAACGGAGCATCATAAGGAGATGCAGTCCCATGGTGGTCAGTGACCAAGAATGATTTCATACACTATTTGTTCCCTCAGGATACTGGAGCACATTGGTTTAGAATGAATATTTTCCAACTCCTCTAGATGGATCCTCCATATCCACCAACCAGGTTAAAGAGACGAACATTCTCTCCCTATATTCGTAAACAACAACTCCGTCACCAGAAAGTAGTAAGTAGGACTTCCATGGCAGTAGCTGTGAGAGAAGTTTGAAGGGAAAAACTATCTCTCCTCACTCTCAGTCCTAACAGGGCATTAAAAGGTTAAGTGTCAAGCTCTACATTCATTATAATCAACTAAATTAAACACATTATATTAAGATTAAATACAAAAACCAGATCTTTCATAAAATAGGAAATTTATATTAAATAAAGAATAAATACGATCTTTGTATTTAAGTTCAATAGATTTGTGTTGTGTTGGTTGGTTTACTTTTTTAATCTGGAGAAAAAAGATAACAGAGTAAATATAATAAGGAATTGAAAAGAATACATACATGTATTTATAGAATATAGAAGACAAGATAGTTGGTATAGAAATAGAAAGTGATTGTTCTTCTTAGACATATTATTAATCATTATAGATATTGACTGAAATATAAGATACATAAATAAAGATGATCTATTTCAACTAATCCTGTGTTTTTCATCATACATTCATATACTTACAAATATATGAAAATGTAGTTAGAAGGATTATTTCATTGCAAAATAAGAGAAGAATCAATTATACAACTATTATAAAGTAAACAGGAACGACAACGAATAATAATAATAATAGTGATAGTAACAACAAAGAATAAATAAGGTGGTGGTGGAGGGGTGCGCTGAATTACCTATTCTTTTCTTCTTCTTCATCTTCTTCTTTCTGTTTTTCTAACGTGGTGATGTAACAACATATGGAATTTTCAATAGTAATAATAATAATAATAAAGATTAATTCATAAACTAAGCATAAAATATACATAATTTAATCATTATAGATCATCACAGATAGAATATAATTGTGATTGTATAGAATATATGGGTATGGTATAGTGTAGTATTATTATTATTATCTTGAAGAAGGGAATGAATATATTCATGGATAAATTGATCATTTGAATGAGAAATGATAATTGACTGATTTAATGTAAGCGTGAGCGCGTGCACGCGGACGGACGGACGGGTAGAAAGAGAGAGAAAAATTGAGCGTAATTTGTTTCAAGGGATACCATCATTATGCTTCAGAGTTTACATCATATGTAACAACATACATACATACATACATATTGTTGAGAATGAATTAAGAACAATTTTAATAAGGTATTTGATTTTGCATATATTGTAAAACATCATAGGATTTATCACGCCAATGTGCTAGACATGAACGTATAATACGTAAATATGATGCAGCTGCTTCACGATCAGATAATTGTGGTGCAAAACGTTGTCTTAATAATTTAATTGTTTGTCCACGAAAACATGGTAAACCACTATCTAACATTAATGAAATTAATGATACAATACATTCTTGATATGGTCTTAATGCAAGATATGCTTGTATAGATAAATGTTCAAACCATAAATATGATGGACTATCCATACGACCACCCATAATCATAAACATTTCTTTACTTAATTTCATATCACTTTCCCAGCCTAAATTACCACCAGGACTACTTTCTAACATGAAACCAAAATCTGTATAAAAAGAAGAAAAGAAAAAAACTTTTTCCATTAAAACATCTTTTCCTCAAACATTTTATAATTAGTATAAAAAAATTATCGCTATCTTCTAGTCTGAACCATGTTCATAGACGCAGACTACATGGTTGGGGTCCATGAGACTATCGTAACCAATGGTTGGAGACTCTGGGTGATATGGCTCAGAATCGATCACAGTGGCGTCAGTGTATACACTCTTTGTCTTCTCTTAAACCGTGAGAATTAAATTACTTGATACCTTTCTTTCTACGAACTAATTCTTTCTCCTTGTATCATATGGTATGATAATGGCAACTTGGACCTGGTCCAACGTTGTGGCTGACCGACTGATAGAAAGACAGTGAAGACTGTGATTTATGGACGAGCTAATCAGGACCGTTTGGGCTATTTCAAGGTCAAGGCGCCTACGTCAGTACCTGATTCTACGATCGTAAATTAATTCGTGATATTGTGCAAAACATCTTCTAAAACAGTTGGTGGGTGACTGACTCAAAGTCTACAAGACTGGACTCGATTGCTCTCTCATCAAAAATATTTTTACTTCGGTGAGTATATTTAGTTTCATTTTATTTATGTAACTTACTTACTAAGTACACAGGTTTGACGGTGACTCTTGAGTCACAATATGAAACACAGGATCAATACTATTTGAATATCCACGTAGAGTTAGATTCAAACTAGGGACTTACATCGTGAAAATCTTAATATTTTAATTATGATTATTTAGAAACACTAGAGTAGTCTATTAGACAAGTTGATGAAATTAAGGAGAAAACAAACTTAGCAGAATGTACAATAGATGAAAATATGTAAACCAATTCATGGAAAAATTACATGTCTATGTACTAAAATAATTGAAAATATCTCAATTTGAAGTGGTTTTATGAAGACTGTCTAAATTTGAAGTTTATATTCGTCGTAGATTGATCTCAGAGTATCATTGAAAACCATAGAATATTGATTAGATGAGTTATCCTAGTACATGACTTCTCAGAAGTGCACACACTCATTACTTCAACAAAGAATCAAAGCTAAAACTTTCAGGTTTCACTACGAACGCATAGTTATTAGAATTGCAACATATATCGCATTGATCATTCAAAGCAATTGGTGACAACTGTTTTACTGTGAATACGTATAAACTTTATCAATCATGGCCTTTTATTATAACATTAAGAAGAAACGCGTTACTTCATGTCTGATGAGAAGACAATTTAACCACTATGAAGCGAGACAGATGGAATAAATCTGAATCTGTAAATAAATAATATGTAATCCGTAACTACCAATCCTAATGATCTGTTCTATATATCAAGCTTGCAATTACTAACGGGTAAAACAGATTTTCATCCTAAATCCCTATTATTTATATGAATTAATAGATTAATGGTGTAAGCTCTTACTTTCCAACCAGCAGATCATAGGATTTAAGCCTTTTCCCACCTACTTCATTTTGAGCAACGAAATAGTATCGGTGATACTAAGTGGTTGGTACTTGGGACAATGAAGAAAGGGATACTCAAAAGTGGATTTGAACTCAGATCACCCAGATTGAAAGTCTAAGAGGTTACCATTGAGCATAGTATCACCTAATTTTGAAATATAGTGTATGCAATGTCGAGTGATGACGGGTCTCAAACAGTTGTCCGTTGAACAGTACAGTCATGCTTTTAGGTTATTAAAACTATCTCTTCAACCCAGTTTCATTCACAGAGTATCTTTCCACAGGATGAACGAATAAGAAGTAAAAACTGCCCTCGTACTTCTGACAATACTCGAGTAAACAACTTAATGGAACGTATTGTTCAAAACAAGCTTATGGATTAACTATAAACACAGTTCACTCATAGACAATAGTGATCATTTATGATTTAATGTGTGCAGAAATGCCAGTGAAACCTGTTCATTCCAAACTATTGAGAATACAACAACACCACACACAAAAATAAAGTGGCTGTGACCATAGTTATAAATAAAAAGAAACCCTTTATCTATTTTCACTTACCTATATGTATAATATGACCAACTTTATCAATCATAATATTACCATTATGCCGATCTTTAATTTGTATCAAATAAAGAAATACACTGTAGGCAGCTAAACTTAATGTAAAATTCCGACGAGCCTAAAATCAATATGCAAAAAGGATGGAGGGAGAGAGAAATCAAACGAATTAGTTAATTAATCGTTAATCTTGAATAGAATGAATGACATCAATTGTTTTAGTTACTTAGAAATAAAACAAACAAATCATAATGATTTGTACTAAAGGCTACAGTAGCAATCAACGTCGTGGAATCAAAGCCTGGCACCACAGCAAAATGCGTGCCACCTTTAGATCGGGAAGTAGCAACTCAAAGTATCTAGTAGCTCTGACGTGCGAAAAATCTCTCGGTCACTGTTTTTCAATTTTTTAATGCTCTATTGATCTGATTGGTTGTTTTTGTCTTTAGTTTGAAATTTTTCTTACGTGTTTTGACGTCACAGCTGTAGTTATTTTATTACGAGTTTGAATTTTTGAAATATCAACGGATCCTGACTTCCTTCGAATTCAATTGAATGGAGCCGAGTTCGTAGTATAAGAATCTCCAAATCGTCCAGACTTCGAAATTACCGTAACCTATCCTCTCAAAACAAGACAAAATCATTGAGTTCTCGTCAACTGTAATTAAATTTGAGTAAAATCGGACGAACATTGATTAGGATTGGTGAAACCTATAGTTTCACGATCAGATGTAATTGAACTCTATAAATCATAACATCATTATTTGAATTGTGGTAATTCACTTCAAAGTTAACTGAAAGTGACCATATAAACATTATTAAGCTGGCAAAAAGAGTGTTGGACATTCATAACCTTATATGAAATCATACTCGTTCATAAGCGTATTATCTGACCTCCCTTTTAACATCCTACATTCGAAAGAATTCATACATTCAACACAAAATAACACATATACCTACATGTGACATTAAAACTGATTAATATCAGTTCCATGATTATTTTGTGAACTTTGTTTTTTTTTTTCCTTCTTGTTGTTGTTATTATTAATATACCTATGTATTTTTCCTGTTTCTCTTCAATCCTATTTTTCTATTCAATAAGTTAACAATCCTATTCATAATTTATATTTTGTATTCCTTTGTTTTTGTGTGTGTGTTTCTTTCTTTCATAATAATTCGGCAAATTGTCACATTAGATACCCCTTTCCCTACATCATCGTACCCACCCCCTACCCCCACCCCCAACCATCAACATACACAATTATATTCATAAACATGAATTAACAATATAAATAGTTGTTATCATAAGAAATTCTCTTAGTGAATTGATCTAATCAGTAAGATATTTCTATAGGAATATAGACTTGTATAAATCTCTAAAATTGAGATTTTATATAATCAATATTATACACAAAACAATATTGAAGATAATTGACTCTATAGATGATAATTAAAAATGAGTGAAATATGAAAGACTAATTAGTTAGGTAGTTTAGTTAATGTGATTGGATTCTGTTGGATACACACAGGTAGATATAATAAATTACCGATAATCTCCAACATTAAATATTAATAAATGTCGATGATAATGACAATGATGAATACCGAAATGATTATTATTATTATTATTATTATTATTATTATTATTATTATTATTATTATTATTACTAACATAAAGAGGTATATAGAAAAGAAAATAGTTTAAATGAACAAACATTATTGTTTGTTTATTTGAAACCGAAATTAATCATCATGATAATAAGTATGAAATATTCATAGCTTAAATAAATGAATTAATCTTGACTAGTCCATTATTGAAAACCAGGAAGTATTAGATGATGGTTGGAGGTAGTCGATAGGAAACCTTGGACTCGGGTAGTTAGAAACTGTGAAGCTGGGTGATACGGGATCGAATCCGCCAAGGAGCACCAATTCCCTCAAGATTACAGGTACACCTTGCTGACGAGTGCCAAATAGCAAGAAACCCGGGTTCAAGGTTTCCTGTCGACTACTTCCAACCACTATTTAATCTCAATATATAGTGTCCGCAGTATCGAGTCACCTAGACTGGTGGCCACATTGCAACATGGTCGATAGCATTCGATCTGCACTAAATAAGGACTTGACACACATAACATTGATCACCATCCAGTGATCAATCAATTATGACCAGGAAGCATTGGATAGTTATTTTGTTCAAGTATAAAATGACTCAGAAATATGCATCAAGTAACTTGATCAAAGAGAATTGAATCCAAGATATCCAGACCAAAAAACTGGGATCAAATGGTATACATATCGTACTTCAATTAATTCAATTATCTGCGGAGGACAACTGTTTCACATATGAAATCATTGAACTCTATTGGATATAAGCTAAGGGACACTAACTTGGTGGCCTGTAGATGTTGAGGGCTTGCGTGCGAGTCCATAGGTCCAGAGTTTAATTTCCAAATACAGAGTCATGAATGCACACTGTTAAGGAGTTCTATACAAATACAGAACAACTGGTCTAGCTAAGATTAGCCCTTAACTTAAACTATGAAAAATTTACAATCTTCACAAAACCTTATACTGATAAAGCATTAAATAAACAATAAGTGGGAGACTAAAGAGTATATGATTTTAAATGATAAAAAACGAGCAAAAGTTCACCAAAAATCGGATTCTGTAAGAAACAGTTAAGTATTTTTTTAAAAAGCGAATTCAGAGGACGATGAATAGATACATTGTATCGTGGAATAAATCCGTAGTTAAGATCCGACAAATAGAGATCAAACGTGGAAATTTGTATATTTTTTGTTACCACCTAAGTCAACTGGCCAATTGACTCAACGAACTGACGTTATATCTCAGTTTGGATACTTTTATATTTTTTTCAAAAAAAAGCCCATTGTTAAGAAGTTGAGAGTAGTCGAAAAGAGACTCTGCTCAAATAAGGTTTCGTACTAGTTGACAGTTGTTGACAAGGAATATTTACAATTTAGAGAGGACTGATAAGTTCATGAGGGATTTGAACTAGTTTCATCTATCTTCACACTCTAAGACGTTACCATTGAAATATTTGGGTCACGGATGACTTCACCTCATACTCATTTTATAACCATAACATAATAACAGAGTGAACGGTAGGTAGACAGAACAATTATTTACTAACTAAATATTCACATACCGTTTGGTAACTGGGATTAGTCTCATCACCATATATACTTAAAAAGTATTCATATAATTTACCATCAATTTGACGTCCAATTTGATCACGTGACTTACTATCTGGTACACATTCAATGACACCGCGCTAAAAAGGGGAAAATGTCAAATAAAACACGACAAATAAAAAAATTTCTTTCTTTCAATTTTTTTAATAAATACACCTTGTCGATTAGATCCTTAAATTGTTAGCTCGTATCTCTTTGGTTTCTGCTATGTGTAACAGATGAGATCGAAACTCATAAGGAAAACTAGTAAGAATATGATAAATTACTTCAAATGACCTATTTCTGTCTACTACATGACCGCTGTTGATGAAGTATGATAGAACAGAGTTGCGTATTGTTTCAACGATATCCTTTCTTAACCACGAGGGGAGGTGCTCACTAATTCGTTGGCTCAGCTGTCTGGTTGCGCGCGCAATATAGCTTTCTCCATAGGAGCAGCTCAATTTGTAAATACACATAGATAAGGCAGAACCCGGTAATTTATCCTTTAGTTGAGGAAACACCAAACGTCGAGTCAACGATAGACAGAGGTTAACTGCATTATATACTGATGCACATTAGAGTAAGACCTGATGAGGATCTAATCGAAAACAATCAGAAAGAAAAACTATTTTGTTGACCTATTATTTAAATCAATCATCCGTGTACACTGATAACTTTACTGAAGAGTCGAACCTTAGTCTTTACGATGAGCACCTATACTAGTCTACATTTCCAATGTCAGTTAACCAATCATATCGATCTCAATGGGAGCATGGGGCTCCACGATACGATGAAACTCTCGTCCGATAGCTTCCTATTATTAGTGATTGTAAAATTAGCAGAAAGTTCATGAAACAATTTGTCTCCTTGCAGTCAGTAGGTCATCCGCAACGTAGGACCAGGCACATATATGCATCAGTCCAAGTTGCTATGCCTCAGTAACACCAAATTCATAGAAGTAGTTAATCCAATGGTAGTAAAAAACATTTCATATAATGAGAAAGAATTAGTTCGTAGAAAGAAAGGTATCCAGTTTAAGGGAAGACAAATTGTGCATACACATACGCCATTGTGATCGATTCTGATTCATGTCACTCACAGTCTCCAACCGCTAGTTACGATAGTCGCACGGATCCCAACCATGTAGTCTGCATCTACCAACATGGCTCAGACCACAAGTTAGTGACTTCAAGGACTAATGTCACGTTTTAATTTGGCCACCCCTAACTTTCTTTCATCCGTCTCCAATACTAGTTAGCATTACGCCTCGTGATAATCAAGGTTCAAGCATACGTAATACGTGGTCCAACCATTTCAGTCGATGAAGATTCATAACTTCATCAACCGATTTACCATCATTCCTTAATACCTTGCGTCTAACCTCACTATTACTTACTCGATGATCCCAAAGGATACAAGTAATATCTGTGATCAAATACTAGTGAACTTACAAGTATCCTTCAATCTTAATTTATACTTTCTGTTTAATTCAACATCAGGTAAATAATAATGTTTATACCACTAATAATAATAAGAAGAAGAAGAATAAAAACTGTTATTAACCAACTTACTCCTGGTGCAGTTGCAACAACTTTATACGGATAAACAAATAATTCCAATCCACATCTTTCAAATATATTTTTAAATAATTGTAAAATTTGTAATGCCAATATATCCTTGTAAAGAATAAATGTAAAATAACATGAAAGAGAAAGAGAAAAAAGGAGAGAGAAAAAAAAGAGAAAAGAGGAAAAAAAGAAAAAAACTAACAATAAATGATAATTAACATTGAAATATATCTGTCAATCATTATTCTTATATGCAATGATTAAACAGATGTATTTCAATTCAATTGGAATCATATAAATGATTGATGTTGTCAATAGAATGAATAGTTTCATTCATAGCATTGGAATAAGCTTAAAATCATATAAATGTTGATTTGCTAAACCTTTTTTTTTCTTCAATAATTGAAATTAATGAATTCAAGCAAAGTGATGGAGAAGATTTGGAATTGTTCAACTAAATAACTTTGGAGGTGATCTTTTTTTGTTTGTTTTCTTCTTCTTTTGAACTTAAGAGTTTAATTGTGAAACTTATAATATCATTCTAGACAATATGATTAAGACAAACTTTAAGTAGTAGTCAGTCAGTCAGTCAGCTACAACGTAGGACCAGACACATATATGCATCGGTCTAAGTTGCCATACCTCATTAACACAACAAGATGGACACCGGATTCATAAAAGTAGTTAATTCAGAGGTGGTAATATATAAAAGAAAGATTGCAATAAGGATATAGTACAGGAAGAAATAATTAGATGGTGGAATGAAAGATATGAAGCGATTGTATTCTCTAAGCCATGTCACCAAGAGTCTCCAACCATTGGTTACGATAGTCACGCGGACGCCAACCAAGTAGTTTGCATCTACCAACATGGCTCAGACTATAGGTTAGTGTCTTCAAACACTGATGCCACGTTTTGGTTTGGCCGCCTCTAATTTTCTTCCAACCTTCTCTAACACCGGTTAGCATTGCACGTCGTGGTAATCGGTGTTCAGGCATACGTAACACGTGGCCCAACCATCTCAGTCGGTGAAGATTCACAACCTCATCAACTGATTTACCATCATCATTCCCTAATACCCTGTGTCTAACCTCACTATTACTTACCCAGTGATCCCAGCAGACGCCAGCAATATTTCTAAGGCATCTGTGGTCAAATGCTAGTAGCTTACGAGTATCTACTGCTCTTAATGGCCATGTTTCGCTGCCGAACGGACTGAAGCGCAGTATACTCGTCCCTTTATTGATAGACGGATAAGTAGTAGTGAACATAACAAATTCCAGAACATATTAATAATAACTCGCTCAGATGACTTTAATATCTGAAGGATTGTTGTTAATCCTTGTCTTTTCATTATTTACATACATATTTTGAGTATTTTTTCTCTTTGGTTTAACTTCTGAACTTACATCAGTACAAAGAACAATCAAATTCAGGGACATCAAGAATAAGTTGTTAATAAATATGCGTAGCGATTCAAAATGTTCATTACTTTTTTTAAAGTTTTCCCTGATGATGATGAGGTTGTCTATAAGGATAGTAAGAATTTCACAGGTAAACTATGCAGTTCAGAAAACAGAACAGCACACGAAAACAAACTACAACCGCATATTTGATTCAGTGAAGATTGTCAATCAGAAGTCATTAAAATGACTAGCAAATTGATTTATTATGCTTTCAACACCTGATTATACGAAATTTAACAACAAATTAGGTTTGAAATTCACACTGTACAAAAATGAGCATTGTGTTTGGAGTGAAATTGTCATGTATGCCGACCATTTATCTCATCTAATAATCATGTTCTAGTAAGTTTTTTATACACTTGAATTAAAGGAGATTAACGTGCTGGAGATTAAAGAACAATGCGGACAAACATGGATTGTCTATATTAGATCAAGTTCTAATTGACCCCTAAAGAGATTCAGCTCTCCCTCTCAAAATACTCTCACATGGCAACGTGTATACAGCCATTGTTAGAGAATTCCTATTTACTGGGGTGTTGCTTACGAAATTGAGAGGACGAAAAGCGAATGTCCGGTGCTTTAACCGGGTTGGTGGACATGAGTGATCAACCGCTTATTAAGTTAGTTAGCAACAGTAAACGATTATCATTAATTCGTTTTCCATGGTAATAATTACTTACTTGACGAACATCATCTCCAACTTTGAAAATACAGGCTTGCATGAATACATGACCTAATTTCGTGGATGTAGTTAGTTGTTTATCATCTGTGGGATTCGTTGTATTGCCACCACTTGCGGCAGGTTGACGAATTTTATTACCACGTGATGCAACTGTACTGTATTTATGAGGAACTGATGCTAGAGTTTGCCTAGATGGACTATTCGATGATTCATGATGACTATTACGTCGTCTGTATTTTATTCCTGCCTGGGAAAGCATTTTCCTATTCAAAATAAAAAAACAACCATATTTTATGTTATCTTATATTTTATGGTATGATGGGGTCTGGTCTGCTTGTATATTAATCACATATGTCTAAAATATTCATACAACGGAGGCTAAAATTGCTTGTTTGAGTGAACGGGCAGGACAAGGCGAGAGAGACCAATAATGATTCAGATTTGACTCTAGGTTGCATGTACTGGTTAACGCGTCGTTGGTTTGGCACAGTGCCAAGGCCATATAAGTCGTGTTCCAATCGGCGGTCTAGTCACGGGGTAATTAACAGGGTAAAAGTCATAACAGCTTGCTAGTGTAGGAGTAAGTTGCACCTCAACCAAGATATAATATCAGCCTATGAAGTAAATTACTGTTGGACTGAGTCATGTACGTAGGCTCAGAGTAGGTGGTTAAGGTCCGCTCGATTATCTTAACAAACGACTGGAGATGTTAGCTGACATGACTCAGAATCAATCCCGAAAGGCCGGATGGACTCACTAATTATCTTTAATACTGATACCTTTTATCTTGTGAACTCATTCTTCCTTTTCAAATCAAATTGTCTACACTGTTATTACTTACACATAGCTAGTGTTTATCTTGATACTTCCACAATGTCATATTAATATGATAGGATAATGTGACCTATTGCACAAATGTCTCAGATTTTACGTTGTTTCTGGGATACATGCTAAATTTCTAATCATCTGATGAACTAATGACAATCAGTTTTATTTCGTAGACTTCACAGATCTTATTGCCTTCTAGTAGGATTGCAATAGTAATAATACCCTAAACTGTAACCCTAACGTTTTATTATGAATTACCTGTTGACAAATCACTTTCCATTCTGAGATTTATATTTTTTGTTGAATATAGTTATATAATTATTACAAACTGAACTTGATTATAAACTTAAAAAACCTCTACAAACTCCCTTACATTACTCATAACAAAAATCATGAGCTCAATAGGGATTAATTTCGAAAAGTCATAAGAAATTGTGACCAGCGCAGTTCAATTATGTCGAATATGATGTCAACTTAGTGGTGTGAATGTCACCGTCAGATTTAAAAGTCTCGCTTTCGATTAGCAGTTGCGTCGTGAATGTACATTACTAAATAGTCCCATACTCGGACGAAACAGCTATCCATTGCACTCTGGTTTTCAATGGTTGCCAAACTAACATCACTCGGCAATGTAAATTACAAAACTCCATAAACCTCTTACAGTGATATATCTATCGATCTGTCAAACTTACACAACTGGATTAGTGCCATCTATGGAATCACGATGATGATGCATATGTTGAGATGAAGGATCGTCAGGTATAGTTGTAAGATTTTGTGCCTCTTTAGCTGCATTGATAGCCTCAGTTTCTAAATTTTGAACACCGACTCGACGAACCTAGGTATCAACGATAAAACATCAAATGATATAATATAGGTATGAGAATTGTATTTTATGTGAAACAATATATGAGTGAATATTGCGTTCAGACAAGTGTATAGAACCATAACAAGGTATCATTCTAACATCAATCGTTTAAAACGACAAACAAAATATACTAATTGAATAAACATAATGGTTATTTATATATATTTCTTTTAATAATGATGTATGTAACCCATTTTAATCAATATATTATGAATAAACTCTGGTTCCTTGTTTACTCTGCCGTCAGAGCATCCACAGACCCAGGATCTTTACATTTCGCTGAAAATACTTGATTGTTGGATCCATTGGGTCGACAACCAATTACAGCAAACTTATAATTAAACGAGTCAATCATCTAATATCAGCCAGCCGCCATACAGTTAAACTTCATAGACTAAGAGTCTTTACAGATGGTAAATAGGAATCCTCCTGCAAACTATTTACTCATAAATGTGATATTTCAATCAATTCAGGAGAATGAAATCAACTTATTGCTTACATATAAAGTGGATTCATAAAAAAAGACATGAAAAACACCTATACAGATTAGTTACAATATTTAAACAAATAGATTTTTTCCTAACCTTGAATCGTGCTAAGAATGGAGCTTTTGCTGCTGATTGCATTGGTGTACCAGACATATAGTCAATTTCTAATACAACAGAATCTGGATTCGATGGCAAATAACAACCAGGTTTGACATTCACTTCACGCAATGCCTCCAGGCAAGCCTTTTTACGTGCTTCACCTTTAGGGTATGATCTATAAAATTTAGGAGAAAAAAAAGAACCATTAGAGTAAACTGTACAGTAATATTTTCACAGTTGTATTTATGAGTCGATCCAAGCTAGACCACCATTTCAAACCTGGCAAAACTAGACACCCGATTTATTTAGTAATAAATAAACAGATTTTCGTAGTCAGTTTCTAGGCTAAATTGTTCTGTAAGGACGTTAACAGCAATAAACGCTTTTTTATTTCAAACTAAGTAGATTTTAACTCAAACTTCAAGTCACCCAAGTGACAGCTGACCGGTTTAATCAACAGAGGCATAACACCACAGAAATCCCCGCTATAAGCAGGCACCCCAAAAATAAAAAAACAAGGGTTAGCAAAGGAACAGGAAGATACGTTTGTAAAATTTGGGAAAAATGTCCTCGATCAAATGAAAGCAATAATAACAGGCGTATGGCATGGCAACCTGTTCGTAGTAGCCATCAGTTCTAAAAGTTCACTCGGTCCATCCTAAGGACATAATCTATTGACTAAGAAGCTAGATATAGTTAACTCAATGGAACGAAATGATATTAAAATTGACCGAATGGATAAAAATGAAAAATTGGAGGGTTGTTTCGCGACCTATTTTTTCAATAATCATCTGTCCTCCTATAAGTCATATTGATTTGATCACTAACTGACTGAATTCCTTGATATCTAATCCATCGGATGATTAGTTGTGCTAGTTTTTCGAAAGCTGTTCAGTTAAAATTTGGAGAAAGACCTTAACCAGTGAAAATATCACTTCGGCGACCTGAGTTACATTTTTATGACATCATAGTAACTAGAATGATTGTCACAAAAAACGAAATGCTGTTTTACTTTGAACGAGCTGTTCTCTGTATGATTAACCCTTAACAGAACTGAACAACATTAAGAAAATTTATAGGTTTCGTTTAACCATTGAAAAGCTGGAAATACTGAACGTCCGGTTCGTTCTTGTAGATGACTCCTCAACAATGTACATCTACGATCCAGTAACTGAGAACCAAACCTAGGTACTTTGGCCTTGTGAGAGAATGCTTAACTTCGTCGATTCACATTGTTGAGGAGTGCTAAACTAGGATGAAACGGCCGTCCAGGGCGTTTCTGGATTTTTAAGGGTTAGCAAACTTAGATCATTTCGTGATTTCGATAAAATTCAACAAAACTCCACAACCTGATACTCATTAATTGACGAAGAATCGACCGGTGTTCATTGATTGATGAAAAAAAAAACACAGTAAAACACCATACTCTTGACCAAGTATTTCAAATAAATAGCTCAATTGTGAATAGATTAATAGATAAAGGAAATAATCATCTATTTCACTAAAATCATCGGATTACCAGCCCATCAGTGAAGACAATTATGACGTAATAAATAGAAGTGGCATTCTTCCAGTTAAATCGCATTGGAAAAAAAAACATTAAAAAACTTCACGATTAAAAGTCCAGCATCAAAAATATACAGTCACCAGAATTAAAACAAACGATGGTTCACCTTGAAAAAAATACGTTAGAACGCACGGGAAGCAAACACATACACACAGAAAATCTCATAAAAACCGAAAAAAGTGTTTATACGAGAATCAATGTAAAAAACTAAATATTGAGATCATGAATCGATTGATATCAGACTACCATTGAAAACCAGGGAGCAACGGACGGCCGTTTCGCCCTATTGTGAGACCCCTCAGCCGTGCGCATCCACGATCCCGTCGCAGGTAGATACCTGTCTATACCTAACACAGATTAGCTCCACTGGTCGCAGCTTCTCATTAGAACTCCAAGAATTCCTTCTCGAAGTTAGTCACCAGTGAGCACATAGTTGAAGTTAGACATTAAGATCGTTTGATACCAGCTCAAAAGTCTAGTAGGTTAAGCGTTCGCGCGCGAGACTGAAGGTCATGGGTTCGAATCCTGCGAGCGGGATCGTGGATATACACTACTGAAGGGTCCCACAATAGGACGAAACGGCCTTCCAGTGCTTATAAGTTTTTTCAATGGTGGTCTAACATCAATCGGTTCATGATCTCAATCAATAATTTAATAATCTACACGACCCTATACTGAGAGAAAAACTAACCGAATTTTTGCTGAAACTGATGTGATTTGATCGAAAAATTCAAATTCTCTTTGATAAAATGCTAAAGTTGGCCCATTGAAATTATTTTGTATTGTGCTTGATAATGCTAATAAATGATTGCCAATTTCATTATCGAATTTTAAACTTTCTTCATCACGATAAATATTTGTTTTCATATTCCATAATAATTGATGTGCTAATAATGGTGATCGTTTAGCTAAAGTTACAATTGATTCAGATAAATAACCTAGCTATAGAGGGAAGATAGGAAAGAACAAAGAGAAAGCAAGTTTATATTTGTACAATTGTATTACAATATATGAAAGATCTTAGTAGTGAGTATCGGTGACCATTCCAAAAGCCTTTCAGCTACAGGTATATCCATAAAATAGTGAAGCAATGGCAGTCGGTGATAAAGAATAAGTTATTACGCCATCTCTTCCCTTAGAATCCTGGAGCCCATATACACCGTTGGTTCGGGATCTAGGTTTTCTAACTTCCCTAAGCGAACCCTCCATATGCATCAATCCGGGTAGAGCGTCGGACACTTGATTTACTTCCTCTCGATTTCGTAAATAATAATAAAAATGAGAGGAGCAGTATAGTTTAACAAAATACAACCAGAAAGAATTTTTTCACTTAGAGAAATTACATTCATTTTAATGAGAAAAGCAACATAAAGTTACAGAAGGACCGACACCGAAGTCAGTATATCAAAATGGTAACATCAATAGAAATATAGTCACTGCGCCCGAACATAAGTTGTCAAACCTCTGTATTACTTACATGGTTTTGCAACCCTTCTGAGACAATGATGGTTAAACATAGAGTTGCTTACTATCTTCAACCTGGAGAGATCAGGTTTTACAAGCATAGAACAAGACTGCTCTCATCGACGCTATGTAGACCCAACCTTTTACAACTAGACCAACACGACGAAGGCACAAAAGATGACCAAGATTGACATAAGTCACCCTGGCTTTCACCATACAAGAATTGATCTCATCAATCACGACACCGACAGCACGTACACATCAACCCAGATACATGTAATTCTCGATTACTTCTAACTAATCACTACCAAGAGTCAGTTCAGGCGCAGGATCCTGGTAATTTGGTGAAAATACTTTGCACTTAGAAGGTGCAGGAACACATGCCATAACTCCGTACACTAATTGCCAGATGACACAGTGTGGATTGCATTCTGTGTGTATCGTCGTATAGTAAGACAATACCGTATATGTGTTCAAGACAGAAAAGTCTTTCTCCAAGTAACAGATTAACACCACAATCATTTACATCCATATAAGCTGTTCCCAACAATATGTTCGGAGGTATGGTTTGAAAGTCCTTTACGTTTTACGGAAACCGGCAATTTACTAAACAAACATTCAATCACAACTAAATATTAAACTAAAGTAGTTTTAAAACTAATCAGTTTCAATAATAATATACAAGTAATGGAGAAAACTAAGATTTACACTAAAAAATACACACACAGATTAGCTTACTTTATCATAACGAATACCTTGAACAAATTGTGGAACATAGAATAACATTGTTTCCGATGGATAATCAGATAATACACGTACAGCATATTGATGTGTTAATGGGTGTTGAGGATACATACGTGAAAAGAATGATAGAGCAACAACCGGTGCAACAGGTGACCATGTTAGTATATGAGATAACTGTATTTTTATCGAAGAAAAAAATGTGAACAAAAGAATCAATCAAGACATTCATTGTAGAATGAATACGTTTACTTGTCAGTTGATATGGAAGTGTAGGGTGAGGTAAACGTAGTCAAAAGAAGAACCATGTAGAAGAATAAAATCAACTACTTTGTTAACAACCACTAGTTAGAATAGAATTCATCATTATCAAATTTATCGGAAAGTGTATGCATTGAAAAAGTTAACTTTCAGAAAAATAATGCCTGTGTAAATCGTAACAACAAATATCTATTTAGGGATAGAACAAGATATTTATCCCTCGAATAATCATTGTTACAATTCATGATACTGACATGTGCAACAGATGATGAAGAAAACATGCATGAACATTATATACTACTTGTTTATTTATAAATAGTTTAAAAAACATGAACAAAAAGGCCCACTAACTTCAGGACGTCCGTCTTCAATATTACTTGAAGTAGCTAAATATTGTAAAGCAGCTGGGATATGATTTACAAGTAAGGGATTGGCTGTTACAAATAATGATACTTCACGACGCAGTTCATCTGAACCAGTAAATCTATCCGAAAAAATATGTGCAGAATAAAAAAATATACAAATGATCTACATTGGTATTTAAAATGTTTTTGAACAAAGAAATTAATGAAAAATAAAACGATGTGGTCCAGTGAGATCTATTTTTACCGATTTAATTTGTATATATGTATATATGGACGTGATTGTACAGTGCTGAGAATAAGATCCGTGAAAGATAACAACTATGAACCACATTCTTCGCTTCATTACTCAAGTGATCGTTCTCCGTCTAATCATAAACAGGTGGACGATGTCATTAGGTTTGTATTCAATGAGTTTGCTATTAAGTATACCAAGAAAAAAAAAAGTTCTTTGATAAAAAATCACTCATCTCTGGAACGATTGTGTATTTATTTATTTAAAAACACAAACATCACACTTCGTCATTCGATTTGTGTGAGGCTCAGAACACTGCCTAGAGGCCCAAAACGAAGCACGTGGTTTTATTAGGGAGCCATTCTATAAGCCTTTCACCTACAGGTTTAATACATAAAATAGTGAGGCAACTTTACGAGTTGCGGACCCAAAGTAGCCGGTAACCAAGAATAAATTGATACTCCGTTTGTTCCCTCAGGACCGAGAGCACACCATTGGTGTGGACATTTGCTTTTCTACCTCTCAATTCCGTAAACAACATCTCCGCCGCCCGTGTGACTCAGATGTACTCCTCATAACAAAATATAAAATTTGGAATATGACGGGGATTGACTTTAAATGTTGAAAGCTTGAATCGATTATTTGATATTAAATCAACTTCGCATTAGTGGTTAACCGTCAAATAAATTCTGGGTATGATTACAAGAATTTTTTTTACATAAAGCATAACTTAGGGACTTTTAAAATAACTGGGGATGGGGTACAGAACTCAAGTCACCTTGTGTATAATAACACTCTAGTATGCAAATACACTTAATTGACAAAATCGAAGTAAGCTAAAAAAAAACCATGTTGTAGGCTTTACAAACAGTTATTATTCATAGTGAAAATATAACTGGTAATTGTTACCTAATACATAGGAATCCGCTCAACAAACTGTGGAAATACAATGACGCAGTAATTTATTCACAGTAGTAATAGCCGACGAATTTCGCTGTTAAAAACAATTCAAATGACTGAAAGTGGTGAGTCCCAGAGCAATTAATCATGACGTTTATCAATTTGATATATAATGGTATAATTTAATTTACTTACCTTTGTGGCATGTACACAGCTACTGGTGGACATAAATCCCATGCTAATGATATCCATCTACGCCAGGATTTTTTACGTAATGTTTCACGAAGCCAAGTTTCAACTTCAGCTTCTCTAATTCCAATACGATCAGATAAACCTTGTGGATTAAACCATACTGAAAGTCGTTCAATTTCTGAAGCCTATCAAATATTATTACCAAAAAAGAAAATAATAATCTAAGAAGAGAAATAAAAATCTGATATACTTGTTTGAGTGAAATACAATTTAAAAAAAGTTACCCAATCGTTTTCTATTCTTGGCATAAACTGCTTGATTTCACGCTTTGATTGTTGAGAGAAATTTATTACACTTGAAAGGGATTAAGTAGAGTACTTGTACATTTAAAGGTTGGATGTTATGTACACTCATAGGTTTCGATGAGAAATACATTTTTCTATGTCCCCTGATTTTAAATCTGATCAGTAAAGCATTATATTCGGATATATAAGGACTATTAAATATAATCGGTTTACAATGTTTCATAGAAAATTAAACTGCTAGCTAATACTACGAATTATAATGTTATCAACTTAAGCAATACAATGAAAAAACCTATCAATATGAAGACTATGGAGTTTTTTATTATTTTACTGAGATCATGAACAGATCCTAACCAGAATAGCATTGAGAAACTGAAAGCATTGGAAGGTCGTCACGTACTAGTATGGGATTCCCCGATAGTGGACATTTACAACCCCTTCACCAGGTACTGAACTTAGGACCTTTTGTACTATACTATCAGTTTGAGTGGGATAATAATTGTTTAAGGGAACGCAGATAGGAAACGTCTTTAGAAATAAATAAATAAATACACTGAATATTAGGAAGTATTTGTTGACAATCAAAAGGTATTTCAGTAAACATGTCCTTTGACGGGAACAGTATGGTCGAACAAATAAAACTTCTCTAAACCAATAAAGAAACAGTCAATTTACGATTAGTTAGTGAAGTACCAGAATATACATGCAACTGAGATACTCATAGGTAATAATATATGGTTACAGCAGACAAATGTTTTACACCAGCCACTTATTCGAACAGCATCATCATCAACATTTTCGTGCATTTCAATAGTTGAATTCATGAGTTGATCTAAGCTAGGCCACCATTATAAACCTTGAGGCACTGGAAGACCAGTTCGTCTTAGTACGGGACTCCTCACCAGTGCGCATCCACTATCCTACACGAACGACTTGAATCCACGATGTTCGGTATCGCGTGCGAACACTTAGCCTCAAGACCACGGAGCCGGCATCCAATGGTGAATAACATTGTAAATTTATGTTTAAAATGATCTTCAAAAATTAGAACAACGATATTAATGACATACCAATAGGATTAAAATCAATTCACGTTTCTGTAAAAATATTTGCTTCAAATAATTCTCTCCATTGGTTCTGGCACTTTGTTTACCTAATTAAGAGCGAAATATTGTACAAAATATTTTATACTACTAACAAGTAGGTACAGTTTTATGCACTTAAAAAGTGAAGTAGAAAGTGAGGGTTTTAGGCGGACAAAATGGTTTTAAAAGAAGACTCTTTTAGCTAATTCAAGATAGCTTATAAAATATCACTAATAGTTCAGACATGAAAAGGAGGCAATGAACACCTAATGACGTTTGTGGAGACAGGCATAATACACTTATTTTGTAAATAGTTTTTGATGTTATTTGTATTTATTCTGTTAATTTTGCAGTTTATATATTTACTACAAAATGATTGTACATGTTGTTTGAGTGCATGGCCTTGAGCACACTTTCTTCCGTTTTGTTACACGCATAGCATGAAACACGCTGTTAACTGCTAGCAAATACACTACTATATATATACACACACACACCCCTCGTTCTCTATTGCTCATGGTTGTGATAACAACTTTAAATCATCTGCTGTCTACATTTATAGACTGCAGCCACATTTACGTTATATTCTGCGTTTGACTATATCACTGGAAGCACAACAATCTTATTGGAATCATTAATCATCGATAATTGTGGATTCTGGTACGAAATGCAATCTGAACAGGCACAAGCTGGCTAGTTTAAGTAACGTCCATAAATTTTTATTGTGTTTATAACGTATAACTGATGTATTATAACATTACTGTTTCTACGCAACAACTTTATTACTATTTATGAGTTGATCTATAATTGTATGAAATGTGAACATGGGGATCAATCAGTCAAAAGTAGTATAAAATGTAGTACATTTATACAACGGTTCCCACAATACATCAGAAGAGAGAAGTAATTGTAGAGATAAATGGGTGTAGTGGAGATGATAACAGTATCAGTATGCATATACACCTTTGAGACTTATTCTAGGCCACACCACTCATTAGTTAAAATAACTGCATTGGCATCAACAATGTAGTTAGTATTTACTTATACAGCTCCGTCCAACAATCAGTGACTTTATGGATTGATGTCACAACCTGATTTGGCTGCACCTACGTTTCTCGTACACCATCAAATATTATGTGTTGTGGTAGAGAGTGGTCGGGCATGCTTAGTATGTAGCCCATACAACCTCAGTCGATGAAGATTCACTGCTTTATCAACTGATTTGCTATTTTTGCCTAACACCGCGGCATCTAACTTCAACATTGTTGATTATATGGTTCTTTCAAAGGATATACGTGGACAAAAAGGAAATTATCGGAATCAAATACACAATAATGCCATATGAACACTTCCCTTCATTAATTTCTATACGACTTACCTCCAGTAGCTGAGGACCGCTTTGAGACAACCGAGTGAGCAATATTAGTTCCAGCTAAAACAGCCGCATTTTGTAATGTTGGTGAAGTTGTAGAATTTAAAGCTGACGGTAGAATAAGTGAACCAACACCAGGACGTTCTAATGGTTGATCTGTTAAAAGCATAACCTGTGAACGCAGTCTTGGAAGTGTAGCTCCACCACTGGTAAAACTAGAAGTTGTCATTGTTGTCACTGTTGTTACATTGGAAGTAATCCATGATTCAGTAAATGCATTTGAATTCACATGTCGTATATTTGGTGAAGAACTTGTAGTGTGGTATGTTGTTGTTACAGTTGACATAGGATTCGTAGGAAAACCTGACGGACTAATCGAAGCACCAACAACGCCACCACCGACAGCGATAGATTCTGGTGTATTAACTGTCATTTGATCTGAAAGATAAACAGCTCCATAGTCAAAATCACTACCAACTATGAAACCACCACGACCAACAGCCTCTAACAACGCATCCATTTCTGTTTCAATCATACTAGTATTTAAATATTTACGTTCAGCTTGCATTAAACTCCATAGTCGACTTAATGCCTTTAATTCATCAGATAAATCGGCATCATGTTTGATAGGATATTGTGGTTTTACTCTGCACAAAGAAAAGAAATTAAACAATTGAGATTTCATATTAAAATAATATATTCATAAAAACCTAAAGACAATGATCTAAATGCTTTTATGGAGTAGAGTTTTAACCGTCCAACAGATTATATTTCTGATCAGTGAGAATAATTGAAGCAGACGTAAAGGCAAAGATTTTCAAAGTAAGGACAACATTCCTACAGTTGGAGAACATATGGAACTCAAAACAACTATCAACAAATATCAAAGTGAGAATCTTTAATACGAAAGTCATAACAACTTTGCTATACGATGTGAAATATTGAGAACTACCACAACCATCGTCAAACTGGTATAAGTATTTATGAATAAATGTATACGCAAGAAACTCGATGCCCGTTGATCGGATACCGTCAGCAACAACCTACTGTGGAAGAGAACAAACTAGCTTCGAATTCATGAGGAAATTAGAAAAAGACGTTGGAGATGGATAGGACATACAATACGGAAATCATCAAACCGCATCATGAGGAAAACTCTAACTTAGAATCCTGAAGGGAAACGGAAAAGAGGAAGATGAAAGAACACACTGCGCCGAGAACTGGGAGAAAACATAAAAAAGGAAACAATTAGATTGTCCATGACAGATTTGGGTGGAGAATGGGAGGTCACGAGGGGTGACAGGCGTAAGTAAGTAAGAGAGAGGTTGAAAACTGGAAGATTAAGAAAATATGAAAACCTTCATCGTGTTTCATATTTCGAGTTAACATCGTGACTTGAAGGTTAATTATCGTGTAATCATCACCAACCAACTTGTGTGAAATAAATGAAGAGCTACAATGGCCCAGAAATGGCGCAATGTACTTACTATGTGGAGTTTATTTCATGAGGGTTCAGTAGTGATTGAAAGATTCACATTTGCACAGTGTGCAAAAGAAACATATTCACTCAATATGATTTAATGGTTCAAGTGTTTACAGTGTTACAGATGCTTGCATTACGCAAACGATTTTGAGTGAGTAGAGAATTTAAAAACCTTAGTAACATCTACCAACCAGAAGAATCTATATACCGTTCAAGTCAATGACATATTCACTCTTATAATATTGATGAAAATTTAATGGGCTAAATAAATAACTGTATGTTACAAACCAGATGATTGATAATCTTACGTGAAATAATTCAATATAGTTGCATAAGCTTTCTCTCGAAGAGCGATTCTAGCTAAAGGAAATAAACATCCTGTATCTATTTGACCTTGACTTCCACTACTTCCACCAGTTCTTCCTCCAGCACTAACAACACTTCCACCACTGCTACCCACTCCACCACCAGTTCCTGTTGTTATTGTCGCAGCTGTCATTACACCACCAACATGACTAGATAATTCATCAGTTGATATTCCTTGACCTCCAGAATAATTTGATTTAAATCCAGTATTTTGTAATAAACTAAGACACATTTCAACTAGACGACAACGTACACCTAATGCAGCTACATTATTAGTTAAACGTCCTCTTATAATTGAAGATGGATGATCATGACGACGAGAATGAGGTTTTTGTGAGTTTTTTGAAGTTTCCGAAGAATTTTGTACTGTATGTATACTTTTATTTAATGAAGCAATTTCTCCTGCTAGAGTTTTTTGTAATAAATCAAAAAATATATCTAACTGTTCTTGACTTGATGATTGTGCAACATATAGACGTTCACTGAAAAACTTGATTGTTAATAGAGAAAAGAGAAAAAAAACATACAATTAAGTGACATTTTTGTGTGGATCCATTACATGAATTCAAATTAAATTACAACGTTGAATGTTTATAAAATTTGATATTTTTGGATAAAAATACACTATCCATTCCCAGGCGCTCAAACCGAAACGGGTGATTTTCTTAGAGGGTCACTGTATGAGCCTTACACCTAGAGGTTTAATTTACAAGGCACAAGGAATAACGTTACGAGATGCAGTCACATGGTAGTCGATGACCAACAGTAGGTCCTACGCCATTTGTTCCCTGAGGATCTTGGAGGCTACGTGGACAACTGATCTGAAATTTGGATTCTCCAACTCTTGTAGTTGGATCCTCCATATCTACCAACCCGCTTTTTGTTCTCTCAATATGGTATACGCGTGACCATGTGACAGCATTTCGAGATAAAGAGTGGACTCTTCCCAACCTTAGTCATTCCAGGGAATCTACAAGATAAACTACGGTAATTATGAAAAACACTAGACAGAAGAAAAAAGCCGTCCACTTTGCTTATATCTATGAGATCACCAGCTAACTGTTAAACAACATGATACAGTCTTGTTTACATCAATGCATATAGAGCAGTTAGGCAACATGAGTTCGACTGATAAAATATTGAAATATCGAACAGGACAGAACGTAAGGAAAGTTAAAGAATTTTTAAGAAGCCTAATATTTCAAATAAGCATCAATTAAATAAACATTTAAAAAGGATAAGCAACTGTATAATCAAAGATCAAGTCAGGAGTAAAACACAATCAAAACAAACATGTCAACAACAATCCCAAAAATCGTGAATAACATTCAGATAGTGTTATATATGAACGAAGAACCAATGAATAGTAACCGCTAAGATCTATTTATGGACTAACATTATACGTGTATTGATATAGTATGACTATTAAGTAACTATATTATATGAGTATTCATATCCCCTTTATTATACGCTTTCATTTGACTTATTGACTACTATTATACGATTTACTATTCTTAACTTATTCCCAATTTAATAGTTATAGTCTCTTATAATCGACTTGATCTTTTATAAATGTTATTTTCTATGTCATGGTATGATGTGGCCTGATTTGCTTGTAGATAAACTGTTTATGTCTGACATACATGATTCATACAATGGGGATCGGGATAGAATTCTGGATTGACAAGGGTGGGCTAAGCAATAAGATAATACACCGAAGACCAATAAGAAATCACAGTTGATTTGAGGCGGCTAGTGCTGTTTGACACACCGTTGGTTTAGCACAAGAATGAGGTTGTAGAAGTTGATATTCTGATTGGCAGTTTTTTCACATGATAATTGACAGAGGCGAAAGTCATAACGGATAGATTACAAGTGAACACAAAAAGTTATCATTTAATTTAGGAGAAATTCTATGAAATCTAATACTTTTGAAGTGTATACTAACGTCATGTTGTCTAGAAAGATAAGGTACTTGACCTACGGACTATTAAATATGTGATTGTCTCTCCTGTTATTAATTCCTACTCCGGACTCACTGAGTATGACTGGTTATAATTGTGTTGAATAAAGTATTATCTAGTCTATACTTCGGTTCTCTATTTTGTCTCGTGAATCTTGGATCTGGTAATAACGTGACTGATGTCATATAGGAGTATGCTTGAGGGAGAGAAAAACAATTTAAACAAGCCAGTTATATCACACATTTTGCCGATTGAAACATAAGATATTAATGTAACAGAGGGTCGAGAGGAAATGGACACATTTTGGAAACTTTTGCTTATCACTATGAATAATAATAATAAACGCTGTAAATCAAATGGATTTCTGAAAGTTTTCGACAAGAATTCATGAACTGTTGAGCTAATCAAGTTGGAAATAAAGATTAAGTGATGATGAATGGATTTACGTGCAGCGTCACCCATGGGACTGAAGAATATCGTATAGAGAAAGAGTTAAAATAACAAAACTTAGCAACAAGCCGACCAATATTAATGATGTGTATACACTTATATATGCATAAAGGTTATCACATAACAAATAATATGAAAAACTTTTGCGCTGTACGCACATATATACACGTGCATTTACCTGTGACCATAACTGATGCGGACCAGTGTTACATTTTGGTGGGCTATACTTTAATTGATCTGATACAATTAATGGTAAAACTTCGCCATCATCTGCATTATGTACAGAGAATACTCCAAGACGTCGATGAATGGTTATTTGCCAAGCATCACTCAATTCGTTCAAAAGCTGCATCACAACAATAATATGAAAATAGAAACCAAGAATAAATTGAAAACACTGAACAGGAAAAGTTATCGCAAAATAAAATTGAGCTGATGTAATATGGTACATTTACTGGTCACATGAGTTATACATGATATTGACGAGTTTTTAACGCTTATTACTGTCTTTTTAGCCGTTTCCTATAGCTCCAGACTGCTCCAACACATAAAACCGAACAGTAGAGGAAAGATGAATAACTTGAGTGGAAGCTATTAGGTTAGCTCGTATTTACAAAAACCAGTATGTATATATCCGTTATCAGATGACCTTGCCTTTCAAAAATCTTCGGAAAACAGTAAATATTGTGACACAAGAAGTGGTTATGCGACTGAAAAGCGACACCTAATCCTTCATTTCTCTAGATGTCTTTCTAAAAGGCTTCAGTTCAATGTTGATTAGGTAAAATGTTCTCAACCCTTTCTAAGCTTCGAAAGACATTCCCGAGGGATATTTTTGGACACCCGACAGAAATACCTATTATAACATTAAAAATGCGTAAAAGTGATCAGATGTAACACATTCTTCTCTTCAATACTAGTAATACTGACAGTAGAATCCATATTGGCGATACAACTACAAACGTGTGTGTATCTAAACACCATGAAGCAACTTCTTGTGATGTAGTATGACATAAGATGAAAAGTTAATTTACATTGCACATCATCTGGTATCCTCTAAGAAGTTAGACGTTTAAGTATAATGTTTTTGACTGGCAAAATAACTAAACTTAAATAGAATTATACTAAGACAGAATCAATGAGCTTCAATAGAGACACGCAAAAAACCATTAAACTATAATAGTTGTCAACATCCAACATAATTGTTGAAGTTTTTAATTTGATGACTCCCCTCCCTCGTATATCGAGTAGACGATGGAAGTACAGAAAATATAACAATACTACTAGCAATCGTTGAAGTGTTTAGATGTACACTGGCGCTCGTCCAGTGGGATGTGATAAAATAAACTTCCCAAAACAGTTAAAAGTATATTTTTGCGATAACATTGAAATGAGTAACATCTTATAGTAGATAATGAGAGATTTACAATGTCATACAATAAAGAACAATGCAAAATTTGATAACAAGTCTTGAGAGTATTCAAGTAACCATAATTCATATTTGCATAACCACTGAAAACCAACAGAACAAAAGTGAATTGAACTAACAGTATCATCGATTACGACATTAAAATAAAACCGTAAAAGAATGAATAGTTTACAGGAATTTGAAAACCTACAATTGGTTGGTCAATGAGTAGATGTGTATCCAATGTCACTTATTTAAAGTTCTCCTTAGTTCTGGTGAAACTCTATCAACCTATAATGTGGTCACTAGTTTGAGTAACTTGATATAACATGTACTATGTTGAGATGTAAGGTGGTGGTTGGAGGTCGTTGATAAGAAACTCATGACATAGATTCCATGCTATTTGGCACTCGTCTGCAAGATGTACCTATAATATTGAAGGGATAAATTTTCTCAGGCGGATTAAATCACATGTTAATCAGTTTCATAGTCAGATATTTTACTACTGAACTATTAGGGCCACAACTGACTTCCTCTTAAAACTGTTAAAACTTGAAATTTAGAAGACGAAACTATGTTACCTACAATCACCAGCCAGAAATTAAAATTATCTGACATGGATCATGATCAAGAAAACTACATCATTCGACAATCAATTATTCCATGAACTAATGCCATGTTTATGTTTGATCTAGCGCCGCTGAATGACATTATTTAAAATATTGTTACTCTATGAGTACTGTAAGTCAAGGTGGGCAATGGCAAGAAATAAAGTAAATGAAGATTCACAAATAAACAAAATGTTTTTGAATATAACAGTTATTGCATTATCAGAAGGGGTTTTGTGGGGATCATGGATGCGCACTGCTGAGGAGTTCCACAATAAGACGAAACGGCCGTCCAGTGCTTCCAGGTTTTCGATGGTGGTTTAGCTTCAGCTGACTCATGACACCAACTATTGAATTTATTGTATTATAAACCAATGGATGTGATTTGTTCACATTTCAGGTGGATATTGAGAAAAAATTTTTAAAAATAAAAATAGTTTCATTTATTCTTACCTGAATAGTTAACTCCGGTCTGCCAACAATTAACCATTGCCAACATGCTAAAGCATTTTCTAACATTTCTGTGGTAAATAATCTTAATGGTGAATGACATATTTCTTGTAATAAACGTCTTGCTGTATCACCTTTCATAACATACAATTTTTTTCTTGATGATGTTATTGTTGTACTTGTGATATCAACAGTTGTGGGATTTTTTGTATCATTGATTAACTGACATGAAGAATTAGGATTACTGGTTGTTGATACTGTCATTGTTGTTGTAGTCACTGGAGGAACAGGAAAGTTTGTAGTGTTGGGATTATTCAATCGAGAAACTGATCGTTTTGGTTTAAGCAATAGTCGTTTCATAACTGATCCACCATATTGAAGATGATGGTGAAATTTACGACGATGGTGATGATGGCGTTTGTGTCGTTCAGATGATCTATCCTCATCTTCATTATCTTCATCACCATCTAAGTCGTCATCATCATCAGTATCACCACTATCATTGTCGGAGTCACCGTCATCCTCATCGTTATCTTCCTCTTCTTGACATTCTTCCTCATCATCACTGTTATCATCAGCATCGCCAACAATAAGATCTTGCCCAGTTAAATTAGTTTTATTCATCAAAGGATCATGGTTTTGTGATTTATGCATCACTAATAAAGCTGTCATACGAAATAAACATGCTTGTACAACATCCAATGCTATGGATTTTTGATTTTGTAATCGTTTAATCTGTTCAGTAGTTTCATTGACTAATTGATTATTACTTGTATTATTATTACTACTACTACTCAAAGATGATTTCAACAACTGTTGTTGTTTTGACTTTGGCTGTGATTCTTCTAGGTTAGTAAGCATTTTAGACAGACGTGAAGCTGCCAAAAAAGCAAACAATAGACGTTGAAAGTTTGAATAAAAGGGGAGAGAGGAGAACTTCCACATAGAAGTCATGAACAGTTATTAGACACGAGACTGTTATAATAAGCTTTATTACGATACTGAACATCATGAATTTATTAGTTAAATTCATTATTCGATGTAGATGAATCGATTGGATTAAGGTAGATGCGTACCGTGGATGATAACTGTCAAACTGAGATGAAAAAGCTGGTCAGTGTTTTCTGGTTTTACAATTGATTGATCAATTGATATTAGTGGACTAATTTCATGAATGTCAGGTCCTTTTTAGTGCTGATGGAATTATATCGATCAAGTTTCGTAATGGTCGTCTAACGAAAGTCAGTCGGTGATTTAAATTAATAATATAATCAAGGGTTTATTGATAATAAATTCCGAGACATAGTTGTTCCAGAGGTCATAGCAATGAGCTGTAACACGAGAGTTCAGTCATATCAATAACGAAGCAGTTACCTACTTACGATGTTGAATATTGCTTACAAAGTATCGTGAAGCAATTGAACTTAAAAACTAACCACTGAATGCAAACTCAAGGACCTTAAACTTAAGCTTTTACAAAGAGGGCAAGAAGTTCCTGGACTCGAGAATTACGGCAGTTATTGGTGCACACCACTGAAGAGTTTAACACTGAGACAAAACGATCGCCAAGCGCTTCTTTATTAGCGATGATTATGTAACTGCAATTGGTTCGTGAGTCAAAATACAAGGTTAGAGATCTCCAAAAGCCCTCTAAACCAATATAAATATAATTATCACAATGAGGATTTGTAGAGACTGTAGTATTCTAATAGTTGAATTCACCAGACGATTTTAGTACTGGATGACCGTTTCTTCATGTTAGGTATGCAGAGGAATCTGCCAATAATTATCGTGTCAAGTCGAATGGTGTCCTTGG
Organism: Schistosoma margrebowiei; assembly: GCA_944470205.2. Lineage (NCBI taxonomy): Eukaryota > Metazoa > Platyhelminthes > Trematoda > Strigeidida > Schistosomatidae > Schistosoma > Schistosoma margrebowiei. Next base: position 4,523,042 of record OX104025.1, read on the forward strand.
ACGTTAAATGTACATTTCCTATTGGTCGATATTTACTTCAGTTGTTTAATATTGTGTAAATGTTGTTTCCTATTTTTATGGTACGATGTGGTATGCTTGGTTAGTATATAAACAGAGTGTGTTTGAAATATAATGATTCATATCTCAGAGGCTGTGGCTTTGTTCTGGACTCAACTGGCTGGGATAGACAGGGAAGCAGGGCCAATCAGGGCACTAGGTCGTTCGTACGTATTTACGTGTAACTGTAACCGATCGATCGATATAAACGCTGCGTATCAAAAACCTGCAGTCACTCACCACGTTACAACAATTGGCGACGGGGTAGAGAAAATTTGGAACCCTCTAATTGGACGAGATTCAGCTTAATTATTTTGACCAATCAGCGTCCGAATTTATTATCAGTGTTCTTGGAAGTCATTTGTTGTTAATTGGTCACAGTATTTCTTATTACCCTGCTGTCTCAGAAAATGACTATACTTCCCGATCAATTAAAGCTACTACTTGACCGCCAGCAGCAGCGTTTCAGACAGTGCCAGTTGAATGTTTTGGACAATTTACGCACGCGACTGCTAAATCTCCCGTGTTTTGGAGATGTGGAAGAAATTGATGAATTAATTTCTCAGCTGCATACTGAACTCGAGAATGACTGCAGGAGGTATGAATATGAAAACAAAAGCCTCTATGAATCCTTAACGAGCAGCAATGCAAACGAGGCAGTCGCTCATGATCCGTCCAGCGATTCAGAAATGTCCAGTTCAGAAGCATGCCCTGTCGTGGGTTCAAATCCCACTGTGCCCGAAACATGTGAGGTATACAGCACACAAGAAGAACTCGTGCCAGAGAATGTGTATCATGCATCAAATAATGGTCAGGAATCTAATACAAATTTCAAGGATGCTGTTTATTCTAGTGACCTATTATCCACTGATGGAATCTTGAAGAGTTCTGGTGAATATCTTTCACAAGAATCAAACCTTAATGACCTCATGTCTGGTGTCGCTAATCCTCATCATCTAGTCAGTTTTAGTGATCCCTCTACTCAATGCGCGAAATATGCCTTAAATAGAATCAAACTAACTGTTACTTGGGTACATGAGGACCCAACATTATTCCGCGGGGGAGGACGGACGCAGAAAATTTTAAAATCCGGATATCAACTCCGGATCCTCAAAAAAGAGGGGGAGGTGTTAGGTATGCAGAGGAATCTGCCAATAATTATCGTGTCAAGTCGAATGGTGTCCTTGGACGTTAAATGTACATTTCCTATTGGTCGATATTTACTTCAGTTGTTTAATATTGTGTAAATGTTGTTTCCTATTTTTATGGTACGATGTGGTATGCTTGGTTAGTATATAAACAGAGTGTGTTTGAAATATAATGATTCATATCTCAGAGGCTGTGGCTTTGTTCTGGACTCAACTGGCTGGGATAGACAGGGAAGCAGGGCCAATCAGGGCACTAGGTCGTTCGTACGTATTTACGTGTAACTGTAACCGATCGATCGATATAAACGCTGCGTATCAATAACCTGCACCCACACCCGTTACAACACTTCACAGTATGGGACTCCTCAGGAGTGCGTATCCATGATCATGAGCTCAGGACTCAAGCCCAGGATGGCTCAGTGGTTTATTTATTTATTTAAACACATAAACATTGGTACAAGAAGGCATCAAATATATGTGCGCCACACTTCTTCATTCTATTTTTATGAGGGCTGAAACACTGTCCGCGTGTCTAAACTAAAACGGCTGGTTTTCTCAGGATGCTACTTCACGAGCCTTTCACTTAATGGTCTAATCCACAAGTCAGTGGATCAACGTTAAGAGACGCAGTCACTTGGTAGCCGATGATCGATAATAGGTTGATACACCATTTATTCCCCCAGGATCCTAGATCTCATGTACACCATTGGTTTGGAACCAGGGTTTTACAACTCTCGTAGTTAGATCCTCCATATCCACCTACCCGGCTAAAGTGACGAACATTCGCTTTCTGTTCTTTCAATTTCGTTAACAACACCCACCCTTCGCAAGAAGACAGTGAGTAGGACTTGCCTGGAAGTGGCTGTATACAAATGGTCATGTGAGAGCATTTCGAAAGAGAAAGTTAACTCTTCCTACTCTCGGCTGTACCAGGGCATTTAGGGAAAGAACAATTCACCACTAAAACACATACCGACAAACTAAATAATACAACTTTATAGTATTATTTAAAGTTTGTTACATTGTAAACGGATATGTCTAAAGTATATTAAAAGTTAATTAAATATCTTATTATGTTAGGTAATTCTAATTACAAAATATTATGACAGTAATCATAAGTTGATTACAAATTTGCATACTGTTACAATAGATAAGAAATGAAAAAAAAGATACATTATATTATTTCGCATAAATAATAAATTTGTTTGTTTGTTTTCTTACCATTATGGCATGCAATTTCTAAATCTTTACTCATTTTATTCACCAGTTTCATTGGATCATCAGAATAACGTAACATTCCTGATGCCTATATACATACATACATACATACATACATACATATAAAAAGTTATATTATACATATAATGATAAAAGTTTATTTATTTCAATAGTTGGGATCATATATCAATTGAAACTAGACCAGCATGAAAAACCTGGGAGCATTGGACGGCCGTTTCGTCCTATTGTGTGACTCCTCAGTAGTTTGCATCCTTGATCCCGCCTCGCGAGATTCGAGCCCAGGACCTATCAGTCTCACGCGCGAGCGCTTATCCACTAGACCACTGAGCCGGCATCAAATGGTGTTATTGTCTAACTTCAACCAATCCACGAAATTGAGCGATAGATTTATTTATTTAAAAACATATAAACATTGGTACAAGGATGTACTTAATAGATATGAGCCACATAAATCAATCGATTTGTGTGAGATCTATGATACTGACCGGGTGCCTAAACCCGAATTAAGAGTGATTAAAGAAAACATTACACTGGCAAGAACAATTAGAATAAATAGACAATATATTGAGACTATTCTGTTTTACACATTTATATATAATCAAGATTGATTTTTGTAGTGAAGATGTGAACTGTGAATTAAATAAATAATGAAAGATTTCTATTCATTAATATAACCCAAAATAGGATGAGACATGTATCTTAGATTCCATTGCTTGCTACATTTCCATTTATTCAACATAAACATATTGTTATACGATAAAAATACTTAAAATTTATGAAATGAAGTGGATTTATTTTAGCATTAAGTAATATTCAATATTATGTTTATATGATGCTTTTTGTTGGTAACATTCTATGAATTACGTTACAATTCGGTTACTAGTTTAAATGATTGTACAACTCAACTGCGACATATTTGACGTTAAGCTGTTGAAGATTAATGAACCAGATGTTTTTGGAATTTAAAAAGAACTGATACTTCCTGTGGGTTTCGAAATTGCATTATTCAGTATCGAAATTTCAAATAAATCCTGCTAACGAGTGGAGATAAGCATGAAATTTAGGTTCACGATTTCATTATAACTACCTCCTGGTGTAAAGATATGTACCACCTCCAAAATATGAAAATCACAGCATATGTAACAATTAAATTTTGAACCTAGTAATGAGCATGTTATTATCGATGTTATCTGGTGTAGGAGTGGGTTGGAAATAGAAAATAAAGAGTGCTTAAATCAAAACATAGAATTTTTCTATGAAACAATTGAATGCTGAACTACGGCTATATCGATAGATGCAAACTAAGTAGTCGAGGTCTGTATGATTATCGGGATTAATAATTGGAGATGTTAAGTAGAATGGTTCAAAAATGTCCTTAATCACACAGAGGTATTTAATCTTTATCTTCTTTTAGGCCTTAGGTCTTTGAAAACTATTAGTTTTTTACGAAAAAAATTATTTCTTTTAGAACCATATCTTTCATGTCTAGTCTTTTCTGCGAACACTAATAACTGTTACTAATAATGCTAATCTGGCAACTCATTATGTTGATGATGCATATAAGTGCACAATTTCTTATTGTTCATAAATGATTTGCAGAGTGCTTAACCATCAATCGTATCTGCTGGGATCACCGGGTAAGTAAAAGTGAAGTTAGACTCAAGGTATTAGGGAATGATGGTAAATCACTTGATGAGGTTGTAAATCTTCATCGACTGAGACGGTTAGACCATGTATTACACATGAACTTGGTGTTCATTTTTGTGTGCTAATGAGGTATGGCAACGTGGATCAATGCGTATAAGTGCCTGGTCCTAAGTTGTGGATGACTAATTGACTGTTTAACTATCAATCGATAGGTTTAATCAAGGAACCAGTATGTTAGGTCATCATGGTAGCCGTTAGATAATTCATACAATAGGTGTATACACACAGATTGAATGAGAAATATAAATTAGTGAATAGCAAAGAGATTAAGGTCATCACTAAGATGTATGTGTAAATATTTCATTGTTTAAAAACGATTACATACGACAGATAGATTGGCAAAAGAAAAAATGATAAACTAAGATAAAAATGGCTTACTTCACCCAAATAACGATTACGTAAGATTAAATTATACATAAAATTTGATGAATCCATTTTTGCACAAGTTGGACGTTTATCAAGTGCACTTGTCTAGGAATAATTAAAACAATTAGAATACAGACTTAAATTAAATCAAGTGTTGTATTGGAAGTAGATTAGATTATTGGTAACTTCCAGAAATTATTTACAGACTACTATTATTAATATTATATATATATATATATATATATATATATATATATATATATATATATATATATATATTCTTATTGTATGATCATTAAGTAACTAGATGATATACAAATTTACATTCATCTTATCATAAATTTTCATTTGACCCATTAACTACTGTTCTTTTACTGTCTCCTAAACTCACAACCACATTTTGCTTGATCTCGTATGATTATCATTATGGGGATTTGTGGAGATTGTAGTCGAATTCACGAGTCAATCTGATCTAGAACACTATTGAAAACCTGAAAGCACGGGATAGCCGTTTCGTCCTAGCATGGAACTACTCAACAGTGTGCACCCACGATCCTGCATGCACGACTCGAACTCAAGACCTTCGGTTTGGCGAACGAACGTTTGACCTCTAGACAACTGAGCCGGAATCCAACAGTATGATTGTTATTTTTTATTTTGTGATATGATGAGGTCTGGTATGATTGAATATAAACTACATACGTCATAAATATACGATTCACATAGCACAGACTGATATATGTGTTTTGGACTGAACAGTTTGGGCTAGGCGAGATGCTACTATATGTAGAATCAATAGGGACTCAGAGTTGTATGATAGATGAATTCAAAGTAGGATCAAATCACAGAAACGCAGATTACCAAACGAAGAAAAAACTCCAAGTCGACTGACTTTACTTACCCCTAAGAAAGATGCTGAACGATTAAATCCGGCATAATTTAATACGGATTCTGTAGCCAATGCTAAACCAGTATGTTGTGGTAAGTCTGTAGATGGATGTTGTATTTCTAGCATATAATTAATTAAATGTGAGCGCACTAAATTTGGTGCCCATTGTAAACCAACTTCAATAATTCCTTTACAACGTTTAACAAAATCAGTTAACATTTTCTCTCTAGCTGGTAGACTATCGGAAGTAAACAATTTGAAATTTGTTCCAGGAACATTATAAACTGGTGCAGTCAGATTAGGATCCTAGGGATATTAGAATAAAATATTTAAGATTTACAAGAGAAAAAAAACAGTTCAAAGGTGGACGAATATCATTAATTGGGAAAAGTTAAAATAAAAATCAATAAAATGTGAAGATCTTGAGATTTCGAATGATGATAAAGTATACGAATAAGTAGTGTATGAGGTTTAAACAATCAATACAAAAATCAATAAAAGGTCACTCCGTTGTACGAGCTAGTGGGTATCAGGAATCGGTAGCTAGGTGGATAAAGCAATGGAGTTTGAAGCGAACGAGACTGGTTTCGAGTCCCGGAGTGAGCATCAATTATGAGATGTACGTGCATCCAGCTGACGAGTCCCGAATAAGACGAAACGTTTCCTGGATTCCATTACCAGCCACCATCCATCTTTGCTTAGAAGGCTTGTGACTTAGAGCAAGGTCCACATATGTCAACAAGAGACTGATCAATTGCAGTCATACACATCAATGGGAAGATTCAAGCAACCAATACAAAAATGAAGTAGTGTATAGTGTTGAAAGGTCAAGCAAAAGAACGAAACAACTGTAAATAATTTTCTGTTGTGCAATACCTATCTAACACCTCATTACGAAACTCAACCACTTTCATACTAGTACACTGAAAATATTATCAAGAATTTGTGTTTGTATTTAAACTACCAAAAATCGTCAGTAAAGAGAAACTTTTTCTGAGTCTGAGATCAATCACTTTAAATAGATAAATTCCAAAGTATTTCTGAAGTTTAGATAATGACTATAAATGAAACTTAGAAGAAAAAAAAACGTATTTATTCTAAATATGAAACATCTATATCCTAGTGTCTATGCTCACATTAATAAGTTAAAATAATCACTAAGGCTATTAACGAGACCATAGAGTTAATGACAAACATTAACTTGTCAATACCACATGCTATTGTTACGAAACAGTGAACAGACAAAAAAAAAGGAATGCAAACATATTGCTTAGGTCAAAATAATCTTTTGGATTGTAGCTCTCTTGTTCTTTTTATCTTCAACGAACACACAAATACATACATACAATTACATTCAGTAGTACTTCTGAAATCAAACAAAATACAACAGTACATTGATAGAAATATTATTTTTTTAATGAATTAAATAACTATAAAACAAACACATCCAAATACTGATGAATATCATCAAGAAATCATACCATATTTATAAAAAGTATAATGTAACTATAAACCTAAAGGAACTAGACAATGATCCATTCACTAATCTTCATTGTTCTCATTGAAGAGAATGATGAAACTTCTTGTTGTTCACTACTTACAGGCTGAAATAATATGACTGAAATGATTCTATGAAAATAGATAAAAAGTATGGATACAGAGAATTGTAATGTTTGAAGAGAATAAGGGACCACCTAAAATCAGCGAACAGAAGGAAGGATCAGTAACATAACGATAAGACAAGTTAAACTATTGCGATACGTCCAAGACCTGCTAACTAGAGAGAAGAGACCAGGTTTAGATGAGGAAAATGTACGTCACACAGGCAGCCAGAAGCATCAAAAAACCAAGCACGCAACTCAAGCATATATGTATAGCATAAAAAGGTCCGTTAAAAAACGTCAGAATATAGTGTATTAAAAGAGGCAAGCAACTAATGACAACATTTAACGTCCTTCCAAGTGGGAAATACAATCTCAAAGTAAAAATGGACGCTCTTGGCGAGAAAACAAGAAATACAAACTTCCAAAATAAAATTACGAAAGTAAGATGTTTACCAAATGATTTCCGGGGATCTAGCATCTCCCAAATGAATAATGCAATGGGGTTAGCAATTGAGATCAGTACTTAGCTGTTAAGTTTGAATAGAATGAGTATTACTCTCTATAAAATCATCAATTTTAAAATATGGCAATGACATTTAACATACTACATTTACCATGATTTTCATTTATTTCGTTGTCTTGTCTTGAGACATGAAAGTGATCTTGAGAGTTGCACTGATTGATAGCAAAGTAGTAAGTGATATCGTGTTTGCCTAAACTTTAGTGCTGTTTGAATTCTATCGATCAAATATATTAAGTGTCTAGTTATTTCGTTCACTAAATTTGGATGTAAGGTGTTGAAAATCGGTTGGAAGAGAGCACCAGTCCTCACAGAATGATAACTACACCAAGTTGAGGAGTCCCAACTAATACGAAAATTAAGCTGAAGGCTTTTTGTTCACAATCTTTAACCAACTAACACTTTCTAAAAGTCCCGTTTCCCTTCATTTAGCTTTTCTGGAGTCCTGGTTGTCAGGTTGAAAGCAAAACGGATCTCACATGGCGTCCATATGTGTGGATTCATCACCATTATTGACACAATTAAATTAAAAATATAGAGGATTGAATCACAACGGAGATATCGGTTGACATCAAGATGTGATTTAACGAGTACTAATTAGTATGAAATAAATACTAAGAACTAGAATCGACTTGAATGCATAGGATAGCATCAAAAAATTCACCTAAATACATATGAGCCATACAAAATAGTTATTATTCAATTTGTGTATAGGTAGCATCCACCCAGAAAAATTGGAAAAGCTTGATTCTAAACCAATGATGCATATGCGCCCCAGGATCCGAGGGGAAAAATAGCATGATAACTTATTGTTGGTCACCGGCTACCATGGGAATGCACCTGCTAATGTTTCGCCACTGCACTATGGATTAAGCCTTTGAGTCAAAGGCTCAGGGTGTGACCCTCTAATAAGCTACCTGCTTCGGTTTGGGCGCCCATGCAATATACTGGCCGACACACACACTGAACAGTACTTTAACCGACTATAGGGGTACACGGGATTTTCGTGTAATGTCACTTGTATATAACAGAGGTGCAGTTGCGGCTTTCGTATAGAGTAGAGTTTAACAATAAAGTCATCAGTACTTAAGTAAACTGCTTCCAAAAAACAGCTACCTATACAAAATTAGACTAGAGAGAAAAAATTATCTATGTGTTGTACAGAGAGAGAAAGAAAGCAACTTACCACTTCTAATGATTGTGATAATAATTGGGCAACATCTAACATTGTAAATAGAACACGTCCACTCCACATAACATGAGGAAAACTATAAAGTGAAAAGAAGTTTCACATAGAATATACAATGAAGTAACACGGAAATTTAGATAAAGTATGAACACATAATTGCTAGTACTGACGAACATAATTTGGATTGTCTAAACAGTAGGTGGTAATAATTGATGTCAGGTTTGTATAATCCTTAATATCAATCAAATTTTAACACGGTCACTAGTTTATATGATTCAGCATCATCTGTACTAAGTTTAAATGTTAAATGGTTTAAAGCAGCCAAGAAAGAGCAACAGTTCCATGAAGATTGTGCGAATATCTTACTAGTAAGTGTTAACTAGTATGAAGAATGACGAGTTCGAGGGTTGTATTCAGACTACCTTAAGTCAGTTTACATCAAGATTGAACCCGGTTAAGCATATCATATAACTAAGTGAATCAAGGATAAGAAAATTGTATAAACATTGTATGTATGTGTGTTCCGCCTGAAGTTATCACCATAATTAAGGATCTATAGGTTTTGTGTACAGAAGGACACATAGTAATTTCTGTTAGCAGAACTGAATACACATAGATTTCATATACCTTTTCAAGATAGATATATGCCAACAAAGAATGGTCAAACGTCAAGGTATCTACTCAAAAGAGCGACCACCCTACAACACATTCTTCGTTTTAGGGAAGTCTTGTACAACAAAGGGTAAATCGAACATATTTTACACCATAAAAATGTTACTAACGATTTAATGCTAATCATTAACAATATGCGTCATTTCGATAGTAACCCTGATTAATGTGAAACTTTCTGATGGTCGCTCTTATTAAATTGTGCCCTCTTGTTAGATTCCTTAAGAGTATGAACCAAATGTCAGTCAAGAATATTAGCAACCGGATAGCAAAAAGATTAACGAACGTTAATATGGTGTTCGTTCAATAAACTTTATACATTGAATACCGTGTACATATCAATTCATGATATATAAATGATGTGCCAAGTTAAAAGGATGACATTATTTAGGTCAAATTCTTTTTAATAAATTCATCATCAATATCGACCAAAGTGACAAGTGTTACGTCGATATGAAGGCAAATGCCTGAACTAGAAACAAGTTATTTTGTAGTTTAACATCAATACTGAATACAATACAAATAAAACAATCTAACTTGAAATGGAACTCATAACAAAAGGACACTCCGCAGAGAACAAAACATTAATCTCGATAATTTAAATTTTTATCTTCAATCACTCAACATAACAAATAGAATCAATCACAACTAAGGTGAATTCAGCAAACGAGGAATTAATAATAGGACAAAAGGAAGACTTGAAGGAAAACAGACAAAGAATAAAAGTGTGCTACAATGATCAATTTTTGCGCATACTATACTAACATTTTCAATTGCTGATCACTATTATAATTAAAAAATCTATACTTTACAACATGATTCAGAGTAATGTGTAATGACTTCACAAATTAATGTTATATCTTAAATGATACTGGATTCAAGTCCAGGAATGAACGTCAAATACAGGGTGCAGGTACATCCAGCTGACAACTCTCAAATGGGACGAAACGTACATCATGAATTGCACTGCTAGCCGTATTTCATCTCTGATTTAAATGCTTCTGTCTTGATCAATCCTGATGTCCCAATAGTGTTGGTTGACTACTGTGTGTCAGCTAACACACACTCAGCCTACTGAATATTTTTTCCTATTATCGACTTCTGATCTGCACACATTAAGTGTAAATCGTTTTGTAATTGTATTGAATAAAACATAGCCTAGTTTATACTCTGTTTCTCAATATATGATCATGAATTGTGTATAACACGATTCAATTGAGTACCCAATCTAGTGATAACATAATCTCGGTCACTAGTTTGGTGGTATTCATCATATTACAGTAAAATATCAGTTCCCTTTTCTCATAAATCAATAATTTTATTGCCTAAAATCATTAATTTCTATGAATCATGTTCTATTATGAACTGATAGGTATCGTTCCACAAACTGTTAATTAATAGGAGGAAAAAATTTACCATTTCACTTACTCTTTAGCTAACATACTAAGAAATTCGTCAGCTACAATACGTAAACTTTTGTGTATACGTGTAAACATGACCAACAAGAATTGAGCATGCATATCCATAATTGATTCACGTACAATATCTAATGGCTGAATTAGTAAAAAAAAATTTTAAAAAAAACAACTGAGGAAATTATTACACGAATATCTGTACGTAAAACTATAGTTTAGTGACAAGTCAATCAGAATAGAGGAATCAATCTTTTAGTTTATGAGTGAAATCTCTAATTGTAAACTGATGAAATATAAATTCATCACCATATAAGAGTTCGAGAGATATATATTCTAAAAGCATACAAACAACTTCACGTTTCGTTATTTTTCTTGAATTACATACAAAAAAGGGATCATTCAGCCCCCAAATGCCCTCACATAGCCACGCGTATACAGCCACTGTCATGGAAGTTCTACTCACTGCCTTCTCACAAACAGTGTGGTTACGAAACCCAGAGGATGAAAAAAGGATTTTTGGCGCTTTATCCGTGTTGCTCGATACAGAAGGTTCACCGAAGGGGAGTTGGAAAACCTTGGTGGTGTACACGGGTACCAGTAAACTGAGAAAACAATCGGGGTAAGAATCTATTGTCGGTCACCGGTTACTATGGGACTGCATCTTCTGGCGTTGATCTACTGCCTTGTGGATTAAACCTTAAGGTTGAAGGCTCCGACTGTGACATCCTAGGAAAACTAACTACTTCGGTTTGGGCGACCGGGGAGTATCACAGAGCACACACAAATCAAGTGACTTGTGTGGCACATATTTATTCAATGCTCTTTTGCACCAATATTTATTTGTTCAAATAATAATAAGAATGGATTGATTGACAAGAAACGCTTTCTTAATTGGTCAAGAACAGACTGAAATTTGCAGCCGTTATGTAAAAAGTCGCTCAAACATGTCACTGTACTATACATATTTTATCAATTTCCAGGCTTAATATTTAGGAAACAGAATATACACTATTTCTTTTTCTGATATATATATATATATATATATATATATATATATATATATATATATATATATATATATATATATATATATATATGCTAATATTTCATTACTTCAATTTTAATACAATGAATGTGACTCTTTCTGTCCTTTTCACTATTATCCTGACAAAATATAACAAGGTTGATTCGTGTATTTAATTGTGAAAATACTACAATCTCCATGAATCGCTATACTGATTATAATGATGTGCTCACTAGCAACTAGCTTCTAGATATAACTTACGGAGTTCTAGTGAGAAACTGTAACCAGTATATATATATATATATATATATATATATATATATATATATATATATATATATATATATATCATATCAGTATTAGGTATTTTCATAATTAAACTGATATAGTTTAAAATCGAGTATCGTATCAGTGAGTTACATTAGATTAAAGAATGAAGAGATGATGGTTTATCATATTTAGGGACAAGTAAGCGATTACATGCTCATTGACATCATGGCTTTTTCTTGATTATTATTATTATGTTATAGTAAAATATAATAACAAAGGTGACTGAGATCTAAAATGAAACAAAAAATAATAATAACTAGATCACCTTGGCTTTCATTTGAGCAAGATAACGTGTAAATATCCGTACAGCCACTTGAGAAATACACGTCCACATACCTAAGAGAAAATACATAATTGAAAATAAAAGATAAAATAATAAGGAGAGTTTCTTCATACGAAAACCCTTATGCATTGTCAATTAGTCATATGTAATATAGAAACTGGTACATGTGTAGTACATAAATATAAGTTGTCACATCAAATGAGAACAACGAAATGTGTAATGAAAAAGACTAGGTAGTGAAAACACAATTCTAGTTGAGGATATGGATTGATAGGATAAAAAAAAGTAGAAAAAAATCGACGTAGTCAACTAGAAAACTTAAAATTTAAGGGAAGACAAAAACTCAATGTATCCCCCTCACTATTGAGAACAACTTTGAGAAATGTCAACCAAAGTCTACAGCTATTGATTATAGTAAACAAGCGCATCACAACCAGATAGCTAGCCGCACAAAAATACCATGTATAAGGTGAACAGTTTGAATGTGAATGACAACAAAGATTCATAAATTATACTGTTATGTAGCTATCAAACGTTCGAACAAGTAAAATGGATCACCCAAATGCCCTGGTACGGTCGATGGTGGAGAGAGTTCGCTCCCCTCTTAAAATGCTTTCACATGACCACACGCATACAGGCACTGTCAGGGAAGTCCTACTCAATGTCTTCTCGCGACGGGAGTAGTGTTTAAGAAATTAAGAGAACAAAAATCGAATATCCGGCACATTTACCGTCAGTGAATATGGAAACCACAATTCTAAATCAATTATCCTCATAAGCTCCTGGATTATGAGGGAACAAATGGCGTAATAACTTATTGTTGACCACAGATTACCAGGAGACTGTATCTCCGAACGTTGATCCACAGACTTGTGGATTAGGCCATTATACGAAAGGTTCGTGAAGAGGCACCCTATGAAAATAACCTGTCTCAGTTTGGGCGCCCGGGAAGTATTGCAGCCCTCACATAAATCACTCAATTTTTGTGGAGCGTATCTATTTAGTGCCTCCTTGTACCAGTGTTTATGTATTAAATAAATAAATCTAATTCTAACGTCCAAATGATAAATTTTACATAATATACTGATTTCCATCACGATACACACATAATCAAACCAAGCTTCATTCTAATCAGAGGTAAGTAGTGATTTATATTGAACCCCGGGACGTTTGTTTCTTCCGATCTGAAACTCGTCAGCTGGATGTTTACTCTGGGACTCGAACTCAGTGTTAGAAACTGTCCACCTCTACTCATTATACTTGGGAATTAGTCACAATATTGAGGCGATCAGCATAGGATACACATATATCAACAGAGATCAGTCAAGTTTCAGTTCAAAATATCAATAGAAAGAATCGCATAATCAATAGAAATGAATTATTCCTACTGTACTCAAAAATACTTTACCTACGTTTAACTGTCTATCATTATTTCCGTTATTATTATTCTCTCGCTTTTTATTTCTATTTTTCAAAATAGCATAATCGGTTATTATTATTATTTTTTGAACACATAAACATTGGTACAAGAAGGCACGAAATAGATATGCGCCACACAAGTCACTTGATTTGTGTGTGCGCTGTGATACTGCCCGGTTGCCCAAACCGAAGTAGTTGGTTTTCTTAGTGTGCCACAGTCGGAGCCTTCAACCTTAAGGTCTAATCCACAAGACAGTGGAGCAACGTCATAAAATGCAGTCCCATAGTAACCGGTGACCGACAATAGATTCTTAACCGGATTGTTTCCTCAGTTTACTGATGCCCAAGTGCACCATCGGTTTGGAATCAAGGTTTTCCGACTCCCTTTGGTGAACCTTCTGTGTCCAGCAGCTGGTTGAAGCGCCAGACATTTACTTTTCGTCCTCTCTATTTCGTACACAACACACCGTTTGTGAGAAGGCGGTGAGTAGGACTTCCCTGACAGTGGCTGTATACGTGGCTATGTGAAAGCATTTCGAGAGGGTGAGCGAACTCTTCTAACTCTCAGCCTTATCAGGACATTTGGGGGTGAACATAATCAGTAATCAGTAAAACGTACAAACTCTTAACTTGATAATAAAGTTTTTTAGTTGTTATAAGAATAATAAAGACTTGAATCAATGATTCAATATAAACTGAATGAATAAAACGAACAAATAAAGAATATAGAAAGTAGTAATAATACTCATTAATCAAATAGTTTTATAAGACATACGCAGTCAAGGAAAGGACAGGAGTAATATAAATCTTAGTTGTATACAAAGATTAAGGTTTTAGGTTGAGATCTCTACAATTTGTAGGTCAAAAAACGACAAGTTCGAACCCTGTTAGGAAACGGTGTAGGTATATAGTAGATAACTAGAAACTATTTATTTTTATCCATCACATGACCACTATCGATCAAGTCTGATAGAATGGAACTAGACATTCTTTTAATCTGATCCTTTCTAAATTATGAAGAGAGATGGTCGTCAATTTGTTGATTGACTTGTCTGATAGTACGACTAATATAGTTATCTCCACAGGACAAGTTGAATTTTTAAATATACATTGAATTGGTATACCCAGGTTACTTATCTGTAGTTTGGGTATCCATCAAAGGTCGGCTAGAAAGCGATAATTTAAGATTGACTGTAAATTTTCTATGAATAAGCTAGAAGGTTATCTACCATCACAAACGTGATACATTTCTGAATATTCATGCTTGAACCATATTGAAATAATGAAGACATGTAGCTTAGACAGAGGCTTTACACAGATTTGCATTCTTCGACGAACTTGCAATTAAAATTCAACTGCGATAATTTTATTTCTACATCATTTAATTTTAATTAATATACATGAATATGTGCCACATAACATTGAGAAAGACGAAAGGATGGAAGGGAAGTACGATAAAAAAACAAATGCTTATAGTTTTAACAACGAATTGATTCTAGTTATATAACCGTTGAAAACCTGGAAGCATTGGATGGTCGTTTCTTCCAATTATGGAACTCGTCAACAGTGTTCATTCATAACTCCACATCAGGAAATCGAACCCAAGAACTTCGGTTTTGCATAACAGGATATGGTACACATAATATTACAACAAAAAATAACCTTGTTTAGCTGAATGAATTCCTCACAATTTTATGAAGAATATAAAAGAAAAATATGGTAAGGTTGTCATCGTCTTCTATTTTCAGCCATATGTGATAACACATTAAGTCAATGGCTTGCACCGCCTATAAGACTTGAGCCAGGGAATCATAAAAGATGGACATATCCCAGCGCTATACTGTAAAGTGAAACCGATGTTACACAAAACAACAATGAAAGGTGTTCCACTGAGCCAACCAGTTCAGAGTAAAGATAACAAAATTTTACAAATATACAATTTATATGAATATCAATAGTGAAAAGATAAACTTACCAAATTTATCCTTTATAATGATATTATCTTCTAAATACATAAACAAACGATGCAATGCTTCAGGATCCGATGAATGACCAATACTATGAAAGTAATATGAGAGCAAGAAATGAAAATAAACTGTTATGACACATCTATAAGTAAACAAAAATTAATGAAACTCAAAATATACAATTTGAACAGATTTGTATCATTGCCTCGTCCCGTCCAACTATTCAGAAGTAAAATAAAGTAAAAAAGGGGGAGGGTAATTTCTAATCAAATTGATGCAAAAAGGGGAAAAGTGTAGGTATTTATAGAAATATTAAATGTAAACATGGGAATCAATCAACTAGAATACAAGATTTACAACACTTCATTTAACGGTATCCATTCGATTAAAGAACAATTAGTAGTAATCTATTTTTTCAGGTGACATTTTCAGGAAACATGGCAACAACAGAACGCAAAAAGAAGTGATCAATTGTGAAAACCAGTAGAAGATAGGTATTTCGGTTAAAGTCAACACAGGACAGCATGGTCAGTTGATGAGTACCAGATAAGAAGAAACGTATATCTTGTACTTTATTCCTAACCGTGCGGGGAGGGAGAGTTACACGGAAAACCTCTTGCGACGATACAGTGAATTAATTAAATTTCGAATAATAACAATATAGACAAAATGATTGTCCGATGTGTCTCAACTTAATTTGTGATATTAGGAAGGCATCATTTCAATATACTAACTAATCAAGTAGAAAACAAAACAAGAAATGCATCAATTAGAAATAATATGTAAAACTTACCACAATGATTCGAGTCTATAGACTGCCATTAAATAAATACATTGAGTAACACTCATTCGATTAATTAATGAAGTTGTTTCAGCATTATTATCCAATAAAATGCATAATTTATTGCGTATATCAGTTACATCAATCTAGAAAATATTCATTGAAGAAGAAAATTACTTGTATGTATGGATCAAATATCACTGAATTCAAATTATCAATGGATTTGTACATGCACTAGAATTCATAGTATTACATGAATGACTGACGTATAAGCATTTCAATAAGAATATTAGGTTTATTTTAATTATTTATTTAAGCAAACAAACATTGGTACAAGGAGGCACCAAATACATATGCGCCACACAAATCTCATTCCACATGTGTGATGGCTGTGATACTGACCGGGTGCCCAGATCGAAACAGGTGGTTTTCTTAGGGAGCCACTCCCCAAGCCTTCGACCTGAAGGTCTGATCCATAAGGCAGTGGAGCATCGTAAGGAGATGCAGTCCCATGGAAGCCGGTGACCAACAATTGGTTCATACGCCATTTGTTCCCGCAGGATACTGGAACCCATATGCACCATTGGTTTGGAATCCGGTTAAAGCACCGAACATTCGCTTTTCATCTTTTTAATTTCGTGAATAACACTGCTACTACTGTGTGAAGGCAGTGAGTAAGACTACCCTAATTGTGGCTATGTACGCGTGGCCATTCAAGAGCATTTCGAGAGCGAGAATAGGTCGTTCCCAACCACCGGCCGTACCACGGTGCTTGGGTCTTATCTAGAATTATGATAGCGTCTTATGACTAGCAATATAATCGAGAAATTCATTACATTCTGAATATGATCTCCGTAGTCTCACATTGTCAACATGATCGTGGATACCCTACACATGAGAAGTCTTGTATTATGAAAAAATAACTAATCAGTACTTCGAGTATCTCATTTACTGAATAAACATTCATGTATTGAGCTTCGATTCACACATTTGTTATACGTGTGAAGATTAATCATATTAATTGAGCTCTGAAATTAAAATAAGTGAAGCGAGTATCGTATATGTGATTTAATGAACGAAACCCAAGTATTTTGTGAAAATAAATAACTCATTTTCTTCCATATATATTAAAAGACTTTTTAAAACAGAGGAAAGCATAATCAATGAAAATACTACTGTATAAAGAAAATGTACTTACTTGTGATAAATTCCGAGGGCTTAGTGCAGAGCTTTGTTGTAGTTCAGCTCGTAAGGAATCATTTAAAAGAAGAACTGGAGATTTTATAGCAATTTCACAAAGACCACGATAGTATTCTACAGGCCATATTGCTTTACACAACAAGTTACAAAATGATAACAGTTATTTTTAAATGGAAAAAAAAGACATTATATAATAATATAAACAATAGTTTATGCCTTGGAATAAAGAACAAAAAGAGATCACAAGTTGTATTGACATTTTAGTTACACAATCATACTGATCAAAACATATAAATCCTCAATAATGGATAAAAGGTTTGGATCTAGAGACGCTTAATTCTCTGTTTAGGCAACCAAGCAATATCATTAGGTCTAATTACAAAACTGTGGTTCAAAACCCAATACATAAACTTGTACTAGATAAGCGAATTGAAGTAAATGGCACATCACTGACCAATATGATTGATCGGAAACTATTGCCAAATTGATAGATAAGTTTGTAAATCATCATCAACTGAAATGGATGGAATATATATTGGTGGTAACCAACCACCGAATACCACAACCAATGATTTTTGTTTAATTAGGAGTACGTTAAAAGAAATACAGAAGTGAACAGATGGAATTAGTCCATAAATTCATAGACTACTGAACAAAGCAATGCTAGTAGATGCAAACTGTATAACTATAGTAAATCATAGTTAGAGATATTGAAACGCATGACTAAAGATTGGTTGCAATCGTATAAATGAATCAACTCACTATCACAATCTAGATTTTAGGTTCACGTATTCTCTTATTTCAACAGTTGAGATCATGAGTCAATTGAAGCTAGACCAGCATGGAAAACCTGGAAGCACTGGACGGCCGTTTCGTCCTGTTTTGCGACTCCTCAGCAGTGTGCATCTGATACTAACCAACATATGCTCACTAGTGACTGGCTTCAAGATATATATTCTGGAGTTCTAGTAAGAAGCAGTGACCAGTGGAGTTCAACCGGGTCAGTTGTGAGGTAGTAACTCACTGATGACAATGGTGGATGTGTCGCTCAATTTCGTGGATTAGTTGAAGTTAAACACTAATACCGTCGGATACCGGCCGGCTCAGTGGTCTAGTTGGTTAAGCGCTCGCACGTGGGACTGATGGGTCCTGGGTTCAAATCCCGCTAGGCGGGGTCGTGGGTGGGCACTGCTAGGGAGTCCCACAATAGAGCGAAACGGTCGTCTAGTGCTCCCAGGTTTTCCATGGTGGTCTAGCTTCAATTGACTCATGATCTCAACTGTTGAAATTACTACAATCTCCACAAAACCCCTTCTGGTATTCTTTTATGTTTAAAATGCCATTTAGTCTTTTCAAATCATACTGTTAATGTTTATTATGACAACTTGAGTCGTTGCATATTAGTGCTCGGCTCTAAACAAATAAAGTAAAACTCTTACCATAAGACTATTTAACTGTAAAACAAACAAAAAAAACATCCCAATCCATAGATAATGAACATGAGCAATTCATCTTATCTAAAACGAATTAACTAACTTGAATTTGGATCAGCAAATCCCATCACTGTAACAGATAACCAAAATTCTCGAAATAATTTTTGTAAACGTTGATTTGGATTTTGTATTGGTGATAAACGTTTTAATAACTAAACATTAAAAATAAATAAATAAAATACCAATAACAACAATATGATCAGTATAAGGTTGTGAAGATTGTTGAGTTTGTAATTGAGATCATGAATCGATCAATGTTGAACTACCATTGAAAACATAGACAGCTGTTTCATCTTAGTATGCAACTCCTCAACAGTGCTTATACACGATCCCACAGGCAGGATTTCAACCCAGTTGTTGTCTATGGAAAGCAATGGATATGAAAAATGGATTGGAAAATTCAAATCGTTAATCACTCTACTTCATATACTTGATGGTTATAATATATGCCTTGAGAGTTCCAATGACACTTTGTGTATGATGGTGGGTGTTGCGTCTTCCTCACTTGTTTCCATTAAATAAAATATAATATATTTAATTGCTGTAATTGTCTAGAACAGAGCAGTAGTTCAACACACACAGTTCTACTTATTAATGATGAAAATCCTGTCCTGTCTAATTATTTGCAAGTCATTAATTGATCGATCTGTGTTGATTAAGACTCAAGGTGATCGAAAATAATTGTGGATAGTTCACTGACAAATACATACATATATACACATGCATCCTGTAATATACATAAAGTATAAAGCAAATAAGCAGAAACATTACGTAATTAACTTACGATTGCAATCACAGGAATCAGTTGTCCAAGACCATGAGCTGCTATTGTCTACATTTGGAAATAAAGTGCAGACAACAGGAGATAAGCATTTACAAGATAAAAATAAACCGATCAGTAATCTTATCTGAGGTTATAGATAATCGGAAAGAATCGAAAATTGCAACAATTTACAGAACGATCCCTACATAATTAATAATATGCAGTAGAACAGCGGATGCAATACAAATGAAGTAATTCACATCAAAAGGGAGCAAAAAACTATTTTGAAGCTGATACAGACCACACATAGGAGGATAAAACATAATATATTAAACATATGACAAAGTTTATAATTCTTAGTGAAAACTAATGGATCTTCATGAGTAAGTTGCTTGGAGACAAAGGAAAAATAAAGAATGTTTCAGTTAAGTCGTTTATTGAAGATGGATCTCCAACAAAAAATAGATAAACCATTTCGTTGAAAAAAACGATGATACAGTTCTGTGATGAAAGCCAACTTCAAAATGACAATATACAAATTTTAACAGTTGGAGAGCAATAGAAACTTAATCCGTTCAATGTTCTGAACAGTTTAATGAATATGCATTGAATAATATAATGAATGAATGTCCCCAAATACCCTGGTACGGCTGAGAGTGGGGAGGGTCAGCTATCCCTCTCCAAATGCTCTCACATGGCAACGTGCATACAATCACTACCTAGGAAGTTCTACTCACTTCCTTCTCGCGTCCAAAATGTTCCTTACGAAAGTGAGAGGACGAAAAGAGAATGTCTGGCGCTCTAACCGACTTGGCGGAAACGGAGAGTCCACCTAGGGGAGTTAGAAAACCCTGATTCCAAATCAATGGTGTACATGGGCTCCAGAATCCTGAAGGAACAAATGATATATGAACATATTGTTCGTCACCGGCTACCATGTGACTGCATTTCCTTACGATGCTCTACTGTCTTGTGGATCAGACCTTTAAGTTGAAGGCTCCAGGTGTGGTCTTCTGAGAAAACCACCTGCTTCGGTTTGGGTACCCGAGCAGTATCACAGCCCTCATATTAATCAAATTATTTATGTGGAGCATATCTATTTGGTGCCTTCTTGTACCAATGTTTATGTGTTTAAATAAGTAAATACAATGAATGATTAGATAAATGGAATATAATGAAAATGTATCAACAGTGGTTATTCTTCTATATTTACTAAGCATTATAGTACTTCACAGTATTTATGGACGTTTAAAAGAGGACACTATAGAATAAATCTTGAATAACTGATTGTTGTAATCTTTGAGAAAGATATTTTATTCGATGTAGTTTAGGGTTAAATTCTCTTTTTGATGACGAATCCTTGAATGTCAAGAGTAGACTGACTCTTGAAAATATCTTAACATATATCTATCAATTTATGTTATTATGTGAAGCAAGATTGCACAGTTACACAATGGATGTTATATGAAAGTAGATTTCATTATTACATCATTGCCTAGCTAAAAAAAACTGAGAATGAAAAGGAATAAACAGCCTAAATTTTGAATAATTCCGGTCACCATTTTACAGCATTAATAAATTACAACATTGTCGACAGAAACGTTTTTCTTCACATATACTTCTTTTAAAAAAAAATTAAATAATACTCAATAGATAAAGCGAATAGTAGTATTGTCAGTCAGTCTTGAGTGCTGTTAGAGGTATAAGTGCAGTTACCTCTTTTTGGTTTCTCGCACTGTGGAAGGGTTATTCTAGTTGTGCCTGAAAAGGAGATTGGATTAGAGTTGGTGTTAGTGACTGCAGTGTCCAAAGGACAACTACTTCACGCCGGTGACACGCGACTTTTTTGTGCTAGCTCTGTACTGGATGAAATTTTACCGACGAAAAATGGAAATCCGTGAGATAAGAAAAGGTGTGCAGTTTTAGGGTCGGGCTTTTCTAACCTCGCCCTTCCTTTATGGGAAGGCAGCATCGCTGTTATAACGGTTGGCCTGAGTGAAACACTTTACTACCGTCACACCACTGTACAGTCAGCAATACGACCTCATCTTCGAACTTTGGATTTACTGCTTTTAGTCTTATCGTTCTTCGACCGATCGATCTGGCATGGTAAGATCTTGAGGAACGATTGTTCTAACCAGTATAGCCCGATTGGTTCACCACGATAAGCAATCCCGATCACCACGTCAAGGTGGTAGTAACGTTGAGAAAACAATTCATTGAGTACAAATATACGTACACGGTTTTCAGTTGTACTGTATATGTGAAAAACTACTGATAAAAGGTGATACATGAAATGAATGTCGAACCTGTCATTCTATGATTAAAAGTAGGACAACTTTAAACACAGTAGAAATAATTTCCATATAAACAAACAAATCCAACTTACGAGAATACTGGTCGATTTTGAGTCTTGATCTAATTCCATATCAACATGAACATAATGCTCTAAAAGACGATGTAATAATTTGTACATTTTCGGTTGACCTTGAACAAAAGTTGATATATTAGCAAACACATTAATCATAGCTTCAGATAACTGTCTATAAAACAAGAAAACAAATCAAAACAAAGAAGCGATTAAACACACATAAAAAAGGAAATAAGAAGAGAAGGAGAGATAAAGAGTAATAGATTCAACTGCATCAGTAGGCCTCAACATACACAAGAGGAACATAAACATCGTGCAACACAACATGAAGAACAACTCAAGCACTTGGTGGAGAAACGCTGGAAACTTTCACGTACCTACCTGGACAGCATCATAAAGAAAGATAATCTGATGCAGACGTAAATGTAGGGATCGGCAAACCACGGGCCGAATTCCTACAACTGAAAAACATATAGAACTCAAAAAAACTGTCAACCAATATCAAAGTAGGAATCTTCAATACGAACGCCAAGACAGTTCAACTGTACAGAGCTGAAACTATTAATACTACTACTACTACAACCATCAACAAAAAGGTATAAGTATTTATAAACAACTGTCTACGCCAGATACTCTATGTCCGTTGGCCGAATACCATCAGCAACAAACTATGGGAGATAACAATTCAGCTCCCATCTGAAGAGGAAATTAGGAAAAGAAGTTGGAACTGCATAGGACATATATTGCGTAGCTCATAAAAGTGCATCACGAAGCGAGCACCAATTTGGAATCCTGAAGGGAAAGATGAAGGCCAAAGAACATACTACGTTGAGAAATGGAAGCAGACATGAAAGGGACGAATAACAACTGGAAACAACTAGAAAGAATCGCCCAGGACAGGGTCAGATAGATAATCCTGATGGGTGGTCTATGCTCCTCCATGTGGTGTAACAGGTGTAAGTAAATAATATCGTCAACAGTGATCCAATCTAATTAAGGGTCAGTTGAAGCTAGACCTGTGAAATTTCTAAAATTCTCCACAAAACCCATTCTGCTAATTAAGGGCACTTTTTTTTAAAAGTTGAAGTTGAGATTGGAAAAAACTGTGAATACATCTTAGAAAACACTGTAATTCCAATATGAACGAAATGTAAATCAACTAACTAGATGGTCAATTATTAAGCTAAAAAAACGTTTGTAACTTCGTTAACTGCATCTGATCAGTCTCTGTCTGTCTGTGTACGGGTTCACTGATCAGCCGATATGTGGATATTACTTGCAACAACTACTTGATTTGATTATTTGAACAGAAGTTAGAAATATAATCATAGATTAACACACTTCACTTTTGTTTGTGTCTCATTTAACCTAAAATTCACTATTGATCATGGCATTGAAACTGATTTGTAACTCTACAAGAATCCAACAGAAATTAGGTTAATTCAGTCTTGAATATCAATCATAACAATAGAAAAACATAAACTCTAAAGGGGAATAAAAAAATCTCATACCTATATAACAAGTTGCTGAGTATCATGATTTAGAAGTTAAGTGAATAACTAGATAGTATTTAAAGTCAGAGATGTCAGGTTCAAGTTTCAGTAGGAATAATCAGCTGACAAGTTTTAAATAATATGAAACACATACTCTGGATTCAATTGTTAACTACTAACCATAATTATAGTGTAGAGATAAAATAATATTAGCAGCAATGGATTTCAAGATAAAACAAATCATTTTATTGAAAGTCAAAGCAAAATGGTATGACCAAGTGGTTAGGCGACTCGAATTAATTCGATTCAGGCAACCAGAGAGTATCATTAGCTCTCAACCATACGATATGACTCCAAGTTATGTACATGAATCTGCAACTGGCACATGAATGCTAGTTAGTTAGTTATTAATCACCAAAAAACAGAACAGTCTTATCATAACTGAACATTGTGTTTCAATTGTAACGGGATAGAAGTAAGAGTTAAAGTTCGATACACATATCGTTGAACACTGATTAATTAGTTAAGTACAATAATTTATTATTTAAGCACAAACATTGGTACAAAGTAACACCAAAATATATATGCGCCACACAAACCATTCGATCTGTGTGAGGGCTCGAATACTGTTCGAGTGCCCAAAACTAAGCAGGTGGATTTCTTAGAAGGCTACTACTCTTCAAACCTTTCATTCAGAGACCTAATCCATAAGGCAGTGGAGCAACGTTATGAGATACAATCCCATAGTAGCCAGTGATAAACAATGAGTTATTACGTCACTCGTTCCCACACGATCCTGGAGCCCATGAGGATCATCGGTTTAAAATTGCGGTTTTCTAACTCCTCTAGGTGGATTCTCCATATTCACCGACTCGGTTAGTACCGGTTATTCGCTTTTCATCCTCCCAATTTAGTAAACAAAATCGCCACCATCGTGAAAAGACAGTGAGTAGGATTTCCATGATAGTGGCTGTATATGCGTGGCCACGTGAGAGCATTTGGAGAGTAAGAAGTGACCCTCCTTTAACCCTCGACCCTACCAGGGCATTTGGGCGATTAAGTATCACAAACTTGATCGATAAAATTACGTCAGCATTGAAGGACTAAAAATGACAATAGACAATACTCAATGAACTTAATCGTAGGTTTACTAGTTGACTTCAACAGTGAATGACAAAGTTAACTATTAACAATCTGAAATAATTATATACGTAAAATTCAACAAACCTTAATCTAGAATTTTTCATTTCTGGATTTAAAGCCATTTCACGGGTACTACGAACACGAATTGCAGTTAGTATATCCATAATTTGATCATAAACAACTGACTAGAACATAAATATCAGTAAAAATAAACCGTTATTATGAATTATTATTGTTATTAAAGTAATTTGCACGCCTTTTTAAAAAACAAAACACTTTGATTTATGAAATTCATGCAATCACTCGGATGCGCACTCCTGATGAGTCCCACAATAGGACGAAACGGCCATCTAGTGCTTCCAAGTTTCCCATAGTGGTCTAGCTTCAATTAATTCATGATTTCAACTATTAAATTATTATATTATCCACAAAAACCCCTTTCTTTTATTCATAAGTTTGAAATGTAAGGAAAGAAGTTTATTAAAATAATACTTTTTTCATATCAGTCACTTACAACATGGAAGCTGACATAGATGTCAATGAGTTTGAGTTATCATACAGCATTAGCACAACGCAATAAAATTAACAAGACAAATTCCGAAGTAATGGAGGTGATAGCAGTATTAGTAGTAGTAGGAAGAGTAAGGTAAAGAAAAGGAAAAAAAATACAGTTATCAGGAGATTTTACGACTCAAGTTATACGAACGGTTCTGAGACAGGTCATGCGATCTATAACCATTAGTGAAGATAATCGCGTGGACCTCAACCTGGCACTCTACACCAATAGCTAAGTTCAACCACCAGTAACCACATCGACTGGTGTGACATCTTGCTTTAGCCTCTCACAAATTTTGGTAACCTACTCCCGAGGTAGGCGGTAACAGTTGGGCACATGTAATACATAACTTTATCATGAGTAAGAAATCATTCAGTTTGAATGACTGAAAAGAAGTAACTGGGATGTGTAACGTGTGATGAGCTGTTTTAGCATAGCATTCTCTCATTATTACTTAAAGAGTTTAAAAGATTATGCATTTAAATACGTTTTTTAACAACAGGCACTGATAATAAAACCTGTTGTCCTATGGAATCAAGCCCAGCTTAAGGTTAAGTATTTCTCTTCCAAACACTTAGATATGTATATCGTTCAAGTAGATTCGATTTACGGGCAGTTCTTAACAAACTAATGTCAGTTAAAATAATATATAATGCAGCTGTTAAATGAAATCTTATTTTGAGAAGTCCATTAACCAATTCACCAAAGGATAGTTATCAAAGCTACGCAGATCACATTTTGTTGACATTTTTAACACTGATGAATTCGGCTTAATTCTTACTATGTTTATTTATGATAAATCTTCTGGCTAAACACTTGAATCAGTTTCTTAAGCACTTTTAGTAACCCCATGCTAAATCTACACAATAACTTGAATACGATAGGGAAGGTGAGAAATGTGGAATGGAAGCCATACTCTAGGGTTAGTCTATGTACAGAAAATCGAGAGCATTTATAGCATTTTAGATGGTTATGAGCTTCCGGAAGGTTCCAGTAGCCTTCTAAACATAGTAGCAAGATAGATAATCATCTAATCAAAAATGTGACACGTGACTCTTGACTTTCTAAGTGTTTCGGATAAGCTTTTATCCAATGATCATTCCCAAAGTTTTCATGACCCCTATGGACTCTTTGAGATGGGTACCCTGGATCTCCCCAACAATTTATAATACTAAACTTTTCAACAGTTCATCATATCAACACAGCATTCCATTTACTCAGTTTAGGGTTACTAATTCGAAAAAGAAGTTAATTCACCTATTTGAGAGTCTAGTTATGCGTAATGTGCTTTTTTATCAGTCACATATTATTCCAGTTATTCTAGACTTATCAAACAAAATTTTGCAACGGAGGTTATGTATCTAATTCACATATATTGGTTGATTGAATCTTCTCAACGATGTTTAAAACTGTAATTGATAAGCCTCTTTGGAATATGTGAATCTTGTGTGGACTGCTTCAAAATTGCCTTAAAGTCGCAAACATTTTAAGCAGACATCCATGGTTGCTAACACTCGGTTTAAGTTCAGGAGTGAACATCAACTCTGGGATACAGTAGTATTCAGGATGCGCATTTAGTCCGATTTAGGACTCATCAGCTGGATGCACCTGAATCTCAGAGTCGATGTTCACTCAAGGAAATGAAACCAGTAACGTTAGCTTCAATCTCTGAATAGCCCTAATTGGTTGGTGTCTGACGAAATCTCTACACGGAATCAAAAAGCTTGTTTGGCTTTTTCAGACTTACGTTACCTATGGCGAAGACGAAGTGTCTGTCTATCAATTAAGGAACGAGTATACTACGCAGCAGTTCGTTCTGTTCTACTTTACGGCTGAGAAACGTGGGCATTAAGAGTTGAAGTTATTTGTAAGCTACTAGTCTTTGACCACAGATGCCTTAGAAATATTGCTAGCATCTGCTAAAATCACCGGGTAAGTATTAGTAATGATGGTAAATCAGTTGATGAGGTTGTGAATCTTCATCGATCAAAATGGTTGGGTCACGTGCTACATATGCATGAACACCGATTACCACGACGCGCAATGCTGACTAGTGTTGGGGATAATTGAAAGGAAGTTAGGGGTGGGCAAATTAAAACGTGGCATTAGTCCTTGAAATCACTAACTTGTGGTCTGAGCCATGTTGGTAGATGCAAACTACTTCGTTGGGGTCCGCGTGACTATGGTAACCAATGGTTGGAAACTGTGAGTGACATGGCTCAGAATCGATCACAATAGTGTAGCTGTATACGTTCCTTGTCTTCCCTTGAACCGTGAGAGTGAAATAACTTTATACCTTTCTTTCTACGAACTGATTCCTATATGCAATCTTTATTTTATATATTACTACCGTTGAGGTAACTACTTCCATGAATTTGTTGTTCATCTTGTTGTGTTGAAAAGGTGTGGCAACTTGCAATGATACATATATGTGCCTGGTCGTACGTTGTAGCTGACTGACTGAGGTCTGATTATCAGACTTACATATTCCCAGTCACATCACTTCTGAAATTTTAATGTGCATCACGCATTATGTCTCCATAACTTCGAAGATTAAATGCTAATTGGTTAACACTGAGATTAGCTCGAAGACGTTAAATTATAGTTAGCGAAGGCTATAACCGCATGGGATGATGAATACTTCTGAGTTATGATTCATTTTGACTCCATTGATGAATTTTTAAATGTGAACTAACTCCATGATTCAAAATGTAAATCACCAGCGATGTAAGTGCGGCTTGATTTTATAATCTACATGAATGGTATGTTTTATTGTGAAAGAAATGAAGTCACTCTTGTAATATTCAACACATTTTAATATAACGATTGTTACATAAACAAAATTGAAGTAGACAAGTTATAGGCCCGGGTCACTTCGATATCAAAAGGTAGAGAGAGACTTATTAACTAACCACATTATCAGAGGAAATCAATGATACACATCTACTCGAAGTCAGAGCCTATAAATCTCTATCTAGATCAAATGGACAAACGGTATAATTTCGATTGATGTACATCAGAATTCAATCGAGTAAAATATATGTGTAGAGAAAGAGTAAAGATAACAATTAAACAATTTATACACACTTACAGATCCACCAATCACCATACAACCTAATTGTTCCATTGATTTAATTTCTAATTGAGGTAACAGTTTAGCTGGATTTAAATTTTGTTGTAGAAATTGTAAAATTAATTCTTGTGTATGTGGCATTTGTGCTAGTACAACACCCATGTGACCAAGGCAATAAACAGCATTTAAATACATCAAATTGACGTCTCTAAAAATTATTAATAATAATGATAGATAATTAATTATTTATAATTAGAACAATTTATGAAGATTGATTAATCTGTAGAAAGTTTATATCATAAACTGAAAACTAAGGAGTAACTGAATAAAGGAATCGTCTAATTGTGAAGATCTTTGACAATTCACAAATACGAACTTATCAGGAAGAGAATGCATAAACTTTAGGCCTCCTTGAAGTGATAGACAATGGTAGTGCAAAAACTGTATCACCAATGGAAATGGATAATGGTAGTAAAATGTTGCCAATCCATTACAGAAGAAATATGGATTATTGGATATCAATTTTATAGCTCCGCACAAGGTCTAACAGTTCGACGGGCCGTAGTAGGTGTACACTCCTAAGGAGCCTCACCTAAACAGCACGAAACGGTTATTCGGCACGCCTTTCCTTAAAATTTCAAAGGCTGTCTGTCTGAAGTCAATCCGCAGTGTGAACTACAAATTATCCATTTAATCAACTGGCATGATAAATTATAACTTCGACACAGTTCAACTTATAGCTACCGATGATAAATAAAACCAAAATCTTTCGTTTACTCAGACGGAAAGCACTGAACTCTTAGCATATTTTTAGTATTCTTGAGCTATAAAAAGACTAGGATAGTATTTTAATCCAATGACGTGATGTATTAGCCACACAAATGACCTATTTGTAATCTCTCAACTATTTTTGTCTAGTTGAATAAGGAAAAAAAACGAAACAGAGTGACAAAGTTCAAACAAAGCAAAAAAGCTGATAAACAAATCTCAAAAGTTTGTATTACAAAAAGCTGGTTTATAGCTAGTCTATTCCAGAGCTAAATTAATTAGAATGTCATTGTAATTGTGAACCAATCAAGGTTAATTAGCTATTGGAAACCTAGAGACATTGAACGACCATTTTGTCTTAGTAAGGTATTTCTCAGCAGTGCGCAGGTCAAGCGTTCGCGCGTGAGATCGGAGGTTACGGGTTAAGTTCCTGTTTTAGAGGGTATTGAAGGCCAATACTATGAAAAAATGCCCATATAGTGCTTCCACGGTTAAAACAGTTGTCTAACTTTGATTGGATACTGATAATTAGAACTAAAAAGAAAAAACAGAGCAACAGAACACTAAATTTTATTTTGTTTAATTAGACACAAACTTTGGTACAAAGGGGCACTAATATATATGCGCCACACAAATCGTTGAATTTGTGTTTGGGCAGGGATACTGTCTGTGTACCCGAAACGAAGCAAGCAGTTTTCTTAAAAGGCTACTCATTCAGAGAAATGAAATGTTCAGTAAAATAAAAGAATGTGACGTGATTGCTAAAATTAGATGAGCTTTTACAAGGAAAAATTAAATAAACAACTTCTAATCAGTAATTTACACACTTAGTATTGAACGATAAAATACTATTAAATGTAAGGATTACAGAAAGATGATGTTGGGTACTACTGAATAATTGAAAAATGTAAATATATATGAGTCCAAGTGGTAACATTAATGACTGTTATAAAAAAAGTATTATATCATTTAAGCATGGATATATGTTGTTGCTAACTCATGTCAACTAACATCAAACTTAGATCAATATATGATCACTTGTCTCTCATTTTTAACTACTTAACACTAAAAAACAACGAATAGTTACTATGAGAAACAGATATTCTGAAGGTGAAACATGATTAATTTATATTAAGCAATACATATTTCATCATGGAAGAAGTTTAACTCGTATATACATGAAAATGACAAGAATATTGTGCGTAATATAAAACCTCATTTAAAAAAGAGTAATAATAATATGATTTCATTTTGTTAAGTTAACACAATAAGTAAAGATGAATAGTGGCTACCAGTAGTACCCAGGATGAGCGTTTCGTCTTATTTAGGACTCATTATTTGGATGTACCTGAATCTCAGAGTTGATGTTCACTTTCAGACTCGGATCCAGCTCTGTTCGCATGAAACGCCATCACGTTACCACTTATCTACTGAGTCTTACTTTTGCAATGGGATAAAGTTTAAATTCACTTGAATTTTCATATTGATATTTAGGACTACGATTGAGCCCCCAAATGCCTTCGTACGCCTGAGAATGGGGAGAGTCAACTCTCCCTCTACAAATGCTCTCATATGGCCACGTGTATGCGACCACTGACAGGGAAGTCCTACTCACATGCCAAAGGAGAAGAGGAAGACCGAAGAAAATATTACGCCGAGAGATGGAGACAAACATGAGAAGAATGAAGAACAATTGGATAGAACTAGAAAGGAAGGCCCAGAACAGAGTGGGGTTGGAGAATGCTGGTCGGTGCCCTATGCTAAATTGTGGGTAACAGGCGTAGATAAGTAAGCAATTGATCCTCATCCCAATCAGTTAAGATGAATGCTTACAGATATTTATTTATTTTAACACATAGATATTGGTACAAGGAGGCACCAAATACATATGCGCCACACAAATCTCATTCCACATGTGTGATGGCTGTGATACTGACCGGGTGCCCAGATCGAAACAGGTGGTTTTCTTAGGAAGCCACTCCCCAAGCCTTCGACCTGAAGGTCTGATCCACAAAGCAGTGGGGCATCGTGAGGAGATGCAGTTCCATGGAAGCCGGTGACCAACAATTGGTTCATACGCCATTCGTTCCCGCAGGATACTGTAACCCATGTGCACCATTGGTTTGGAATCCGGTTAAAGCACCGGACATTCGCTTTTCATCTTTTTAATTTCGTGAACAACACCGCAGCCACGAGGAGGCAATGAGTAAGACTTCCCTGGCAGAGGCTATATACGCGTGGCCGTGTGAGAGTATTTCGAGAGGAAGAGCGGACTCTCCCCACTCTCGGCCGTATCAGGGCACTTGGGGGCCCTTACAGATATATGTAAACATATTTCATCTAGCCAACAAGAAAGTGTAAAAAATAATAATTGATCATTTAGATCAAACAATATAAAAAGATTTAACATATAGAATGAAAGATTGCTGATATTGGAGACTAGAGTATAAAAAGTAACTATAATATATAATTCATTATTAAACACTTGCACACACACACACACACCCATATGATGCTGAACTGTTTGACATGATCTATTACTTTTAGTTAACATGCAAACAAGTAGTAAGTTTTTGTTAGTAAAAGGAGTTAAATATGAATATGAAATAATCAAGCACCATTAGGTATAAAGTTATAAAATAAAATAAGAAGAACAATCATATGATTTGAAGGAGTTTTTGTAATATTCGAAAGAAGATTAAAAAGAATGATAAATGTTAAGATTAATCAATGAACTATACTTATTGTATAGTTATTAGGTAACTATGCATTTATATACCCTTTTATCATAAGATCACTGCATTAATTATTGTTGTATGATTTACTATTTTTAAGTTGTTGCTAGTTTATTACTCACGGTCTCTCTTATTCAGTTATTTTGGCTAGATCATGTACAATTACTATTTTTAAGTTGTTTTTTTTAATGTTGTGATGCGGTTATGTCTGCTGTTATATAAACCAAATCATTCTGTAATACATATTTGGTGGAGGCTGCTTACTGATTTCTGGATTTAAACACAAGGCGGAGAGAAGTTAGAGATTGGTGGACTAATAAGAAATTAGCGTTGACTCAGGGTTATCTATGCTGAACGGATTCTGATTCATGTCTTACTTTTCACGCGAATTTATACAGAGGCCATAAGTTATAACAGTTTTAAAGAGAGAATTTTTATTCATAAGTAATATTTGTCATATACAAATTTGATTTGATCTACTACAGAAAACTAATGAGCAATAGACAACTGTTTCGTTCTAGTAATGTACTTCTCAGAAGTACGCAACCACGATCTAATGGTTTGGAAGGTTATATACACTTGCCAAAGGACCTGACGGTTCTGAGACAGATTTCCGGTGAAAATGTAAGTAGATATTATTTTAGAATACTATACTAGGATAAAATATCTATTCAGAACTTCTCTATTTTTAACACTATTTCAATTAAGATCAATCTGTTAGGAATATAACTTACAAGATTGAAAATCATCGAATATTTATCTGAATAAGTTCAATGAGCTTAAACATCTACTATTTATCATACAAAGAATATAAAGACATAGAACACCAGAAAGCAAATGATGAGTTACAAAGAATAATATTTACAGGTGAATAGTAAAGAGCTAGTAGAAAGTAACGAACAATTATTAGTTATAATAATCATAAAAAGTGACGAAGAAATATTTGTAAGACTATAGAAGGAAAGGATTGGAAGCACTTTTTTTTCTAAAAAAAATGGAGTTATTCAATGAACGTACCGAATACGTGGGAGATATGCTACAGACAATGGCCTAAGTCAAAATATATATAGATGTAACTTTTATGAATATTCAATTAATTGAAATATAATTCACAGGTAAATTTTTATTAAACAACATAAATGTAAGTTATAGATAAATAGAACGAAATATTTTATTTAACTTAGATCAAAGGTTAATTACTAGCTAAAGTTTATTTTGTGTTGAG
Source organism: Schistosoma margrebowiei (assembly GCA_944470205.2). Taxonomy (NCBI): domain Eukaryota; kingdom Metazoa; phylum Platyhelminthes; class Trematoda; order Strigeidida; family Schistosomatidae; genus Schistosoma; species Schistosoma margrebowiei. The sequence continues at coordinate 4,556,469 of OX104025.1, forward strand.
TGATGGATAAGTAAATAAAGCTTCTGAAGACCACTTACATGAATACTACTGATAAAGTCAGAGCTTATGGTGAACTGTTATTGGAATTGTTCACAAATGCCCTGGTACGACAGAGGGTGGATAGGGTCAGCTACCCTTCTCGAAATACTCTCACATACCGGTCACTGACAGGAGAGTTCTACTCATTGTCTTCTCGTAGCGCGAGTGTTGTTTACGAGATTGAGAGGACGAAAAGTGAATGACCATGGCTGGAGAAGGAGAGTTTACCTAGAAGAGTTGGAAAACCCTCGTTCCGAATCAATGGTGCACATGAACTCCAGGATCCTCAAAGAACAAATGATGTATGAACCGATAGTTGGTCGCCGACTGTCATGGGGCTGCATCTCCTGACATCGCTCCACTATCTTGTGGATCACACCTTTAGGTCGAAGGCTTCGGGTGAAGTACCTTAAAAAACCACCTGCTTCGATCTGGGCACTTGAGCAGTATCACAGCACACACACAAATCAAGTGACTTATGTGGCGCATATGTACCAATATTTATGTGTTCAAATAAATAAATGTTATCGGAATTGATAACAACAAGTAATGTTTTTCAACGTTGCACACGATCACCGTTTTTAAACATGATTTTAGAAATAACGCTTTCGTCTAACTTTTTCCGTAATTGAATTTTCAACAGGAGATTTACTTTCTGACTTAGAAGACGTAGACAGTGTAGTTGTATTTGAAGATGCTAACAATATTCAAATCCTTATGATAACTATGAAAAAAACAATGCAAGCATTAATGAGATGAGTTTTTAAGTATATCCTTCTAAATGAAAAATGTTACTTCAGGATTGATTGGGAGTTAACTGTGTAAATCATTTAACTAGTATTAATACGTTATTCCACTAAAATGGTAAACTTTACCACGTCATTTGGAAAACAACACACTAACAAGGATTCCAATCAATATAAACAAATCAGTACATTTAATATGAATGGATCATTAAATAAACCAAATTTTGTAAAGAAACAAATCAAAAATTTGCGAAATGATATTAGGACATGCATATAAGAATAAATTAGAATAACAAAACGGAAAAGAAATTCTGCAATATAACATAGGAAAAAAAAGCGTAATAACCATATTATCAGGAACGAAACAAAGCTACAGTATACGATTAAAGCTGTCAGTATAAGGTTGTAGAGATTTTCAAGTTTTTGATGGAGATCATGAACGGATCAACGTTAGACAACCACTGGAAACTGTGAACGGTCAATTAGTCCTAGTATGGGAGTCCTCAGAAGTGCGTGGGACTCGAATCCAAGACCTCCAGTCTTGCGCGTGAACTCTTAACCTCGAGATCACTGAGCCTGAATCTAACGATATTACTATTTAACTTCAGCCAATCCACGATATAGCGCAGCAATCTTCCAGACTTTGGTGGATGACTGTCTTACGCCCGACATGGTTGACCAGCATTGGAACTTCGAGAATTTCCTATTGGATCTGGTAACTAAAGAACACGTGACAGTAATCAGTGTGTGGTTGGGGAAATCGTTGAATTGGTGGTTAATAAATTTCGCACGAGACCGAAGGTCCTGAAGTCAAATCCCGCGTGTGACATCGTGGACGCGCACTGCTGAGTAGTCCCATGCTTGGAAGAAACGTCCGTTCAGTGCTTCCAGATTTTAAAATGTAGTCTAACATTGATCGGTTCATAATCTTAATTAGATTTTTACGTATCGTATGAATCGATATTTTTAGCGAAAACAAGGACAGTAATCACAAAATCGAAATTTAATTTGGCTAATAATACTGGTAATGCTAATTACCAGTGCTTTGTACTTTGTTTTCTTCTTGTGTTAATGGGGTTTTTTTGAGGTGTTTTGTCTCAGTTCTCGTTATCGTATTTCGACAACGGGGATGCATACGCAACCTTAAAGTCCAAACCTTCTTCCAGAATTATTTAACGTTACAGTTCAATCACTTAGTCATAACATACATTAACAGACATTCACATCACACTGTAAGTTACGACACCATGTCACCAAGACTGGATGAAATTAAATCGAATGGTAAAGAAGTTAAAATACTCCTAGTTGAAATGAAGATCGAAAACACTAAATCTTAAGAACACAGCACAAAAAGCAGAATGAGATGGAATGTATACAGAAACATTGAAGCACAAATTATGGAACAAGATGAAAGGTAAATCCACTTGTAATACCGTAAACGATTTCCATTAACATAACCAAATCTATTCAACTGCCGATAACGTTGTCCCACAGATCCTAACCAGGAAATCGGTATCCATCTATGTAGTAGTTGTAAAGACGTCACTAACAGTTAAATTTCGGAATAACCAATGCTTCACCTAACATAATGATTATGGTATTTCACTGATATTCATTACAATATGCATGTTAATCGAGAATTGCAATAAAATATCAAGTTAGGCAAAGTCCTTGTAGTTTCGTGAATTTAGATAAATCTAACAACATAAAATAATTAAAGAAACTATTTATAATTAATTTGGTAAATCAATTGGAACCGTACTAAAGAAAACAGATAACATACAGAACAACTGAAGATATGTTCCTCGATAACAATCTAACAACTTAATGTCATCTGATTAGTTCGATTATGATACTGTTACACAAGTTTTCAATACGCAAAATCAGCTAGTTGCTTATGCTAGGATAAAAAACTTTTTATGATTAGACAAAATCGAGAGATATTCATGCAACTCATAATAGTGAGTTAAGGTTGTACTGCTAGTTAGGCACTTTGGAAACATTAGTCCTAATTGCCACCTTCATGAGGTGAAGGTAATGTTTACGAAAATCAGGACGAAAAGCGGAAGTTAGGCGCCTAAACCGGTTTGGCGACTGCGGAGCATCTATTTAAGTTGGAAAACCCTGATTCAAAACCAATGATCCATATGGGCCCCAGAATCATGAGGTCACAAATAGAGTATCACCTTATTGTTGGTCACTGGCTACCATGTGACCGCATCTGCTAACAGTGCTTTACTGAGCTGTGGATTAGTCCATTGGATCAAAGGCTCGAGGAGTGACCCTAAAAGTATATATATATATATATATATATATATATATATATATATATATATATATATATATATATATATATATATATATATATATCCCTTAGAAACTTAAGCCATACGTTCAAATATTGGTATCGCTTTCCTTAGAAAAGAAAGCAAGGTCAATAGCCTGGCCTCATCATTCGGGCGATGTTTGACTTGTTCATTGTATCACTTCTTATCTGAAAAAAAATAGGTCGATTTCTTAAGTCCGCTGTAGAAATTGAGATATGGGGCACGTCAAATAGTATAAACTGAAGAGCAACCAATCATGTTTTTATAACTTGTTATTAAACATTAATTAGGGCATTTTATATAAATAACAATAATCAAAACTATTCAAAAGGACAACGTTCTAAAGTAGCAGTGTTATCAGTGAACTAATGAGGATTCCCACACCAGGGTGAAACAGCCATCTAGTACTTCTAGGTTCTTAATTATGGTTTAGCTAAGATCAGTTTATGATTTAAATTATGATAGATGAGAAATAGAAATGAATCGTCTGATTTCTCCAACCTCCAACCAAACTAATTAAAGATGTGTGTACTGACACTTTATCATACATGAGCAATATTAACCGATTGTCCAAAATGAAATAATCAGAACAGTGTTAACAATTGTGATCAGCTCTACACATTACACTTTTCTAAAGGATCCTACACAAAACGTTTTTTCTATAATCACTACACCTAATTAAGTAAGTTCTAAACTGCTCATCGATTACCAATTATATTGTACAGTATATATGTACCTCAATATTACATTGGCAATCTGCTGGCAGTTCAATTATTCAGTTTTCAAAGCTTAAATCTCGATTTTAAACCTCATACCACCTACATTAATTCGAACATCCGTGTATATTAGTAGCTCTCACATAAACAATGAGCGAAAGCGAAGTGATAACTTCCCTTCCCCCAGCATTTAAGATACTCTTGCCCATCTATGAATGACTGACACAGTGTAATTCAAAGTCAAGTACATAAAATTGTATTTTCTTACGGAATAATTAAAGAATCGAATAGAAAAAGATAATCAATCTATTATGATCATCATAATAATAACTAAAAAGGATAAATTAGTCATTTCATAAAAGTTTACTCTTAATTAGTCAAATAACAAGTAGCATAAATTTCCCATTCGTTAACACACATAAAACCAAAATGAAAAAATTAGTTGTTTTTTTAACAGAACAAAACAAAATTATAATTAGAGAGGGGTTTTGTGGATACTATAGTAATGTTAATAATTGAGAACATGAGTCAGTTGATGCTAGACCACTATGGAAAACCTGAACTGCCGTTTCCTCATTCTGTGGGACTCTTCAGTATTGCACATCCACGATCCCGAACGTGAGATCACTCGAACCAAGGACGTACTAGTCTCGCTTAAACTATAGACCACAGAGCCGGCACCCAACGGTCTAACTTCAACTAATCCATGAAATTGAGCGACACATCTACCATTGTCTTCAGTGGGTTATAGTCTCACAACAGATCCGATTGAACTCCACTGGTCACGGCTTCTCACTAGAACTCCAGGAAATTGCTCTTGGAGACAGTCACTAATGACCATATGATGATCATAATCAGAGAGGGGATCGATAGATCCTGAGTTTGAAGCTCGTGAGGTGAGATCTTGAATGCGCACTGCTGAGAAATCTCACAATATGACGAAATGGCGGTCCAGCGCTTCCAGTTTTTCCATAGTGGCATAGCTTCAATTAACTCATGATCTCAATTATTTAAATTACAGAATAAAATTGTGCAACTAAACACTTATCATTAAAATCAATTTGATTAAATATTCTATACTACTATTTTACACCAAGTTAACGACTAATAGCCAATTGTATTGTGTTAATTAAGCGAATATAATCTATTTGTTAATATTAAAATAAAGAACACCATTACAATCTAATAAAAACTATTACGCAGTGCATTTATACGCTTGTGAATCAAAAATCAACCGGTTATAATAATAAGAAAAAAAGGGAAAAGAATAACAGTAAATCATATGAATGTGATATAATTGACTTTTTACAAACCACTAAACAAACAAACAAATATCTATTCATAGTGGCGATGGTAATAATATTTAGGTTAATTAGTAATAAAATCACACACACACAAACAAACTGAAGTAAGGAAAGCAGTAACAAGACAATGCAAAACAAAATATCTACATGTGAATTATAATATGTGAGTGTGTATATGTATCTATGTATGTATGCATGTATGTATATATATGTGAATGTAAATAAGTGTATTTAAGGATTAATTGTTTACCTGGTTGGTATCCTACAAATAAATCAAGAAGAAAAAACAAATCAAGACATGACAACAATTCGATTGTTACGCTCGAAAACAACAAGAATAAATACTAGATTCATTTGTAAGCGTCTATTGAACCCTGAGAAGAATTTACACAACGGAAGAAATTTTCTTAAAATCGAAGAAACGGGCAGTTGGTAATTCTTAGTTGACCACACTGTAGAAGGATATTTAGGTTTGTGATATATGAGAAACAAACCGGATAAGTATTGATTTGTGTCGATGTTGAAGCGTTTATCACGATGTTTAGTCAAAAACCAATAAAGCCAATCAATTATAACCTTTTTTATGAAAATATTTGATGTTTGAGCTTTATATGTTTTAAACCTTATAGTCAGCTCTTCACAAACGCGATCAAAGCTGATATGTGCTAATTTCAGGGTCAAATTTGTCTAAACTCTCACTTTTGTTAAAATCGCTTGAGATATAAGGTATCAGGGAAGAACACTTCACTGCACCTACATTTCAGGACAATCAGCAGTACGTCATCTTAAGACCTTATGTTCTCGCCCCTCTCCAACCAACATACTTCGTATAACAGGACTTCGAAAATATTAGCGCTTGCCTCGTGATGCATTTTGATGAATTCCGAAATGTATGTCATATACAATTCCATCGTCTTTTCCTAATTTCCTCATCAGGTGGAGGCTGGTTTATCCTCATCCATAGTAGGCTGTTGCTCGTGGTATCCGACCAACGGACATTGAGTATCTTTTGTAGACAAATGTTTATAAATATTTTTACTTCTTTTAATTATAGTTGTAGTAGTTCTCTCTAAGTTCCCGCTCTGTACAGTAGAATTGTCTTGACGTTCACATTGAAGATTCTCACTTTAGTGTTGGCTGACAATTGCTTGGAGTTCAATATAATCGTCAACTGTAGAAATCCTGCCTTTGATTTTATACTGATATTACACTTTGTTCTGATTTCACCTCGTCATCTCCAAACATTCTAAAAGTTGACGGGATTAAATACTCTGAAACGCATTTAATGATTGTGACATTTTACAACAGTCGTTTCACCAATGTGTTATCGATTCTTCACATTCAATATTTATTACTCATTACTGAAATATTAATGACTTTAGAGTCAGTCTAGAAAGTGTTATGTCTGGATGCCAAATTTCGATGTCCACATAATGTTGACAAGTCTAATATATCACATCACATATAATAATAATAATAATAATAATAATAATAATAATAATAATAATAATAATTTATTTATTATTTCTTTATTTGAACACATAAATATTGGTACAAGAGGGCACCAAATATATATACGCCACACAAAACAATGAGAATTCGAAGAGAAAATAAAAGAACAATGACGGGTAGATTAGTGTAAGGTAGCGTAATAATAATAATGGGGGAAACGGAAAGGTACAATCAGAAGAAATCTTTCAGTTGAGGAAGATACAACCACATTTTATGAAGAAAGTAAAAGGTTACAGCAGGATCGCCACTGGCTTCTATTCTGAGCCATATCTGATAACGTCTCTAGCCATTGTGTTGCACCATCTCTCAGACCCCAACCAGGGAGTCATGAAGGACCAACAGAAGCCAGTCCTTTGCAGATTTCTTTCATACCATGACACTATATCATACACTGGCCACCTCTCCGCTTCTTTCAACCAGTCCCAGTATCGGTATATAATGCACGACGTGGAATTCTCTGGGATGATATTCGTAGAACATGTCCAAGGCACCGAAGTCGGTGTTTCAAGATGGTGACACCAATTGCATTATCATATCTGTGCCCAAACACGCGGTGCCGAACCTCTGCATTACTAACATGGTGTTGCCACTGGATGTCAGCAATCCTTTGGAGACAGCGATAATCGAACACAGAGAGTCGTCTAACGTCCTCAACACGGAGAGCCCAGGTTTCACAAGCATAGAGCAAAACTGCTCTCACTGACGCGTTGTAGATCCGACCTTTTACAGCCAGACTAACATCACGAAGGCGCCAAAGATGGCCCAGATTAGCATAAGCCGCTCTGGCTTTCACTATACGTGCATTGATCTCATCACCCACACCCCCACCAGCACTTATGCAGCTACCTAGATACACGAACTTCCGACTACTTCTATCTGCTCACCATCCAGGGTGAGTACAGGATTAGAATCCTGCCAGTCTTGTAGAAGTACTTTGCCCTTCGAAGGTGCAAAGCACATAGCATACCTACGGACACTGATTAAGTGGGGATTTCATGGCTTGGGCATTATCGCACAGTAAGACAATATCATCCGCATACTCAAGGTCGAGAAGTCTTTCTCCAGGAAACAGATCCACACCGCCATTACTTACATCCATCAGAGCTGTTTGCAGAATGTCATCGACGAATAGTAATAATAATAGCCGCCTACGTAAGACGACAGTATGAAGATGTTACTGTCTGATTTTTTTTGTACAGATCACATTCCATTAATAATTTTGCATCTGAAAGTTAACTATTGTTATATGTAACACGACAACTACCTTAGAAACATACATTTAACAAAATAAACGATTAAATCAAACTAAGAGATTAGATGTTACAATACGTAGTTGAGGAAATAAAGCAACAGAAAAATGCAATGAAACAATTTGTAATTGTTCGTTAAAACAATGGGCGCCTAGAATTTCTTCATACTTCTTAACAATTCAAAAAAATATAATCGTCTTGAAAGTATAGATCGAATACAGTGAAAAAGAATTACCAATGATTGAGGTGAAATGTAAGTTACCAGGTAAAAATTACCGATTTATTGATGACATTTTAAATCTTTATTGGATGAGAAGACTGAGATATAACTTAGGAATATCCTACCACCGTTTACTCCAACAGATAATTTTGATTGATATAGGTCAAGAGAAAGGAGGTGGTTAAAATGAAAAAAAGAAGACTGAATCATTGTATACATTTGTTGGCTATTCCACTGAGCAATGAGTTGGTAGGTGGAGCATACGATAACCGTAATGAGTTGTTGAAGACCTCGGGAGATATTTTGCATAGTCAGTTCAATTTGAAATAAACTCTAACACTTAAGGTTGGGACTGAAAAAATATGGGTACCATTATATTCTGACTGACTAGTAGAAAGATAAGGTCCTTCATCACTGATAGCTAATTGCAATAGTCTATCAAACAACTACAAAATTTTATTACAACGAATGCAGCCCTCTGATATCAATGTATGCAAGGCACTTGGCAAAAGAAATAAATCTTAATACAATAAGATTATCGATATTTCTAACTTATGGGAATGACATTACAGGTTAGCTAAAATTATTGTTTTGACAATTTGAATCTTGATAATGCGAATGTACACTTGTAATGGTTTCTTCTGTTATCTGTGACTAACTATCCTACATACCTAGCACATAACATGTTAATTGGAACTTAGTAAGAATTATCTGTTCAACTATACACATCTTACCGTGTTATCAGCATCAATTAAAGAAATCCTAAATAGTCGACAATTTCTCATAAAGATTAAGTTTATGAAAGTAACATAATAGGAATCTGTTTGATACGCATCATTCAACAGAATACATTTAATTTGACTTAGTGATTAAGGCATTTAACTTCGGGCGTCTAAGTCTTATGTTCAAAAAGGGGTATACCATCGGTTCAAGCAATTAAGAAGTATCATTAGCCTTCGTATTAAAGGTACAGTGAATGAATTTGTTGTTTTTATAATTATACTACTAATAGGAAAATGACGTTACACGTTAATGATGAGAATGATGATAACAATGGCAACTTATCCGGTAAAAAAAAGTTAAACACTCTGAATGATAAACCATCATGTAGGAAAGATGATGTTCTGTGTAAAGCAATGAATTACCGCTGTAATCGAAAGAACGAAGTTGAACACTGGACATTGTGAATTCTCTAGGTTAACTGATTCGCCGAGGAAACATAATGATATATGATGAACTGCTCGCACGGGAATAATTGGTGTCATAATTAAAGCAATTGATCCCTTTTATAAATGTCGATAAAACAATGCGATTAGATTAAGTCCGTCTTCTCATTATTCTGTCAAAATGTCATATTTGCCAAGTTATCTCTGTGAAGATCATGTTACAATGTGACCATCATTCTACGTAGTTCAACATTATGTACACTATGTTGGATGGTTAGAAAGAATCGGCAAGAAACATAAACCTAAGTTTTGTGCTAGTTGTTACTCATCAGAAATATATATTTCTAATTTCCAGGGAACTGACACTCCCTATGGGTTTTTAAGACACATGTAGTACTTTTACAATCTGAAACGTTATCAGTGAGTTATTTAGACAGCAAATGACCTTTAAGTACTGAAATATAACAAATATCATGTTCACCTGATTCTCGATATGCCTCGAATTCCATAAATCAATAATACAGTGTGTTTATGAAAATACTTTTCATGAAAAGCATTAAGCGATACCTGCCCACAATGGAAGTAACCCTACCATCTATGATAAACTACGAGGGGGGAATAGATACTATTGAATAAAATGAATAACTGAAAACGATATAAAATATAAATAAGCAAAAAATGACGCGTAAATGTTTATGAATGTGGATCACATGTCTTCATAATTGGTGTTGGAGTTACGACTAAACACTACAAGATCGCTTGAAAAATATGTTGATATAAATGAAGACATTACTCGGGTGAGGAAGCCCAAATGGTTAGTGCAGAGTGGAGTTAGAATAATGGTTCTAATGGTAGACAGTCAAGTGATTTAATTGCTAACCTGCTAATACATACGAGTGTAACTCAAAACTGAATACATATTTCTATACCAGTTAAGTGTGAGTTAGATAATCCATATGTATTATTAATCTTATCAAGTCCCAGAGTGAACATCAACTCTAAGATGCAGGGACATCCAGCTGACGAGTCAAATAAGACGAAACACGTGTCCTAGATTCCACTGTTAGCCATTATCCATATTTGCATATAATTTTATCAATAGTTTACAAGAATAAAGGGAATGTAATTAGAATAGCTAATACTTTAATTATTCAGTAATTAATTATGAGAACAATAACGAATAACGGAGAATAAAACAATTCTTAGCATAAATATTGTTTAACATTACGAAATCTTCAAAGTCTAACCAAGTATATAAATTGCATAGGTTACAACACGGATTGGCATTAGCTAGACAACCACTGAAAACCAAAAAATCATTATGCATCTGTTTAGATTTAGCATAAAGGTACTCCATAGCAACGCACATCTACGATCTCAAAGGAGGTCGATTACATGACATTCAGAACCTAAGTTTCAATAGCAATCTGACTCAGGTCAGTCCGTGAAGTAAATCATAAAAATCCAGTAATCAACACAAACTCCTTGGACTTATAAAGTTAATGGCAAATAAATTTAACCCATACCAATACACAAAACTATCTCACCGGTCACTTTCCGCAGCATTGAATATTCGACATGATAAATCCGCTAGAAATGTTTCAATAAAACTGGGAGTAAGTAGTAGGATGCTAGAAAAGAAAATAGAAAATTTACAAAAAACTGGTTGAAGAGGATATGATGAGATTCAAATAAACTGATGAAATAAGGTTATAAAAGAAGAGAATGCACTTCAAATTGATTGCTACAATATTATATCATTTTTAATATGTCGAGACCGTAGGTCATGCATTCAGTTCCCGATGGTGATGTCGTGAATGCGCACTGCCTAGAAGTCTCACAGTAGGACAAAACAGATGTCCAATGATTATAGTTTTTATATTGTTTCTCAAAATAGATCAGTTTTTGATATTAATTGGGATTAGCAAAATATGTTTCAAGTATCCCGTTGTTGAAACGTAGAACTGGATTTTAACTGAACATGTGCTCTCAATTTCATTACTGCTACAGTCTATTCATCCTACATAAAACTTATGACGGAATAGACAGAGTGAAATTATCCACACAAATATATACCGCATGTCAAGTAATATGAGATAATTTAAACCCTTGCTAACAATGATATAAACATCATACACACCGAACAAGTTAATGATTATTGGATACAGTAGACAAAGATTTAAGTCCGAGTGAAAATATCAACACTAGAATTCAAGTACATTCAGTTGACGAATCTCTAATCAGACAAAATGACCGTCTTATACTCTTACTTACTTACGCCTGTTACTCCTAATGGAGCATAGGCCGCAGACCAGCATTCTTCAACCCACTCTGTTCTGTGCCTTCTTTTCTAGTTCCATTCAATTCTTGCTCATTTTTCTCATGTCTATTTCCATTTCCCGGCGTAATGTGTTCTTTGGTCTTCCTCTTTTCCTTTGGTCTTGAGGATTCCATGTGAGGGCTTGTTTTGTGACGCAGTTGGGTGCTTTCCTCAATGTATATCCTATCCGTCTTATACTCTACTATTATTAAAAATCCATTTATTCCCTAATTTTTCTCATCAAAATTTAAATAAAAATTAAATTTTCTACTTGTTAATTAATAAAACAAATGGAATTTAATCAACTTTTTAATTATTACCGACAAAGACTTTCAATTGCAGCACCACGTACATGTTCCAATATACGATTATAATAAGTTAAATGTCGTTCAATTCTAGATAATTCAATTAATTGAGTTTCATAATTAACAAACGAACAATTTGAATTGGTTTTCTATGATGTAGAGAAAAAAAACAGAAAGAAATTTTCAAGAAAAAGGAAAAGAAACGAAAACCAATCATTAACCTCAAGATCAAACAGATTATAATCATTGAATAAAAGCTGACATCAAAATATACAATAGCTCAAGTTGTCAAAGATGAAATTCAATGTAGTATTAGATAGTATTTGTGAAAGAGTAATAAAACTTAAGCTCTAAGGGAAGATAGGTAATGAACACATTTGAACAGATTTTTGGTTGAGATCATGAGTCAATTGAAGCTAGACCACCATGGAAAACCTGGAAGCACTGGACTGCTGTTTCGTTCTATTGTAGGACTCCTCAGCAGTGCGCATCCACGATTTTACTCGCGGGATACGAATCCAGGGCCTTCGAATCTCGCAAGGCAGGACCTTGAATGCGCACTGCTGAGGAGTCCTACAATAGGACGAAACAGCCTTCCAATGCTTCCAGGTTTTCAATGGTGGTTTAACATCAATCAGTTCATGATCTCAATCAAAAACTTAATAATCTCCACAACCCTATACTGAACAGATTTTACCGATCGTAATCTATGTTACTCATTATTTTACACCATTGCATGAGATTATCAGATGAACCTCAACAAATTAGTTTGAACCTATTAACATGCCTATAAGTTAGTCGAATTACTATGTAATTTATTTACCAAACTTACTAACATATTAGGATTTCAACTATACCTTAGTTATGTGACTGATAGTATGTTGACTATCCAATTATCTAAAACGAAGTAAGTAGAGTAAGGCTTAATCCTGTAAGCTATTCATCATAAAAAGCTAAACCAATGTGTTTGTACATATACATGCAAAATAAACACATTAGGACGGGTACAAGTTTGTAATATATAACTTTATTGGGTAACTGCAAACATAAAAGTCACATATTAAAAAATCTTAACATCCAATCTCTTTTATCAAATGTACTTCACTATTCTATCATATTATTAATTTCCATATCTATCTTTCCCAAATCACGTGAATTTCTTACCATTTGTGATGTAATTATCCTGACAACACTGCTTTGACCATAAATTACAATCAATCACATAACGTTATTATTATTAGTATTAGCTCGGTTAACTAAACATAACATTTCACCTGTTGGGAATTTTGTCCACATGATTGTACATCGACAATCAATCCATCAGGAATTTCCCTACTTCGTTCTTAAATAATCATTCAGCATTACGAATGACACATTTTGAGTGTATTTTAGCCGTAATCGTTATTGATTTCCATCATTTATTTTAAAAGAAAATAAGATCTATGCTTATGAATGAGTGCACATCTATCCTTGACTTGGTTTAAGTCAATAAAGCTTCCTTCTCACTTTCAGTTCTCTCATTCAAGCAGATGGATTAGGACAATGTTTAAGAAATATGTATATCAGTATCAGTATTCGGACGACTTTTATGTATATTTAGTCTTATAATTCTAAAAAAAATATATTTCTTAATCTGCTAAACCCGGTCACAATATGAACATTGTTACAGGAATGTGTACTTGATCACGTTAGTTTTAGATTGTGTCAGTAATGTAGTTCAAATGTTGATTATGTAAACGTTTTCGTTCGTTTGAATCAGCCACACACACACACACACAAAACAGAAATCAATGATGAGTATGATTTATTAGATGGATTTATAATTCTCATTATGAAAAGTGTTTAAACAACTGGTTAGGCATCAGTAAATAGTTTTGTGATCAACTAAGAAGCTTATATAACTCGTAAATAATCTGTATTCTTATCATAAAGGTTTAATATTGTATGATCATGACAACATGATAGATTATGTGAATTGATGTCGTTTAGTTAAAACTGAACACACAGTTCATTTATTGATTTAAACCTTAGAAAGTGAACGAATTTTATAAATAAATAATAAAAAACAAATGACCAGTCAAATATGTTTGGTTTTAAGTAAAATAATACACTGATAAAGAAAATATTAAATATAATTAAAGATCATTTGCAGCTTGATGGTTAATTACTGAGCTCAACAGACTGGAGGTTCAATACTTGATCAATCTAACTAGGCTTTAGAGACTAAGTAGTATATATTTTGGACCACTGTTTACCTCAACGCTCAGAGCCTTTATGTGTAGGAAGAATCTGGAAGAAATATAGGTCTGTCAAACCAAGACAGACTTAGAGTCCATTAAGCCAGTAACATCTGAACTAAGCAATATAGTAAGTTAAGTACAGAATATCTGGTTGGTGTCCGCAAGCTTATCGTAATCAATAGTTGAAAACATTGAATAACATAGCTTAGAATCAGTTACAACGATACAAATGCAATTACTATTCGTTTTAAAATACTGATAGTTATTTTAAAATGCATTCTTTCTTCTCGAATTATATTGTCTATCCTTAATCTTTACTAATATTAACTAATAGTGTTACTGCTTTTACTACTTTGACATTTGTTTTGATAATTTCATTTTGTTGTATTCATATCATGTGGCTTCCGAATGCACTGATACGACCGAAGTTGGGAAAAGTCCACTCTCCATCTAGGAATGCTCTAATATAGAGCTACGTGTATTTAGCCAATTCGCAGTTACTTTCAGACAATTGAAAAAAGAAGTATGAATCCTCATTATGGGAAACTAAGATGTGACGATCCCTTTTATGACTTTAACAACAGGACATTCATTTAATTTTTTTAGATAAAAAGAAAATGAAAACATTTACGTCTTTTTAAATAATTCACAACTCACCTTCATTGTTTCAATCAGAACCATAATAGCAGATTTTGAATGTTGTAATCTATCAATTTGTCTATTCAATCGACTTAATACAGGACTTGGATCCAATAAAAAACCAATTAAAGCATCTAAACTAGCTTTGCCTAAATGTGGAAAACGTTGTGTTAATTGACCAACACTATCTAATACAACAACTAATAAACCAACACTACATACTAAATGTGCAAAACGTGGTTTTTGTTTTGTTTTATAATTATTTAATAAACTATTCATAACAGCAGAATTAGAATTAACCGATGTTGATGTTACATTATAATTAGTTAAATAGAAATTATTCATTGGTTTAGAAATATTATAAACTCCACTATGTGGTATAGCTGTTGATATACGACGTTGTGGTATTGTAAAATGTCCACGTAAATTTTGTACACCCCATAAAGATGGTATAGTAGAATTAGTAGTTGTAGAATTTTTTAATGTTGGTACAAATGTTGAATCAAGTACACGATCTGATTGAATAATAAATTTTAAATCAATGCCTTTTGTAATACGATCCAGTAAACGAATTAAAAAACTTTCAGAATCTGTGAAAGTTAAAAAGAAAGAAAAAGAACAATAAAAACACAGTGATGATAAGCAATTAACAGTCATGATGGTGGTATAAAATTTTAAATATGAGTAAATTAACACATATGCGGGATCGTAGATGCATATGATTGAGGAGTCCCATACTTGAACGAAACGGGTGTCTAATGCTTCCAGGTTTTGAATGATGGTCTAACATGGATCGATTCATGATCTCAACCAAAAACTCAACAATCCACATAACACTATCTTGATATAAAAAGACAATCTTAGACTTGAATATTAATAACTTTTTAACTGTTGAACATGTTAGTTAGCTATCGGACATCAATAATGTAATGGTTAATGTGTTTGCATTTAGAATGCAATACGTGCTATATTGAAGTTTTAGTGTGAGCACCAACACTACGACATGCAAGTTCACTATTCCTTTTATATTTAACACATAGATATTGATACAAGGAGGCACCAAATACATATGCGCCACACAAATCTCATTCCACATGTGTGAGGGCTGTGATACTGACCGAGTGCCAAAACCGAAGCAGGTGGTTTTCTTAGGGAGCCACTCCCCGAGTCTTTGACCTAAAGGTCTAACCCACAAGGCAGTAGAGCATCGTAAGGAGATGCAGTCCCATGGAAGCCGGTGACCAACAATTGGTTCATACGCCATTTGTTCCCAAAGGATACTGGAGCCCATGTGCACCATTGGTTTAGAATCTGTTTTCTACAGTAATTTAGACGTTATTTGAAAATATTTTCTTTCTTTTCATTTTTTAAATAGTTGAATTCATGAGTCAATTGAAGCTAGACCACTATGGAAAACGTGGAAGCACTGGACAACCGTTTCGTCCTAGTATGGGACTCCTCAACAGTACACATCCACTATCCGTGTTTTTTTCTTGTTATGATTATATTCGTTATTTTCAAATAAGATCTAATTACTTATTGAGTGTTTGTACTTTAAGGACGTTGATAATATTCAAGGTTACAACTGATTAAACTATGTTGCCCTATGTGAATTTCTTAGAGATTGTTTTGAGACTGAATTCCGATGCATTAAGAAGAGTTCAGATATCTGCTAACATGCGAAGTTATTTGTTGTAGGGATTTATATTTTGATGTAAAGTATAAGAGATAGTTAGCTACTATCAACCTAGAATCAAGTATTCATATCTCGAATTACTAAAAGCAGAGAACAATTTGCGCGATAAGGAGAAAAGATATCTTAATTTAAAGTATGAAAAATATAGTTTCGCAAAAATGAAGGAAGTTGAAGGAAATGAGTTAGAGATTATGTTAAACTTCCAGTATGGAGGAAAACAGAAAAAGGATGCAACTGCGACACTACGACCGATTTCACAGCTGATGTCATTAACCACCGATTACGACCATTGACCACCATTGAAAACCTCAGTACAATGGAAGATGGTCGCGCAATGTCGTGAATTGGTTGAGGTTAGACATTAACACCGTTGGATGCCGGCCAGCTCAGTGGTTAAGCGTTCGCGCGCGAGACTGAAGGCCCTGGGATTGAATCACTTTATAGATTATTACATTTATTTACCCCTTTTACTGTGAGCTTATTTTGAACTTACTTCTACCATTTTTAAATTACTACTCAGTAACCACTCATTTCTATCTCCTTGTGTCATTTATGATTTGATCACGTATAAAGTATGATTCCTTACTTCAGTGTGTTGTGATCTGATCATTCAGGTTTGTACACTTATGAGTGCTTCAAATATGACAAAAGGTTTAGGAAGAGTGTACTCCGTGTAGAGATTACAGTTCACATTCTGATTAATGGATTTTCTCTAATGATAAGAATATTCAAAGACTATAATATTAGCCTTTAGACCACTGAATCGACATCAGGAGTTGGTGGTAGACAGAAATGTAAACCATTGGATATTAACTCAGCGATCGAGAAGATTAAGCACTCATCATTAGACCTGACAGTAAATACGTACTGTTGCAAATTCCCATACTAAGACGAGACAGCTTTTCGATGCTTTCTCGGTAGTTAGCAGTTGTCTAAGGTCAATTCACAACGTAAACTATAAATACCAACAATCTCCACCAACTCCCCATACTAATCAAATTGTTAATATTAATGTACATACCTGCCATATCTTTGATTGATTTAGTTAATATTTGTATACAGACAGCTGTTGATGCTGTGACCAAATCGAATGCAAATAATGCATTCGTTGAATTATCAGTTCGACCGTCGGATGATGTTGTCGTAGTTGTTACAGTGGTACTGTTAATATTGGCGTTTTGTGATACACTTTTCTTTGGTTTCATGGAAGATGAAACCGATGCTGCTGAAGATGGGGATGGGTCATTATCACGACTTACACTAACAATATTAGTGTTAATTAGATTTGATCCAATATTTGCTGATTTTTCATAAATAACTTTTGATTCTGTCGGCATGGTATTAGTTGAAGATGTCACTGATCGAGGGAACTTCGATTTAATAATAATCTGTAAAAAGAAAACAGAATACGCAGAAAAGAAAAAATCGGTTGCGCAGGCGAAAGTAGACAGTGATTGATTGTTATTCTATGCAGACAGATATTTTCCTAACTTTTGCACTTATTCAATTATTGATTAATGTACGTGCTAGACAGGCGAATTACGTGTTCGTGATATGAATTAATTTAATGTATGATAGATTAGTTGTTGGCTTGATACCACCTAGCATACAGCAAATCAATTTGGATACGCAATAGGATTGTTCATTTTACGACCTAGGTAAACAGGTTTCCCATTAATGTTGTAAAATAAAACGAAGATTATTTTTTTTAAAAAAATGGAGAAAACCAATTACTCAAGTTCATAATTAGTAATATTCACACGAAGTTTACACTGAATAATGGAAATCCTTAGCTATGAATTACATTCGCTGAAGTTAGTAAATTAAGATTTCATTCAACAAATATGATTCAAAGCATAGTACACAAACTTGTTCTTAATCCCTTAAGTACTCTGATGACTAGAAGATTCAGTTTTCAATTAGCAGATTGTAAGTTTGGAACACTTTCAGTCTACTTTAGTTTGGTTAATCAAGTAGTTTCACTAGCGTTTACATAAAATGTGATGTTTAAAGCTGAGTACATGGACCTTTCTTTAGTGGTTTACATCATCATATTAGCTTGGATTGTGTAGTATTTATAAACGACCAATAACGACTACTAGATCTATTGGGAATCAACTTTGAAAATGAGCAAAAACTAAAATCTATAAACTGAACCACCATTAACTGTTTATGTAACTCATTTACCGAGTACAGATAAGAAAACTGCAATTATCATAAATCATGATGAACAACAAAATTAAAATAATTCAATTTGAAATGATTCGGATCAACCCGTTGACAATATTTTTGACCAAAATCTAATCAGTCTTGGTTGACATATATGCATCTTGTGGGGGTTGTCTCAACACACCCATTATGACACATGTTGATATAGAATATTATTATTTATTTCAACACATAGATAATGGTACAAAGAGGCACCAAATACATATGCGCCACACAAATCTCATCCGATATGTGTGAGGGCTGTGATACTGCCCGGGTGCCCAAACCGAAGCAGGTGGTTATCTTAGGGGGCCACACCCCGAGCCTTCAACCCAAAGGTCTGATCCACAAGGCAGTGGAGCATCGTAAGGAGATGCAGTCCCATGGAAGCCGGTGACCAACAATTGGTTCATTCGCCATTTGTTCCCGCAGGATACTGGAGCCCATGTGCACCATTGTTTTGGAATCCGGTTAAAGCGCCGGACATTCGCTTTTCGTCCTCTCATTTTCGTAAACAACACCCCCGCCACGAGAAGGCAGTGAGTAGGACTTCCCTGGCAGAGGCTATATACGCGTGGCCGTGTGAGAGTATTTCGAGAGGGAGAGCGGACTCTCCCCACTCTCGGCCGTACCAGGGCATTTGGGGTGGATGGATTGTGACAAGATTCAACATCATTTATTCATTCTAATCAGAGCTGGATGATGATAAGCAATGAAATCCAGGACGCGCGTCTCGTCCCATTTGGGACTCAGCTGGATGTACCTGCATCCCAGAGTTGATGTTCACGCCCATATACCAACGAAAATGAATCGGACTTCAGTCAAAAATAACAACGGGATGATCCAAACCATTTCAAATTGAATTAAATATCGTACCCGTTGCATAAGTAATTGGATATCTGGACTCAGTAGCTAATTGGATGACGCGATGGTGTTTGAGGCAGCCGGTACTGGGTTCGAGTCCTGGAGTGATCACAAATTCTGGGATCCAGGTACATTTGGCTGATGACTCAGAAACAGGGCGGAACGCGCATCTGGAACTTGACTGTTACCTACTATCCATTTATTCTGTATCGAAATCAAACCATTTGTAAAAGATATTTGCAAGAAATAACACTGAACTCCTGCATAGACTTATCAAAGAAACGGGGTTTAAAAGTCATTTAGTTAGTAAGCTTAACACGATAATATAATATAGAACAGTAATCCATGCACAAATTAGATAATTTGAGAAACAGATGAATTATAGTCCAACTGATTTCAAGATATCTCTTATTCACCTTACTAACAGACTATATGAAAAATTAAGAAACAACAGTGACGATATAAGGAATGTAAACTAACTTACAAAATAAACTAGAAACTTACCACATTTTCATCACTCTCATCAAAGTTATGAATTTCACCAAATGGCTGTTTATTATTGTTCGAATGTCCATTGTACAGCTTATTTGACAAAGTCTCTTTAAATGCACCATTTTCTCTACATGATTTTAAATTATTCCTAGAATCAAACACTTTCGGTTTTTCACTCTCTGTTCCATTAACCCTATTATCGTCGGTATCATTTTCATCATCAGGATTAGAAAAATGAGGTCGAACATTATTCATAGGTAGTGGAGTTTCATCTGATGAAGACTTTGGTTTATTTTCAACTTCTGGTGATATTGAACGAAAACCAGCTGCTTCTGCGGATAAATATGCCACGTCAGTTAAACACGTTGCGTAGACTTCAAGCATGAAATTATGTACAGTAGATGACAATTTATCACTGATTTCTAAAAAATTAAAAATGATTGAAACTGATAGTTATTTATTATGACATGCGATGCAGTCAACGAGACAAACATAGTCTATCAGGTTATAACACAGAAACTAAGATAAAACTGGGATTATTAGTTATGGACGGAAGTAGGTAAACAAAAACCACTGCCACGAAAACTCTAATCACTGCCTTCTCGCGGTGAGTATGGGTCGTTTACGAAATTAAGAGAACGGAAAGCGAATGTCCGGCACTTTAAATTGGTTGGTGAATACCGAGATTCCAAATACAAGAGTTGGAAAACCCTCATTCCAAACCAATGATGCACATAAGCTCCAGGATCCTGAGTGAATAAATGGCGTATGAACCAATTATTGAGACTGGATACTATGGGACTGCATCTCTTAATGTTGCTCTACTGCCCTGTGGATTAGACCTTTAGGTCAAGGGCTCGGGGTGTTCCTCTCCCCATTAAAACCACCTGCCTCAGTTTGGGCACCTGGGCAATAACCTAGCCCTCACACAAATCGGATGATTTGTATAGTGCATATCTATTTGGTACCTCCTTGTACGAATGCTTGTTTGTTTAAATAAACAAATAGCATTGTATATAAACAACCATCAACATGAACTCAATATCTAGAACTTAGATGCTTATCCTAATTCAGGTACTAAGTGATGAGAATCATTATTCCATTCTCTGCGCAACAAACACACAAAGTGAACTACTACATGACAACTCGATCTCAGTACATTGAGCTTCAAACATCTAACACGCTATCTACTAAGCTGTTGTGCCCCAATGTGGATATAAATATTGGGATATAGATACATCCAACTGAAGACACTCAAACAGGACGAAACGCATGTCCTGGATGTCCACTATTCAATTTAAATAAAAATATTATGACAAAATAGGAATATCGAGGTAATCGGCAAAGAATAAATATATGTCCCACTAAAGAAATTGATCAATTGCAATGTTTAACATCAGAAGAAATATGAAATTACAAACTATTACAAATGAACTACTTACCTTGTTTAGGATTATAAAAAATATCCCGTATTAGCAAAAGACAGCATAATCTTAAACAATGAACAAATGATCGATAAGGATAACGACCAGTTTTAGGTCGATACTGAAAAGTACAGTAAAATTAAAGAAAAGAAAAAAAGATGTAATGAAAGGTTATTAATAATTATTAACTATGGTATAGTACAATAGTTAAGTGAGAGAATATACTACTATTATAAAATGAACTTACCGGCCAAAAATTAAATGCTAATGAGTCTAAACGTTTGGCAAATCGTTCATTCATTAATTGATAAGCCTATGTAGAGGCATTAAAAAAACAATTCAACATGAGTTACTTCAGTTTAACACGAGCTGTATATAATAATAATAATAATAATAATAATAATAATAATATAATAATAATAATAATAATATTATTATTATTATTATAATAACCCATAGGTTGTATTTGATACAGATTGATCTCAGATGAAGTACCAATGAAATTCGGTAAGCACTCTACAACTATTTAGTTTTAGCATAGAACGCTTTAATGGTATACACACACAACCCTACCAAGGATAGCGCTCAGGAACTTCCGATTGAAGTATTAGAGCCAATGAGTTGAAGTTCAATTGCGTGATTTTAGCATCAATCAATTTGTGATATATCGGTGACTATCATTAAACTCTGTTCGGACACGGAGAACACAAAATATAAATGAAATCTGCACAAAATCCCTACAAATAAAATAACAAACATCTTATGTACATAGATCCTTTTACTACTTTGAAATAAGCAAACCAATATGTTCTTTAAGACAATCAAAGATTGATAAGTATATCTCTCGTGTTATCACCAAATGTGTATACAAATTTCACATGTACTCGTTAAAGTAGTTACACTGTTAGAACAGAAAGGAGAGACTACATACAATTCAAAGAACATATTCCAAAATGTCGAAGGTCAAGTGGATCAAAGGCATACAGAAGTACTATCTCAAGACATCTCTTCGATAAATTACATCAGGTGGATACACTGAAGTCTTTCACAGTGATTAATAAACAATCAAACCCCAATCGTCGCAAGTTTGCTGAAGCTATAGCGACTAAACGTCTAGAACTAGATCTATGTATTCAAAAAACAAACAGTAATAAATCTTTCTTTACCATGTTAATATTATATCAATTTCATTGCACCATTCATTATTTCAACTCTTTCTCTTGAATTTATAATTTTCATTCAAATTGAATGATTTCAATTCATATCTTTGTTTATTCTTATTAATGTGTTTTCAGTTACTTCATTACATAATCATCTTAAGTTTGTTAACGCTATTATTTTAAATCACTAGTTCGATGTTCTGGAACTTCCCATTACACACTTTATCCATTTACCTGAAACGGATTTTTTTTAATGACATTACTGACTCCATTAGGATCTTTGCTACATCATGATCAGCTTCATGCTTATAAGTACGTCAATTTCTATGATGAATTTCATTTTAAAATGTTAAATAGGTTGTAAGCAGCTGATGAGAACCTTGTGAGGTGAATATAATTCATATTATATTGCACCAATCATTGTTTCTGCTTTCTTAAGATAATAAAGACAACTGTATGTATGATATTTCTGTGAAATTATTCATTCAAATCTGAATGAACGTTTATGTATTTATTAATATATAAGTTGGATGAATAATGACTGATATCCGGAAGTGATTGGTGAGTGATAATTTGTACTGCTACATGGTCGGAACAACCCTACTGGACAGTACTTATATTGATTAAAAAAATGTATGCAAAAAGTGGTATTTTGCTCCATACATGCATCAATTCTACCCAGTCACAGGCCAGATCTCTTTTGGGATTACTCCCAGTACCAAGACCAGGTAAAGGAGAGCTTGGTATGGGGTCAGTAATACCATCCCACACAAAAACGTTAATTTTATGGATAATTCTGATTTCAAAATATTAAAGAGTGTAAACAGCTAGTGAGAACTTAGAGAAATTAAATTAATTCGTATTATTCTGCATCAATCCTACCTTTAGAATGATAATAAACAGCTAAAACTATCTTATACGTGAATTAATCTAATTAAAACTATTGGGAAAGGAGAAAAACTGTATGTTTAATTAGTCAATGATTTAGGATTCGAATACATATGTAATAAACGTAAACTTACCAACTGTGGTTAAAGAAAATCATGAGTTATATCAAAAGTAACACAAGTAACTCAACACACTAAAAAAAGTCAATATCTCTTAGATAACTAACCATTTCTACGAATACCATTTTAGAATACACACACACACAAAATGATTTTATGTAAAGGAGGAAAAACGAAAAAGAACTGAAATATAGAACCAGAAAGAATAGTTCCAGACAGCGATTATTGTTTGATGGATTTATTCTCAAAGATGTCTAATTGTAAGTAATTAGTAGTTACTTCTGAAATGCTTATCAATGATAAGAATAATTTATTCTGAAAATAAAATGACCATGATGTTTAGGACTACAACTTATCGGTATATGTGCATCCTGTGCGGATTGCTTTGACACTGCCTTAAGTTACAAGCATTATAAGTAAAGATGGATAGGATGCAGGCACATCCATCTGGTGAGCCCTAAATAGGACGAAACATGCGTTGTGGATTCCACTGCTCGCCAACATCGATCTTTTCTTACAAAAGAGTAAAAATGTTTCCTTTTTTTAATTAAGAGTCTAAAAATTTTATAGATAAGATCCTAAATCGACACTTATATTAATGGCTATGAAACAAAAGTGATGCTTAACTCATAACAAGGCGTTTTACACAAATGATCTCAGTTGTTAAGTGATGTGAGATTCACCTAGTTCAAAATTGCGTGCACAACATCGAAATACTGGCTGATAAGCAGGAGAGAAAAGATGGTAAGACAAAAATATAACAGACCTTTGTAGTGATTAACTAAATACGAAACTCACCATTTTTAAAAGAGACCTTAATTGACTTGGTGTAAATATTGTGACGGCCAAATTTTTGGAACGACTAGAAGATGTCAGATACTCTGAAAATGTTACAACATCACAAGCCACGTGATCCTCACTCATTACAGCACGATGTGGAAGATGAGATGCGTACACAGATGCAACCTGACCAAGTAAGTATTCACTTCCATTAGGACTGAACCATGAACAACTCCAGTTGTGATCACTTGACAAATCACACACTTCAGTATCTGATAATTTATCTACTGAGAGAAATTGAATATATGGAAAGAAGTAAGCTGAGAGATATACCTAGTAAAAAAAAGGAGATGCTATCTAAATAAACCTAACGACTCAACAAAAACATGTCAAATAACTATTTGAGAATAGTAAGATTATTTTATAATGAACAATATATGCAGCATTATTGTGGTGAAGAATGACAAACTATAAAAGCTATTTTCAGGGACATTTATATACTTAATCTGTAATTACAAGCAGTTAGCTCATGTTACATACATATATCCTTAATTGCAAGCTTGAGTTTGATTAATGAACTGTTATTATACACTTTTTCGTGCCTAAATTATGGTAATTTTATCATGAGTCTACTGTCCCAGCTTTATATTCTAAATGCCTTATTTTGCACTACATTGTAACTCCTTATTCATTGTACGTTGCTGTCTAGTTATGTATACATTCAATAATGTACATTTTTGAGCTAGATGAAATCATTAGATATGAGGTTTAATACAACCGTTTTTATTATCATCCTTCATTGGATCTTTCCAAGGAAATCCGGAGTAACCAATCAACTGTCTAGGAAGTCATTCAGCTAAATTAGTCGGCGGTAATCGGACTCACGCATTGCAGTTACAAAACTAAATCCAGAAACATGTACTATCAGGAGCATTAGCAATGTGCGAGTCAATTGCTAACATATCTAACGTTATTACTAGAGGATATCTAAGGTCATAACAAAGATGTACGTGATGGTTGAAAGATCAGATATTTATGGAGCTCGGTTCATCTCTAATCAAAATCGAAACCTCAACAAGTATGAAGATAGCAATCGAAATAAGCAGCCACAAGAAACAAAGATAATTTATGTTTACAAAAAAATAAATCGGCTCTACAGAATCCAAAGATAAGTCGAAAAACCATAACTTGCACATTCATATCCAGTATGATAAAATAAGAAGTTTTAAGGGTTCCAAGAACAACTACCGACACTTCCAAGAAAACTAGAAAGGGTAAACAATGCTAGTCTACATATCAAAATTTTTACTCAATTGTTATTATTTGTTTAAACACACAAACATTAGTATAAGGAGGCAAAAAATAGATATGTGCCGCATCGATCATCCGATTTTTGTGGAGCCTGAGATACTCTCCGGGTGCCCAAACCGAAGCAGGTGGTTTTTTGGGGGGAGCAACAGTCCGAACCCTTCACTTAGAGACCTAATCCATAGGGTAGTGGAGCAACATTAGGGGACGCAGCCCCATGATAGCTGGTGACCAACAATAGGTTATTACGTCATTCGTTCCCTCGGGATACTGGAGCCCATGTGCATCACTGGTTCGGAACCATGGTTTTCCAGCTGCTCTAAGTGAATCCTCTATATCTATTGACCCAGTTAAAGTGCCGGACATTCAAATTTCATCCTCGTAATTTCGTAAAAACAACCTCCTCCCCAAGAGAAAACAGTAAGTAAAACTTCCCTAGCAGTGGCTGTGTACGCGTGACCATGTGAGAGTATTTCGAGGGAGAGCGGACTTCCTTCACCATCAGCCGTACCAGGGAATTTCAATTTTAATTAAAAGGGATTTAAGAAAATTACCAGACCCAGGAAGAAATATGATTTGACCTAGAATTAAGAGTGAGGTGCATCTTGATTTGCAAATCCTAATGATAAATCATTGAGAGAAACCAATAATTCTTGAAGAAAATTTGTTTCGTATTTCTTAAGTCATGTACATCAAAGTAGTTTGCTTTAACTATTCGTCTGAAAGTAAGATTTCAGGATTTAAACGTTTTATTCCTTTTCACGGAAGTAGTCAACTCATAACTGATTTTATCAGGGATAACTTTTATATAATATATGTAATCCCTAGTAGTTTTATATCTGATTTCACAAAAATAAAACATACAGTGACAATACAATAGTTTGATTTAAAATAGACACCCTTACCTGAATTTGTTGTGTCTAAACACCTATCACCGGTACCCATTAGTAGTGAATGAGAGAGGGAATGAGGTATTATGCAACAAAAAGAAGGATAAACACTGAGGGTGAATTCGTAGGTGGCTTCTGTTAGCTTATGAGGACAACTGACGTTATAAGTTCGCGATCTAATTTTGTCTGTATAGATAACAGGTTTTGCAGACCGGTATAGCTGAGGTATCACTGCAGACGAATTTTGTTCGTGAGAATCCGTGGAGAAAGTCACATGTCCAACACCACGAGCAGCCCCCCTCAAAAGGCCAATAAGAGTAGGAGCGAGGAAAGTACATAGTCGTTCAGCTGCTAGCTGTTGGCTTTGAAACTTTACAGCATCAGGTGAAGTATTTCGAGCGCGTGGCTGCCGAAGAAACGCGGAAACAGCTGCGAAACGATCCAAGGGCTGCTGTAATAACTCATTTATTTGATCAATGATATTACTTGCAGAATCCAAAATACCAGAAATGATCTATTGAAGACAAGATGTATGACGGAATAGGTTTTAAGCAACAAATCAGATAGTAACACTCATAAAGTCGCGAATGTAATTACAATTATAAACTTCCGAGCAAACAAATCTATTGATAAGAATACGGCTGCTTTGGGTTTAATTCGAAAAATCAAGAATGCGTCTACATAGTTATAAAACACAGATAGGTGAAAAGGCTCTCGATAAACCACATGTTGCCAAGTGATTAAAGAGAAATAGAATCCCCTTGACCCAAGATTCAGACTCCCTCATCTTTATACAGATAAGTAGTTAAGCAATATTTGATTAGGTACAACAACGCAAAAGCTTTATTATATATACTAGCGAAAGAAATTACATGATTTTGCTGTTTGGATATTAGATTACCAGTTTCCACAACTCAGATCATAGTTGTTGTACAGCAAGTGTTGTGAAGTCCGAACATGCATATAAAGCATTTTTTTATCACCATGTTTGTCTTACACAGGGTTTTATTCTCTAGATCAAAGCCTCCTTGTAAAAAAATATCGTCACATCACTAGATGATTATTAATCAGCAAGTCGACTTTAGTGTAGGAATATGTAGTTTTTAACTTTGGGTTTGAACCATACACAGCCCTATACACAACCTAGTTCAAAGAACTAGATGAAATGAAATAACAGGTAGATCAAAACCACTTAATGGGTACTTGCTTCGCCTATTACATGTTAAGTCAACAGTTGATTGCAGGTTAGCCACACTGTAACAACAACTCGCTTGAAACCAAGAATGTATTGGAGGCAGCAATTTGCATAATATTAAAGACTAATAAACACATGTGCCAAAAGTACTAAATGGTTCATAAGACTCAAAGTGCCGGTTCCTGCTACACTCCAATTTACCGCAAATACATATACGAAGATAAAGATAGATGCTCGTTTAGACTTACCGTTTCTGAACGAGTTGAATCTAAAAGAGCGATTTGAGTCAGTAAACTAGAAAGAGCGAAACTAAAACACTCAGCTTGTGGAAGCTCTAGGACAGAAGAAAATTATTATGCATTATTTTTACTTTGGAAGTCAGAACAGATAATATTATCTATCAAGTAGCTTTTGTGCAATTTTCGTAACACATTGAGCACAATGGGTAACAACTTGTCAACAAACTAGGAAACAAATGAACAGTAATCACAATCCAAACCCTCAGGTTTGACTCCACCAAGAATACTCCGAGACTTATAATCGAACACTGGGCTTGGCCGTCCAGAAGATATCCTCCATTAGGTTCACACGTAGGGCAGAACTCTAGTAAACGTTTGACCTGTGGACATAAAAACATTATTATCTGATTCGTACAGTATCATAACTTTTGCATGATTTCAGTGATCGAGCAAGGCGAATGTACGAAGAATCAGATAGATGACTATGTGGTCTATACATTATACACAAAAACCAGCCGCCAAGCCGCCAGCTTTTTGATCGCTTAACCTTGACAAAGGTTACCCAAAGGCCTTGAAAAAGTCCAACTAATCTTTCGTACAACTACTATACCTCAAAATATTTCGTGCAAAATAAGGTAAGGAAAAGCCCTTATGTATGGAAGATTTACGTTTTTGTACTCAACGTTTATATCTAGAGGGAACTAAAACTTTTGTAAGTGCATATGACGAGTAAACCTATTGTATGTGTTTTTGTTCCAGTTGCTTCCCAAACTTATTTTCTATGAATTACTGAAAAAATCACAACTATCGAAGATTCCGTTTCAAAGACTATAATCGTTTTCAGGAAGAAAGAATTCCTAGGTCTTTTTGACCGAATATGTAATATCTTTTTCTCATGGTTGTATATACCGACGGATTACTTTGCTCTCGCTCCTAATCTAACAAAAAAATAATGGAGCAATGATTGACACCAAAATACACCAGCCAACCTGTTTACCTTATATATGAACGAATAAAAACGGAGCAGATGAGACATTACCTTTGTATATATGAGCGTGTGCGCATAACTCCAACAGAGCTATTGAAATGTCACAGATATCACCCCAGGTTATCCATCGACCTGAACTGTTTTCATGGGTCATAGACTGGTCCATCCTCTAATGTGTCCATACTTTGCACTTCCTTATTCTATTCTGCCTGTTTAGCATTCTAGCTTTGGTGTATTTCATTAAAAGAATTCCTATGGAATTCTCTTTATTATTCACAGACTTTCGACATTTAACCGCTGATGTTGCGTGAATTTTTGTTTACATTGCCTCAGTTACCACTATATTGTGTAGGATTTTAAAGTGGTTGACCGTTTTTTCATTGCCTTTGTTTGAACTGCCCAATATGGTTTCTGTTAACGTTCTCTATTTTCAAAAGAACGAGTGAAAAGACTTTTGATCATTTACATTTCTGTAATCGATATTTTACAGATAAATATGTCTAGTTTCTTGAGTGCCGACTAAAAACTTTTCGCATTGTTTGAAGTTTGTGGTCAGAATCTGGTGATGGGAAATAAACTTCAGGCCACTTCGAAAAACAATCAACGACTACAAGTACACATATTTGCTAAGAAATCGACCACAATTGTCTGCATTAATTCTAAGCCAACGCGTCAGACGATACTGGCCATGGAGTCCACTTCGAAGGCTAATTTTTAAACTTATGACATTTTTCACGATTGTTAGCTGTACGACACATACCTGTATTAATCTCTGGCCACAAATATGTGAGCCTCGCTAGGGACTTTATTTTCGAAATGTACACCTAAATGTACACTATGAAAACCTTCGAGGACAGATTTACGTAATGAAGGAGGGATAACAACACGATCATTTTTACACGAAATACCATCAGGAGTAGTGGGAAACTCATCCTGCTTTGAAAAATAGACAAGAAATCTACAATTCAGATAGTATTGCAACTATTCCGTATAGCAATGAGTACACATCCGAAGTATCTACGAGTTCCTCTAATGAGATATGGACGTCTCACCGGCAAAAGTTGTACTAACAAACAATCTGAAGTATTTACTGATCTGTCTTTCAATAATTGTCGAGAAATGTGGTCAACAGGGTGAATTTGTTTGGCATTCCTGTGCTGAACCGTATAGTCATAGGCACTCAAAGCATTACTTCATCGTTTAACCATTGCAGCTGTAGAATATCTTAAAGATTTTTCAGGATAATAAATAAACTTCAAAGCTTCATGATCAATAAAAATATAGAATTTCTTTCCGAATAAACATTTATGACACAAAACAATGGATGTGTAGTGGCATTGGACCATAACCACACAATCCTCAAAGCTGAATACGAGATTACTCAGAAAATAGATATTCAATATTTAACGCGAAGAAATACCTAACTATGGAGAAGGCGCGACTAGTGAATTGAATAGACTGGAGTTGATCGAATGGCATGGCTCGGCCATGCAGGCGTGGTCTCTGCTGAATATTACCTTCTATCTTTTATTCATACTAAATATATTGTTCTTCTCTAGCCTAAGCTCGTTCTTCATCATGTATTGGTAGTTGTTACGATACAGTGAGTTGCTGTAGACGATGACGTGACTTCCACGTAAGATCTTATAGATTAGGCAGTTATATCATGACAAATCTACAATTTTAGGATTAGGTCTATTATTAGAGCAGTACTAATATCATAGTAGACCATAATTCTACAGATGTACATAGTCGCCTTGGAAGATGAGCATTAACTTTTGGAATTGTGGATAGAAATAAATGGTCATTAGAAACACCGGAAAGACAGTAGTTTTTCAAACTGCATGTATCCAATTCCATCAAATTTGAAACATTTAGCACTACGAATTGGGAGAATGAAATTTACCACAGGATAAACATTTACCGAACTTGTGCTCACCTTTGTTACCTTGTTCGCAATTCCTTGTTGAGTCACTTTTGATATTTCTACGAGTATGGGAACCATTATTAAACAAACGGGGCCTGAGGGAAGCTAAGATTGTAGTTCATCATGACGACGAAGCAAATTAATAGAAATTTCGACCAGACTATTATTCATTGACGAACCAATCAGGTATAGGACAACAGGCGTTAGATTTTGGCGCGATATTCACTCAACCATTTTGTAGCAGTATTAAAAATCATTACGTGTGACGTTACTAATGTGAGTTTGTTTTTCATATTGCACGGCAGTAATGATTAAACGTACTGGTAGAGCCGAAGCAAGCAATACATGAGCTGAACCTGCAGAACAACGGATAAAACTATATTGTAATAAATTTCCCTTTTTGCACTCGAACCGCGTCTTTCAATTTTAAAATATATCTGCTCGGCAAGTATGGCCGGTATGCCGCGTTCTTACTTCGGAGACATTTGCCAGTTCCGACTGTTGTATTGTTGTTTCAGATGGCTCATGCTTCCAAGTGAACGCCAAAATAACGTGCTATAATTTGGCTAAATAGTCTTGGCATTATAACTGGTGTCAGTTCGTAATGAAAACCCTAAATCTAATTCCTAACATTAACCATCAACTGTAAGTCGTAAATCGAATTCCTCACACTAATTTAAAACCCTCATTTGGTACTAGTTATCAGGTTAGCAATCTAAAGTTCAGTCTAACGTCGCTCAATGGTCGTTCATCGATTATAGTCTGACCAAAATCTCTACTGACTGCAAATCAAGATCACTCACTACCTCATGTGCAATACATGCAGAATTTGTTACTTGGAGTGTGTTTTTACAAACTAATGACCGTTTTGGATTTTGTTTCTGATTGATTTCGAATTCCTAATACAGTATGTTCATCTGTTTTCAGAATCTAAGTTTTCTTGCTTGCACATGAAAATGGAGTCGTGCGTAATTTTCCGCACTTCCATTCCGTAGCTAGCAAATTATCAAGAACCTCATTAGAACTATTGTCAGTGGGCAACAAGGAAAGCTGACTTTAAAAATTTGTTAAATATGCTAGGCCTAATATAAACGGTCAACTCTCAGTGATGAAAAATTTAGTTTTATCATTCTAAACATCGTTCCTGGTCATACTCCAGATTATAAAACTTTCCATGTAAGCTTCGAAAGATTCATAATTCGAATATATATACGATCGACGATTGCTTCCTGTTCCACCGACCCTTTCGTCCTACAATCGCACATCTGCTGATCAGTCCTACCAACGAAACCGCTACGCATTGAAAGCGTGAACCCTTTCAAGAGGAGGGCTCCTGTAATGATCTTGCACTACTTCGGCACGATCTCGGTATTCTTTCGATACCGCGAAATTGACTACAGACACCAACAGTCTTTTGATATTTGGCCTACGGATCTTATCAGTTGACTGGCACGTAGTCTTCCTGCAGTGGTGAACATAGTCAACCGCGACTTGACACCACACCACACTGTTCAAACTCAGGCTCTGTCGCAACGCCAATATGATAATTAGAAATATCTGAATTATTGTATGAACTAAAAATTTCCAAAACAGTGGAATTTCAGTCGAGTAGAACAACGTGGAAACAAACGGACGTACTGTATTTAGAATTTGAAATTGACCAAGGATCAAATACAAATCAATCATTATTTCATACAAACACCACAACTAACCATGTTAGGTTTACAGACACCAAGTAATTGAGGTGGCCCATTGAACCATTCACACTAGATTATATTACATCCCTTCACAGAACTCTTCCTATACCCGAATTAGCCAGTTTATTAGCTCTTCATTACGGTACCTCGTTAAATACTATCATTGATGTCTTCTTCCTTGGTGTATTTTAGGTTACTTCGTTAGAAGGTGCTCATACGTTTATATTTCTCTGTTTTTCCGTTTTAAAGTAATTTAAAGACGTGTAAATCTGGTATATACCACTCTTCAGTAGAAAAGATCGTGGAAATTTGGATGAAAACTGTTAACAAGGTATCTAACATGAGAATCCTGTACTTCAGTTGTGATTTTTATATTTTATTTCAGACAATACTCTCAAAACAATACTGTTCATGAATCACCTTAGCACAACTTCAGTTCTAATTCATATTTCTATCCTTTCACGAAAAAGTGGTCTGTGTAATATCTAGGCCGATATAGTTTGAATTATTTTGTAGATTCCTGTTGAATGTTGGAAGCACTTACTTCTTCACAGGTATGTTTTAAAAGCATTTGCTTGGTTTGGAAATGTTGTAATCATAGAAATTATAAATATAAATTGTACGAAACCGTTAAACACATAAAACTATAATTGTACACAGTTTAATCAGTTGTTCAGATAAGGTTTTTACTGTAGGATATAAATATATTAAATAAATGAACTGCCATAATAGTTGAAAGTATTCATGTGACAGCGAACAAAAGTATTCCTACTATTCAGAGAACGTTTACAATGAATTTCATATTAACGATCAAAACATATACGGCAACTCAACATGTCAGCCAACAATCCCAACAAACGATGAGAATCTATAAATAGGTAGGAAAAGTACCGAAAAGGAAATTTATAAACAATATAAATGGTCTTAATGTGATAATCAGAAGTATTTGAATTATAGTACGAACTAAGAATTCCAGAAATAAAGCAATTGGATCAAGAAGCACTAGATAAGCATGAACGAATGTGGTGTATTTGGAATCCGAAATCAAGCACTCAAAACGTACAAAGGAACCATTATTTCATTTAAACACCACATCTAACCTTATGAGAACCAAAACGAAAGGTATATAAATGAAGGTATACAAAAAAGTGAATCTGCATTTGAGGATTGGTGTTATAGTTACATAGAACATATACATGAATACAGACGACAACAACAGAGCGAATATTTCACATAAGGAAACACAAGGGGATATTTATCGAAGTAAACGTACGACATGAATTTTTTTCGCATATATTCACATGAAAATACACAAAATGAATTCAACACTTAGTTCTTGTTCTGTTCTGAATACTTGGTCAGTTATTCTTATTTGAATTCAGCGACTATTCTATATCATTACTTGTTATGTTACTATTGTCCAGAATAGCTGACTTTCTTTGAGTATGTTAATTCATACTTGCTTACTTACTTACGCCTGTTACTTCTAATTGGGCATAGGCCGCCGACCAGCATTCTCCAATCCACTCTGCCCTGAGCTTTCTTTTCTAGTTCTATTCAATTCTTGTTCATTCTTCTCATGTCTATCTCCATTTACAGGCGTACTGTGTTCTTTGGTCTTCCTCTTTTCCTTTGGCCTCGAGGATTCCATGTGAAGGCTTGTCTTGTGATGCAGCTAATTGCTTTCCACAATGTGTGCCCTATCCACTTTCGGCGCTTCCCCCTAATTTCTTCCCCCACTGAGATCTGGTTTGTTCTCTCCCACAGTATGCTGTTGTTAATAGTGTCCGGCCAACAGATCCGAACTATTTTGCGTAGACAACTGTTAATAAACACTTGTATCTTCTGGATGATGGATTTCGTAGTTCTCCAGGTTTCCGCCCCATACAGTAGAACTGTCTTGATATTTGTATTGAAAATCCTGACCATGATGTTGGTTGACAGTTGCTTTGAGTTCCAGATGTTCCTCAGTTGTAAATATGCTGCTCTTGCTTTGCCGATCCGTGCCTTCACATCTGCATCAGATCCACTCCGTTCATCAATGATGCTGCCCAGATAAGTAAAGGTTTTTACATCTTCCAAATCTTCTCCGTCAATTGTGATTGAACTGGTGCATGCTGTGTCGTATCGGAGAATCTTGCTTTTCCCTTTGTGTACATTTAGACCTACTGCTTCTGAGGTTGCTGCTACACTTGTTGTTTTCTCCTGCATTTGTTGTTGAGTTTGGGATAGAAGGGATAAAAGGGCCAGATCATCTGCGAAACCTAGATCGTCCAACTGCATTCTAGATGTCCACTGTATACCGCGTTTCCCTTTAGATGTCGACGTCTTCATGATTTAGTCGATCACGAGGAGAAAGAGAAAGGGTGAGAGTTAGCAACCTTGCCTAACATGGATATTCGCCTCGAACGAATCTGTCAATTGTCCTCCAAGCACAATTTCACAGTTTAATCCATCGTAAGAACTATGTATGATATTGACTATCTTCTGAGGCATGCCGTAGTATTGAAGAAGCTTCCATGGTGTTGTCCTGTCCACGCTGTCAAACGCCTTTTCGTAGTCAATGAAGTTGATGTAAAGTGATGAATTTCATTCAATTGATTGTTCCACAATGATCCGTAGAGTTGCGATTTGGTCTGTACACGATCTATCCCTACGGAATCCTGCGTGTTGGTCTCGAAATTGGGCGTCTACGCAGTCCCTCATCCTGTTTACCGATACGCTGTTGAAGACTATTCACGGTATTGAGAGAAGAATGATGCCCCTGTAGTTATCACAGTTGCTGAGATCGCCTTTCTTCGGTATTTTGATCAGAAGTCCTTCTTTCCAGTCTGTTGGTACTTGTTCCTCATCCCAAATCTTATTGAAGAGAATGTGGAGTATCCTTGCAGTTGCTGCTACGTCTGTTTTTAGTGCCTCTGCTGAAATGTTGTCTGGTCCTGCTGCTTTGCCACTCTTGATTTGTCTGATGGTCATGCTGATTTCTTCAATTGTTGGTGGGCCAACATTGATTGGGAGGTCCGTGGGTGCTACTTCGATGTTGGGTGGGTTCAGGGGAGCTGGTCGATCCAAGAGTTCTGTGAAGTGTTCTACCCATCTGTTTTGTTGCTCTCCAGTGTTAGTGATTACCTTGACTTCCTTGCATTTCACTGGTCGTTTTGATTTACGGTGATTTCCAGAGAATTTCTTTGTCGTGTCATACATTTGTCTCATGTTTCCTTCTCTTGCAGCCTTTTCCGCCGTCATTGTTAAATCTTCCACATATTTACGTTTGTCGGTTCTGATGCTCCCCTTCACTTGTTTGTTTACTTCTGTGTATTCAGCTTGTGTCTTGGCTTTTTCTGCTCTTGTTTGAGTGGTTTTGATTGCTGCTTTCTTGTTCCTCCTTTCTTGAATCTTATCCAGTGTATCAACAGTGATCCATTCCTTGTGATGGTGCTTCTTGTGACCCAGGACCTGATGACATGTTGAAGTGATTGCCTCTTTGATCCCCTTCCAGTTGCTCTCCACAGTAGTTCCTTCTCCATTGAGTAGATCATGAAAGGCCTGGAACTTATTGCTGAGGACTATCTTGAATTTGTTGAGTTTGTTACTATCCTGAAGAAATGCCGTATTGAACGTTTGTGATCTTGTCCGCCCCATTGTCCAGTACTTCTTGAGTTTCAATTTCATCTTGGCGACCAGCAAGTGATGAATTGATGCTATATCAGCTCCTCTCTTGGTTCTCACATCCTCTATTGTCCCCTTGAACTTTTTGTTGATGCAGATGTGGTCGATTTGGTTTTGTGTAGTGTGGTCCAATGAAGTCCATGTGGTTTTGTGTATGCGTTTATGTGGGAATATGATGTCGCCTATGACCAGTTTATTGAAGGCACAAATGTTTGCGAATCTCTCACCATTTTCGTTCCTTTCTCCCAGTCCGTATCGTCCCATGATGTCTTCATATCCAGTGTTGTCCGTTCCAACTTTGGCATTGAAGTGTCCCATCAGAATGGTCAGGTCCTTTGTTGGGCACTTCTCGATGATTGACTGCAGCCCATCGTAGAATTGATCTTTAGCGTCTTCATTGTAGTCGTTGGTAGGCGCATATCATTGGATGATATTCATTGAAATGCCCTCTTTCTTTGTTTTGAATGAGGCTTTGATGATCCTTGGTCCATGAGATGCCCGTCCTATAAGTGCATTTTGTGCTTGTTTAGACAACATCGATGCAACTCCTTGTGTATGTGAGGCATTTTCTTCTTCATGGCCGGAGTATGACAGAAGCTCCCCTGAAGCCACTCGTTGCTGTCCAACTTGCGTCCAATGTGTTTCACCGATCCCAAGCAACTCTAGGTTGCATCTTCTCATTTCTGCAGCAATTTGGCAGACTCTCCTGGTCTCCGATATTGTATGAGTATTCCATGCACCTAAACAAATGGTTGCTCTGGTTGTCAGAAAGGGCATCGGCCTTGTGAATTCCGAAGAAACTCGGATTTCATCACGTGGCGTCATAGTTCTTCTAAATGAAGACCTTCTGACTCCCGGGGCAGAGTTTAAAAGGTTTGAATAATTTTTTTCTGGTTAGCGTTTTTTATCGAGTTAGTTTTCTACGGGATAGAGTGGCTAATTCCATTTCCAACCCTCCTCCTTTATCCGGGCTTAAGACTAGCAGTAGCCCTTGGAGGGACGCCAGGCGGGGTTATGTTATTTCATAAATACTCAAAAATTTAAATGTTTTATGAAAAAATATATTTGCCAAATTGATCATCAAACAAAAACTTGACAATCAAAATCATTAAATTCACAATTTCATCCTGAATGAAAAGCATCATTTTCATTAGATCCAAAATGAATAATAAAGGTCGATAGAAATGACTGTCGTTCATAAACTCAAGAAACGTCTATTAATTCTTTTATTTGACAAAATGTAATAACATTTAAGAGGAAAATAGAAACTGACCGAAGCATACCAGAGGAAGAAATAAAATAGGCTGTAGACCTTCTGTCTTTACTATGCAATTCTGAATCCGGATATGACATAGTATTGATTGTGTTGTTGCTCTACTTACTGAAGTATTTCGTTAAGTTTGTAGTGTGACGTCGAGTCACGGTTGACTAAGATCACCACCGCAACGGGTTCTTGTTGATAACTGCTGTTTGAAGTAATAATAAATTTGCATTTCCATTTCCATACATAACAATACATAATGTATCTGCAATGTGATTAAATATAAAGAGATTACTCTTTTTTTAAAAATATTTAGACAGTGTCGTTTGAATGCTTATTGTCTTGACTCTTTTAATGCTACTTTTTTATCTGGTCGTCGCTGATTGTTATGTCGGAAACGCTTATCACTTATACTCGGAACGAGGGATCTATGCAATTCCCACGACGCGAAAGTAAGGACAGAAAGACTGGTATAAGTGAAGATTTATTAACCAAAAAACACGATGACGACAACGACCTTAGTCGAAAAACACACTCATTTATATATTGATTGTACATCCATTTTGATTAATAATTAGAATGTAATTCTGTGGTGTTTGAATTGACTAATGATACTTTTCTGCATGTTGATTGTACGATTTCGAATTCCAAATACAGTACATTCGTTTGTGCCTGTCTTCTTAATTCAATTGCGTTATTTCTTGGACTCTTAGTTCGTGCTATAATTCAAATAATTCGAAACATTATATTGGCGTCGCGATTAAGCCTGCAATGGAAAAGTTAGACATTCATTCAACTTCTGAAGCTTTTGAGGATTATTTCGAAAGGTTCGAAATCTGGGTCATGACCAAGGAAGATGATGAGGATATTAATATTGTGGCATATTTCCTCACATTCATCGGTAAAGAAGCATACAGCTTGTTAAGAACTCTGGCTATGCCGGAAAAGTCCATTTCGCTTCCTTATACAACTCTCAAGGAATTACTACTGGACTATGTCAAGTATGCAAATTTTGATTGCAGTAAAGAAGGGGAATTTCCTAAAATGATTCATCAGGACATCAGAAATTCTACTACATCACGTTATCCTAATCCAGTGCATACTCAAGGTTATGCAGACAATTCATTGAGGAATTGCAGTGCGTTTCATGAAGATTGGTGCAAGTTTGGTCAATGTTTGTCCTGTGGCAAGTTCCATGCTTTTAATTCATGTAAATTTCGTAATTCTAAATGTTTTAAATGTGGTGATATTGAACATATTCAGTCAGTCTGCAATACTAATGTTCATGTTATTGCAACTAATATTAAGTCTTGTAATTCTGATTCTACTGAGTCGAGTATTTATAATGATGATTTATCTTTATCAACTATTGCAATAGACAGTGTAGAGTCAAAAAGCAGTTCAGAGTTAAATGAAATCCAAAATTCTTGTGAGACAACAGTTCCTAATCAACCGATTTATCAGAATTCTCATGCTGCTGTACCAGGTATGACTTTTCCTAATGATTCACATATTTCTGATGAAATGTCTTACAAATCTGAGGAAAATATGTTAAATGAACATATTCATTATAAAAAAACCTGAGGCAGTCATGATAGATGCTAATTTTTCTAATGATCCATTGCTCTGCAATGACATTCTTAGTCAATTTCATGAAAATATTTCAGTAGAATCAAATCCTGATGTCATATGTATTACCTATCCTCATAATGCATTTGCTCCTTGTGAAAAACTTGTTCAATGTAAAGCACGAATACTAAATGAGCTCGGTTTTGATTACAATTCGGATGATTTCATATCAACTGTTGTTCATCCTTATCACAAAAACACTTCTAATGTTTACTCTAATCAATGTGAGAAATATGTTTTAAATGAAGCCACATTATTCATAACTTGGGAATATAAAGACCCAACATTATTTCGTGGGGGAGGATAGTGTTGAAAAATATATGGTTCCAATTCTAGATATTAATGATTTCGGTACAAAACCGACATGCTGACTGTATACAATTCCAAGTTAGTGTGTTCCGATTTCGTTTGTTAATTCCAATACTAATGAGCACATTCTAGATACTACAAAGTTTTCATCCAGTACACTGTCGGACAGACTCAGGATCAACTTAACAAGAAAACATACAACCGATTGCAAACACTTATACTTCTATTTAAGCTGTGGTGGATGTGGTGTTTGAATTGACTAGTGATACTTTTGTACATGTTGATTGCACAACTTCGAATTCCAAATACAGTACATTCTTTTGTGCTTGTGACTTCTTAATTCAATTGCGTTATTTCTTGGACTCTTAGTTCGTGCTATAATTCAAATAATTCGAAACATTATAAATTCACATATATGAAGAATACTGTGAGTCATAACAAATCACAAACTGAGTATAGTTCATGTCAATGGATATCGTATATTATACAGAATACAATATACTTACTTACTTACTTACGCCTGTTACTCCTAACAGAAAAGAAAAGAATTACTACATTGAGTAATCATTACATTGGAATCAAAACAGAAGTAATGTTAAACAAAACTCATAATGAGTAAATCAATCTAATCTTGACTTCTCTTTCCATCATTTCCGACAGATCAACTCTAAGGTTGTCATCAATTGATTAGTGAGTAGATGAGAAAGTTGTAGATTAATCCATGTACTTTTAATTGACTGTTTTACTTAAACAGATATTACTTATTTATTCAATTACTTACTTAATTACTTACTCAGTCCTGTTACTCCTCGTGAAGGAGCATAAGCCACTCACCAGCATTCTCCATCCAACCCTGTCCTGGGAAATCCTTTCCAGCTCTTTCCAGTTGTTATTCATCGTATATCGTGTCTGCTTCTATTTCCCAATGTAATGTGTTCTTAGGCCTTCCACTTTCCCGCTTCCCTTCAGGATTCCAAGTTGGGGCTTGTCTCGTGATGCAGTTTGGTGATTTCCCTAATGTATGTCCTATCCACCTCCATCGTCTTTTCCTAATTTCCTCTTCAGCTGGAAGCTGGTTTGTTCTCTCCCACAAAAGGCTGTTGCTGACGGTATCCGGTCAATGGATGTTGAGTATCTTGCGAAGACAACTATTTATAAATACTTGTACTTTCTTGATGATGGTTGTAGTAGTTCTCCTAGTTTCGGCTCCGTACAGTAGAACTGCTTTGACGTTCGTATTAAAGATTCTGACTTTGATAGTGGTTGAAAGTTGTTTTGAGTTCCATATGTTTTTTTCAATTGTAGGGATGCGACCCTTGCTTTGCCAATCCTCTAAACTAATCTACCACTGTTGTAATCGAAATAAATCTTGCATTCTCTTAAAAATCATAATTTCCTGTTGTCAAAATTTGGTGGGACGACCTTTGATCGATGCTAAAGTGACCTTGAGAGTGTCCACACAGTAACTAGGACCAAATGAGGGTTATAAACCAGTGTGAAAAATCAGAATTGTGATTTACAGTTGATGATTAAATTAAGTAATTAAATTTATGGTTTTCATCACGAACCGACATCAGCTTTAATGTTAAAACTTTATTTATCTGAATGGATGAGTTAGTTTTGCTCCAAAATCTGAGACCTGTTATCTTATACCTCATTAAGTTCATTCATAAATTATAGTCTCGCCGTTTCTGTTTCTTATTTCTTGATTAAAACTAACGATGAATATTGAGTGATTGCCAGTTTGATGCAAGCAATATCAGAACTCAATATGTGAGAAAATATTCACTCTTCTCAATGCATATTGCCTACAACCATGATTTCTCTGATTGTACTTTATATAAACACGCCGGTAT
This sequence comes from Schistosoma margrebowiei, assembly GCA_944470205.2. NCBI lineage: Eukaryota > Metazoa > Platyhelminthes > Trematoda > Strigeidida > Schistosomatidae > Schistosoma > Schistosoma margrebowiei. The sequence continues at coordinate 4,597,852 of OX104025.1, forward strand.
AAGTTATGCGATTAAAATATACAATAATAGATGACTTGTTGAGATATCTAGACAGCATGAACAGGCAGACCAGATATTTATACACATCTACTTTGTCATATCATGAATGATTTTAACAAACATTACAAGTGAACATCAAACATTAATCTATGATCCATTATTTCTTATTTAAAAACGTGATTGTTGAACTACCGTATGTGTAACCCAATCAACCTGCAAAAGAGGAAATGAGTTCAAAAATAAAGCGGAAATAATTGGTAAACGCGCTAAAAAGTCTGCTTTTTCGCCTGCCCGGAGGAAATAATGCGGATTTTCCCCTTTTTGTTGCTCTGTGTTTCAAATGTCACTAAATTGTCTATTTTTTGCCTATATATACGCCGAATCGTCTACTTGTGGCTAATGTAGATCATCAACGTAGATGATTGGAAGCCTACTCGAGTTAGAAGTGAGTGGTGTGACAAACTAGCTAACGTCGAAGTCACACCTCGTGGTCATCACCTTACGTGGACTATCCCATTAACGTATCAAGGTACCATAGATGCTTTGAAGACCACTTATAATCTCGTTCACTACAGGAATAACCAAGTCGATTAACAATAAACTAACTAATAGACAACTAAGTTAGTATCCAAAGTCTTTCATGTTTATTTATAGACATTTTGCTATATCATAAGTATGACACAGTTGGAGGATAATGGAATTTATTTAAATACAATATTACCAAATCTCTTAGTAAAATCTAAGAAGCATTCAGTAAATTCCTCATTTACAAAATGTCAATCAATTGTCTTAAACTTGACTGTTCCTTTATTTCTACATCGATTATTCACTGTTCACATTCACGTTTTTTCAAACCTCTTAACTTTCTATCACCAAGTATTTAACTTTCAGTCGATGGTACATACTACTTATATCTGTCGATATCAGTAGCACACACCATAACACTAAAATTTTCAATAATTTGTTTGGTATTTCTTAATCTTTTTGAAAAGAAACGTGAGAAGTTACAAATTATTTTCTTAATAATGATTCTCAATAAAATTAAACACTTTAAAATAATACTCGGTTATTCATTATTGATAATGGATGATTGTAAGGAATCATTGATTGATGATGTTGCGGAGTATATTTCTTCTTATTCATTGATTTCATCTCTGGTTTGCAGCTCTTAATTGTTATTTGACATTGTTGCTTCATCCATGGTTGAAGTAAAATTTGAATTCGACACACTTGACCAATCTAAAATAACATGAAAGATAATAACATTAATGATAATAATAATTATTATCAGTATAGGGTTGTGGAGATTGTTTCGTTTTTTGATTGAAATCATGAACCAATTGATGTTAGACCACTATTGAAAACTTTTAAGCACTAGACGGCCGTCTCGTCATATTATGCGACACTTCAGTAGTGCGCATCCACGATTCCGCTCGCATGATTCGAACCCAAGGCCTTCTGTAACTCGCATGAACGCTTAACCTCTAATCATTGAGACGGCCAGAATTCAACGGTGTTAATGTCTAACTTCAACCAATCCAAACAAAATTGCGCGACCATCTCCCATTATACTTAGATAGATACCTATCTCTACCCGACAAGGATTAGATCCACTGGTCACGGCTTCTCATTAGAACTCCAAGAATATACTCACGAAGCTAGTCACTAGTGAGCACATGGTAATTATCAGTATGGAATTGTGGAAATTATTAAGTTTTGAAGTAGTTGCTTTTCATTTTATCTGAATGACAATCAAGGAAGAAAATATATACAAACTACCATGGTGCTATGGTTCTTCTGATATTAAACAGTGAAAAGAACAACCCAAATTGGATCACTCAATGGTAGATAATTTTTTTAAAATAATTTCTATCATAGAATTAATTGGAGGTATGTCTTTTAGTATGCTGTAATTTTTTCTTTCATCATAACTGATTATGTTACCATTAACACGAAAGTAGTATGATGAAATGGTATTTTCATCCTAGTAAACTTTACATACTTTTATGTAACTCGGAATAATACACCCCCACCCTCTGTCATGGACTATGATAGTGCGAATAATAACAATAATCGTTTCATTCTAGTTGGTTGCCAGGTGCAATGTCTAAATTGTGAACAAGAATGAAGTTTCTTCATAGTCTTAATTAGTGCTTAGTTGCAAATATTTATACAGTATGTGTCCAAATACTTCAAAAATGTATGTGTGTATGTGTGTAAATCTATTTCGTCAATCAACTTTTTCAACATAAACAATCATTGTTTATTTCCCACAGTCATTTGGTTAATATCGACGAAAGAAATAGAATAAACTGATGTACAATTAACAGAAATCCTTCAAATCCTTCTATTTCAGATGTTTACTGTTTAATTTTAAGTCATCTTATTTTCTGACTTACATTTAATACCTTTCAGGACACAAACAGACTTACATTAGATTTTGATAACTTTATGATAATAAAATGAAGTTAGACATTAATATCATTGGATGCCGGCCGGCTCAGTCGTTCAAACATTAAGGTTTCACGCGCGAAACCGATAGATCTTGGGTTTGAATCCCATGAGTGAGATCGTGGATGCATATTGCTAAACGAAACGTCCGACCACTGCTTCCATGTTTTCCACAGTGATCTAGCTTCAATTGACTCATGAATTCAACTATAAAAATACTCTCAAATCTTTTATGGTAACAATCACATAGACCATTTAAGACTTTAAATAAACATACTTGCGTAAGTAAGTAAGTAAGTAAGTAAGTAAGTAAGACAACCATTGAAGGCCATTTTGTACAGAAATACTGTATATGTGAATCATCAGGGAGTCTTGTACTAGAATGAAACTACCTTTCGTTTTCCTGAGATTATCAATAATTCCGTAGCTTAAATCAACCCGGGATGTAAACTTTCTACAAAGCGAACAATCTTAGAAACGTACTTATTTTAAGGAAAAGTTCACTTTTTAATTCCATTTCCATTAAAATTTATCTGTTATCATAGTTGAATTCAAGAGTTGATATAAGCTAAACCATCATTAAAAACTTGGAAGCACTGGACAGCTGTTTAGTCCTAATATGGGATTGCTCAGTAACGCGCATTCACAATCCCACATCACGGACTCGAATCCAGTACCTTCGGTCTCACACACTTAACCTCTAGAACACTGAGCTGGAATCCAACAGCATTAATGTAATCTATTTAATTTATCTATCATAGTATCTAGATGATGTATTTTTTATATTATTTATTTATCTGAACACACAACTATTGGTACAATGGAATAAAAAATAAATATGCACCACACAAGTCACTTGATTTGTGTGCGAGCTCGGGTACTCAGACCGAAGCAGGTGGTTTTCTTAAACAACCACACCTGGAGCCTTTGAACTAAAAATCTGATCCACAATAAAGTGCAGCAACTTTACGGTATGCAGTTGCATGGTAGTCGGTGACCAACAATTGGTTCATACACCATTTGTTTTATCCGGATACTGGAGCCCATATGCACCATTGGTTTGGAATTAGGATTTCCCGACTCCTATCAACTTCGTAAACAACACTCACGCCATGAGTAGGATATCCTTGTCATTGTTTGTATACGCATGACGACGTGAGAGCGTTTCAAAAGGATAGCGGAATCCCCCATATCTCTGACCGTACCAGAACATAAGATCTCATGAATAATTTGAAATTCGAAGTTAATTTCTTTAAAAAGTTCATCAAAACTTACAGTTTTATAATTTAATTGACATCGAATAGCTTGATTATTTTTAACATTTTGCGTTATCCTATTATGTTTTCTACAATTAGTACGTGTAAGATGTAAATTATATTGAATTAATACACCATTTACAATCTAATTGAAAGAAAATTTATCAATATAATAATATACTACTTGTATTGTCATATTAGTAATATTAGTTTGTGCATACCAAAAATTTGAATTAATCATTTTATTCACAAGAATAACCGACTTGTTAATTAGAGTTTCATTTAAAATAGGATGCCTATCTTTGTTGATATGATCAATTCCACCAAAATTGAAACATGATTGTAATGTAATAGTTACAATGAATAGAATTGCCAGATTAAATGAATTTATCATTAGACTACACAATAAAAATGATAATGATATTGAATAACAACTAACGATACTACTTATATTTATAGTATTTCAACTTTAGTAAACAACTATTTATTTACATAGGGTTGTTTGTTTGTTCTGTTTGTTTGTCTATAAGTAAATGTGTGTTATATTACTTAGTAAATAGAAACAGTTTATTATTCAAACGTCTTATATGACTTCATGAAGTATATATAATAAAATATGAAGTACTATTGATTGATAATGTTGGCCTATTCACAGATGTAACGATGTAATAAATGAAGCATTTGTTGGACATAACCAGTTTATTAATTTGATAGTTGAGATCATGAGTCAATTGAAGCTAGACCACAATGGAACACCTGGAAGTCCGATTGTGGAACTCTTTAGCAGTTCACATACACGATCCAGGTTCCGCGACTTTTGAATCCAGAACTTATTGGCCAGGCGCACGAACGCTTAAGCTCTAGATCACTGATCCGGATTCCAACGGTGTTAATGTCCAACTATAACGAATCCACGAAATTGAAACACTCATTCACCATTATCATCAGACAGTAGTCAATTTACTATTGAATGCGAAATCACACAGTGGTTTAGTATAATGTGAAAAGCATACATTAAGTACAACATTTGTACATAGTTAATCTGTTGTCATTCTTGTTGTTCTTCATTTAGTCCTGTACTGCTAAGTATTTTGCTTCTGTTTAGTGTTACATACTACTTATATCTGTCAACATAAGTAGCATACACAACAGAAATGTTGAAAAGTTATTTCAAAAATACGGAGTTCAATTTGAACTGAACTAAATAACAATATGATATTATTAATTGTATGCGTATTTGTTCTACTAACTGAATGAATTGGTCGTAAGCCAGTTTGAATATACACAAGACGACAGACGAAAATACTGACGGAAGTCAAGGATTGTAGATTTCTACTTAGTATAATCATTATAAATCTTTTTATGTTCGTCTTTTAATCCTCTGAGGGATCACACTAGGACAGGTAGATGACGGGCTCTTAGTTAAGACAAAACGGTTGTTCAATGCTTCTATGTCATAGTAATTCACTAGCTCCTATTCGTATACACCGAAATCTATTCCAAGATTCAAGTAATTTTCAATAGATCACTAATATAAAACCAGATGGTATTGTAATGAACAAGAACACAGATTGGGGACAATCGATGTATTTCAACACAAAATTACAAGATATTTTATTAAAATCTGGGAACTACACAGCAAAAAATACTTCATTTACAGAATGTAAATTGTTCCTTCGTTTCCACACTAATCATTCTTTGTTCTCCTTCTCTTTTCTTTGATCTGCTTAACATTTTGCCTGCAGGCATTCCACTTTCGGTTGATGATACATATTACTTATGTTTGTCAACATTAGTAGCAGATACTACGATATCATCTTCAAATGATGGAGAATTTTTTCAGAATGATATACTATTACAATAGGTTGTCGCATTTTATCTTGTAATTTGATTTGCAATAAATAGACTATAACTGATAGCCGAACCTAGAATACATGTTACGTCTTATTCACGTTTCGTCAGCTGTATGTGACTGGAACCTAGTTTAAATGTTTACATTGCATCTAGAACCCAGTATTTCACGCTTCAAACTCTTAAAGTATTATGAGATAAACTACTGAGTTAAGATAGTTGCTTACTCACTACCCAGTTACCAATCAATTGTAAATACATCTTAGGCCTACAGGAGGTCAGACGAGGCTCGGATAGCTCAATGACAACGTCTCTGTTTGTGAACCTGAATGACACGGGATCAAATCCGTCAGGGATTATCAGTTCCCTCAAGATTATATGTACACCATGCTGACGAGTGGCAAGTAGCACGAAACCAAAGTACACAGTTTCCTGTTCACTACCTCCAACCACCATCATATCGTAATTTAATGTAAAAAAGAAATAACGACATCCTATTGACAAATGAACCACACAACTTGGCATTATATCTCCTAATGTAACTTGATATCAAAGGTATAAATTACTATTATTTACTTTCATCAACAGTATCAACCAGACTCAATAAATTCAAATATCATAAATATTCGTGTAAATAAACACTTTTTAGAATGGGGCTTTGTGAAGACTGTAGTAATTTTTAAAAAGTATGAATAGTTGCGTAAGATCATGGATCGATAGAAGTTAAAAATTAACACCGTTTTATAGTGGCTCAATGGTTTAGAGGTTAAGCGTTCGCGTCGTAGACCGAAAGCCTGTGATCGAATCCCGCATGTAGGATGGTAGATGCGCGCTGATGTGGACTTCCATGTTAAAATGAGACAGCCATCCAATACGTTCACCTTATCAATAATGGTCTAGCTTAGATCGACTCATGAATTGAACTAATAAAATTATTACAATCTCCATTCTGCTAGTATCTTTTTGTTGATTAATGTGCATTTTCAAGAGAATTTCATCGATACTGGAATTTTACTACATGTTCCGTGTATATATTCGACATTGTGCGTAGTACTGTAATTCACAAAGCTCATTTTGTCTCATTATGAAATAACCAGTTAAATCTATCTGGGTTGAAGTGTTGATAACTTATCCAGTGAGTTTTGTATCGTCAATTATATGAAAGGTTGAATATTAATCAAACATTGTATAGATCTTCAAGTATTTGGAATTTAAAATTCAATATCGCTATTTTGTTACAAGTTTCTAACTACAGATCTTAGTTTGATCAATGTCTTACAGATACAATTGACTGATTATTTAACTTCAGAGAACTCAGTAAGATTTAGACATTTACTCTTATAATTCAATGTATCAACACAGGTACATTGATCTGATTTATTTTTCAATCTTTGAAGAACTATGAACCACTATTTTCATCAAGAATTGCTGTATTGAAGCACGTGAATATTTTTTCAAGTGGGCATCAAATATTTATGCGACACACTTCAATATTCGATCTGTATGACGGATGGTATACAGTCTGTGTGCCCAAACAGAAGCCAGTGGTTCTCTTAGGCTGCCTCAACCCGGGCCTTCCCCCCGGAGGTATAATCCATAGGGCGATAGAGCAATGTTAGGAGATGTAGTCCCACTGTATCCGGTGACCAACAATAGGGTTATATGTCATTTGTTCTCTCAGGATCCTGGAACACATCATTGATTTGAAATTATGTTCTTCCAACTCACCTAGGTGAACTGTGGCGTTCTATACGTTCGAGTGCCGTAGTTGTATACCGAATTCTGCGTTAATCAAGTAGCGAACTTAACACTACGAACTAATTCTTTCTTCCTGTATTGTATCCTTATACATCATAGTATTTCTTTTATATATTACTATCATTGGAGTAACTACTTCTATGAATATAGTGTTCATCTTGTTGTGCTAATGAGGTGTGGCAACTTGGACTGATGCATAAATTTGCCTGATCCCACATTGTAGCAGACTGACAACCAGTATAAATCCGGAAATAAACCTACATGCTGACTGGGTAAGCTGTCCAAGAATCGACAAAAACTTTCTTTAGGGTATCACATCATTCAAGTTGCGAGTTAAGTCAATTATCATAACTACTGGGCATAATTACAAAATTCGATTATTAAACAAAAATTTTAAAACTATCCACTTGTCAATTATGTATATAGACGGTTAAAATATTTTACTGAATCCTAATCACCCAAAACAGATCTTCTGTTCATTACATAAATCAAAAGATTCTCCATTATTTCACAAGTTCAATTATACCACAAGTTAACATTTATAGACTGTTGGTCAAATGATAAATAATCTAATGAACAGTAAACTAACTCAGTACCGATATACTATGTTCATTCAATAGGAGGTAATTAGAAGTTATCTTTAGGAGGTTTTACTTGATCTACATTTCCTCTTAACTGCCTCTTATCTTCCATGTAATCTTAAGGGGAATTCGTACAAATCGTGTGATTCATATTCACGTCACTCAATTTCACAGTAAGCCATCTTATATTATTGAGCTATTTTTAACTAAGAAAGATCTTTTACAGTATGAATTGTGTAGTGTTGAAATTCAACTATTTAATTTCAATAAAAGCAAATAATATTTAAACATTACAAACCATACTACTTATTATTTAGCTAGTAGTTAAATCAAGAAAACACAAAAAACTAGTCAAAATGCATTTTTTTGAATGAATTAAATAATAGATATCTGTATAAAGTTGATTGTAAAACGCATTCAATTATGACTAGATAATAGCCAGTAAAAATAATAATAATAATAACAATAAATTAGACAATATTCCCATGTTAGTATTATCATAAGTAATATATTGACTTTACAATGCATTTATCCCATTACTAACCATTTAACGTTTATATATATAGAAAGTAATGATGAACAATAGAAGAATATACCAGAAAAAGAGAAGAAAAGAAAGCAAATGAAGGGAGTATTCAATTATTAAAAGAAGCTAATGTTTCTTCTCTTTGTAAACAAAACAAAAAATATATATAATAAACTCCTATATTAGAACTTTGAATCAGCAGTAATTCCATAGTTCTTTAATGAATTCTTTACAGTAGTATACATTCACTACTTCAATGAACCAATTTAAAACAACGTTACAATACATACATCATCGTCATGGTATAACAGAAGCCATTTAATTATTTAAAATAAACAAACTACTTTTAACTTAAATAGTAGTAATGAAATTAGCATTAAAAAAACTAACATTTTTTTACAATGTTAATATTGGTTAACTAGAATTTGTTATTGTGAAATTACTACAACAAATTTCTTTTGATATAAATGAATGTGATGAATTATTAGTTAAATTTAAATTATTAAAAGAGTTCATTAACATTAAAGCAGAAGATTGTTCATCGAATAACAATGATGATGATGATGACGATGATGTTGTTGTTGTTGTTAGTGGTGGTGTTGTAAATGTGTCAAAAGATAATGCTGGTGAAATAGATGCTGATGATGTATGAGATGATAAAGATAGAGATTCTGTATATGAATTATTCTCTGTACATAATGATGATGTTTTAATAGTAGTAGTATTTGTATCAATAGTAGTACAATTTGAATTAGTTGTACTATTACAGTAATCTTTTGAATGAATTGAAGATAAAAATGGAGAATTTTGAAGTGAATCAATCTCAATGGAAGCTTGATGAAGTGACTAAAATTATTAAAAGGAAAAATGATATAAACATGAGTCATATATATAAGAAGTAAGAAACTATGAATGTATTGTACACATAATATGGTATCAATATTAGATACCTGGCAAATAATGTAGTGAATGTATAACTGAGTGTATAAGCAACCGAGCTACGAATTTTTCTAACGATCATGGAATTATTTGGTTACTAATTAAAGACAGTTAGTATACTAGTCAAATCGTGAATCATTAAAGGCTATGGTTGGAACAAGTAGTGTTACGTATCCTTAGTCACCACCTACCTCAATGTATTACGTTTGTTGATGTACTATTAAGTTGAATAGAAAGCTACAACCGAATAAACTGAGATACGGCATCAACCCATGAAGTCACAAACTGTTGAATTGTGCCGGTGGAGACTACTTAATTAAGTTCTAGGTGCATATTATAACCAATGGTTGTAGACATTGTGTGAGTATCATATTGCTTTCTGCATTAATTCACTATGAAATTCATTCATTATGATATGAAGTTTAAGTCTTTTTTTTGTAATAATTCTGTCTATTTCCCATGTATGGGAATATTTATATCAGTGAGTGTCTTTATGTATCATTTTAATGTATTTTGGGAGTTAAATAAATCCTGATCATTAGTTTGTGTATTTTGAGTAAGTGTTGTGTGGAAATCTAAGGTTTCCGTTTTCAGGCTACAAGCAGTAGGATCACAGGACATTACACTGTATGATTAGGTATTTTTACTATAATCAATACTAATATCGCTTCTACATTTTTTATATTTACTTAGACAAATAAACAAAGAGGCACCGATATATATGCGCCACACTTCATCATTGGATTTGTCTGAGATCTGGAGTACTGTTCGGGTGCCCAAAACGAAGTAGGTGATTTCCTTAGGGGGCCTTTGACCTAGAGGTCTAATCCATAAGGCCGTTGGGCGACGCTAGTAGATGCGGCCCTACAGTGGACGATGTCCAACAATAGGTTCATGTGCCATTTGTTCCTTCAGGATCCTAGAGCCCATGTACACCATTGGTTTGAAGTCAGAGTTTCGCACCACCACCCCCTAGATGGATTCATCGTGTCTATCAACCCGACTAAAGTACAGAACACTCGGTTTGTCATCTCATTTTCGTAAACAACAACCCATCCGCGAGAAGGCAGTGAGTAGGACTTCCCTGGCAGTGGCTGTATACACATGGCCATGTGAGAGCATTTCGAGAGGAGGAGCTAATTCTACCCAATCTCGTTCATACAACGGAATTTCGGGGCTGTTTCGACAAATCTAGAAGCTATATCGATTATTTGAAGTGACTTTAACTTATCCACATATAACTCAATGCTTTATACGAATTCCACAACTTAGTGATACCATATATTCAGATCAAAATATGATCAATATTCATGAAGGTAAACATTGTCAACTTTTAACAAAACATATTGAAACAAATTGGCGAGACTATGATTTATAGACGAACCAATCAGATTTACGATAACAGGTCTTGGATTTCAATGGGAAATTCATTCACCCATTTAGTTAAATACAATTTTGGTATTATAGCTGATGTCAAACTCCGCCTGTAGCTCTTATAGGGTTACTGCCGGTCCCAAGCCCGGGTAAAGGAGGAGGGTTGGGCATGGGGTTAGCGTCCCCATCCCGTAGAAAACTAACTCGCTAAAAAAACGCTAACCAGAAAAAATAATCCAAACCATTTAAACTCTGCCCTGGGAGTTAGAAGGTCTTCATTTAGAAGAATTATGACGCTTCATGGTGAAAGCCGAGTTCCTTCGGAAGCCACGAGGCCGATGCCCCTTCTAACAACCAGAGCAAAAATTTTTATAGGTACATGGAACGTTCGAACAATGTGGGAAACCGGGAAGACCAGTCAAATAGCATTGGAAATGAGGAGATACAACTTAGCCGTACTGGGAATCAGCGAAACCCACTGGACCCAAGCTGGACAGAAAAGGCTAGCTACGGGAGAGATGCTGCTATACTCCGGTCACGAAGAGGACAATGCTCCACACACTCAGGGAGTCGCTCTTATGCTGTCCAAACTAGCACGAAATGCACTTGTAGGATGGGAATCCCACGGATCCAGAATCATCAAAGCATCATTCAAAACAAAGAAGGAGGGGATCTTAATGAATATTATCCAATGTTATGCACCCACAAATGATAGCAACGACGACATTAAAGATCAGTTCTACGAGCGGCTGCAGTCAGTTATTGAGAAATGCCCAAGGAAGGACCTAACTATTCTGATGGGAGATCTAAATGCCAAAGTCGGAATAGACAACACTGGATATGAAGATATTATGGGACGACATGGACTGGGAGAAAGAAACGAAAATGGAGAAAGATTTGCAAATCTATGTGCATTCAACAAATTGGTCATAGGAGGCACAATATTTCCACACAAGCGTATACACAAGGCTACATGGATCTCACCGGACCACACTACAGAGAACCAAATAGATCATATTTGCATCAACAAAAAATTCAGAAGGACAATGGAAGATGTGAGAACCAGGAGAGGTGCTGACGTAGCTTCAGATCATCACCTAGTTGTGGCCAATTTAAAACTGAAGCTAAAAAAGAACTGGACAAGTGGACAAACAGCAATACAAAGGTTCAATACAGCCTTCCTTCGAGATACTGACAAACTCAATGAATTCAAGATAGCTCTCAACAACAGGTTCCAAGCCTTACAAGATCTACTGAAAGAGGAAGAAACTAGTATGGAGGACAACTGGAAAGGCATCAAGGAAGCATTGACTTCAACGTGTCAAGAGGTTCTGGGTCCAAAGAAATACCATCATAAGGAATGGATCTCTACAGAAACACTGGACAAGATCAAAGAAAGGAAGAACAAGAAGGCAGCAATAAACAACAGCCGAACACGAGCAGAGAAAGTCCAAGCACAAGCTGAATACATAGAAGCAAACAAACAAGTGAAGAGGAGCATTAGAGCCGACAAGAAGAAATATGTGGAAGAACTAGCAACGACGGCAGAAAAAGCTGCTAGAGAAGGAAATATGAAACAGCTTTACGATACAACGAAGAAACTAGCAGGAAAATACAGTAAACCAGAGAGACCGGTCAAAGACAAAGAAGGCAAGCCAATCATCGAAATTCAACAACAGCGGAACAGATGGGTAGAATACTTCGAGGAACTCCTGAATAGGCCGGCTCCAATGAATCCACCGGACATCGAAGCGGCACACACAGATCTTCCCATAGACGTCAACCCACCAACGAAGGAAGAAATCAGAATGGCCGTCAGACAAATCAAGAACGGGAAAGCAGCGGGTCCGGACAACATACCAGCTGAAGCACTGAAGTCAGACATCGAAGCAACTACAAACATGCTTTATCTTCTATTCAAAAAGATTTGGGAGGAGGAACAAGTGCCGATGGACTGGAAAGAAGGGCACCTCGTCAAGATTCCAAAGAAAGGAGATCTGAGCAAATGTGAAAACTATAGAGGCATTACACTGCTGTCAATACCAGGGAAGGTCTTCAACAGAGTGTTGCTGAACCGAATGAAAGATGCAGTAGACGCCCAACTTCGAGATCAACAAGCTGGATTCCGTAAGGATCGATCATGCACAGACCAAATTGCAACACTACGGATCATCGTCGAACAATCAGTTGAGTGGAACTCATCACTATACATCAACTTCATTGATTATGAAAAGGCATTTGACAGTGTGGATAGGAGGACGTTATGGAAACTTCTTCGACACTACGGAGTTCCTGAGAAGATTGTCAACATTATCCGGAACTCATACGACGGACTACAGTGCAAAGTCGTGCATGGAGGACAGCTGACAGATGCATTCCAAGTAAGGACCGGAGTCAGACAAGGCTGTTTACTCTCTCCCTTCCTCTTTCTTCTGGTGGTCGACTGGATTATGAAGACCTCGACATCTGAAGGAAAACACGGAATTCAATGGACAGCTCAGAATCAATTAGACGATTTGGACTTCGCAGATGACCTAGCACTCCTATCACGTACACACGAACAGATGCAGATGAAGACAGCCAGTGTAGCAGCAGTCTCTGCATCAGTAGGCCTCAGCATACACAAAGGGAAAACCAAAGTCCTCAAATTCAAAGCGGAGAACAACAACCCAATCACTCTTGATGGCGAAACTCTGGAAAATGTAGAGTCCTTCACATACCTAGGAAGCATCATCGATGAACAAGGAGGTTCAGATGCAGACGTAAAGGCAAGGATTGGCAAAGCAAGGACAGCATTCCTACAGTTAAAGAACATATGGAACTCAAAACAACTTTCAACCAATATCAAAGTGAGAATCTTCAATACCAACGTCAAGGCAGTTCTACTGTACGGAGCTGAAACTTGGAGAACTACAACAACAACCATCAAGAAGGTACAAGTATTTATAAATAGTTGTCTACGCAAGATACTCAACATCCATTGGCCGGATACCATCAGCAATAGCCTTCTGTGGGAGAGAACAAACCAACTTCCAGCTGAAGAAGAAATTAGGAAAAGACGATGGAAATGGATAGGACATACATTACGCAAATCGTCAAACTGCATCACGAGACAAGCCCTAACTTGGAATCCTGAAGGGAAGCGAAAAAGAGGAAGGCCAAAGAACACATTGCGTCGGATAATAGAAGCAGATATGAAAACGATGAATTACAACTGGACGCAGCTAGAAAGGATTGCCCAGGACAGGGTTGGATGGAGAATGCTGGTGAGCGGCCTATGCTCCTTCACGAGGAGTAACAGGCGTAAGTAAGTAAGTAAGTAAGCTGATGTCAGTTCGTAATGAAAACCTTAAATCTAATCCTTATCCGTAATCATCAACTGTAAATCATAATCCTTAGCCTCTAATCAAAAGGTGGATATTCTTAAGGTTAGTTTAACGTCACTCAAAGGTCACATTAACAAATCTTATAATCACTATAAACAAATCAATAAAATTTACCTCTAATAAACCATTCATTATAGGAAAACAATTAACAGTTGAATTATCATTATCATTATCAGTACTATGATTATGATTATCCATTTTCAAATGATCAATAATAGTAACATTTAAACAATCATTATTTGATTTATTAAGTGTGTTATCTTTCACAAATTGGTTGTTTGAACATTCATTTGTATATTGAATAGATTCATATTGTTTAGAGAATGATTTCATCATGACATAATCATTCATATTGTTATTATTATTATTACTATGGGAATGTTCATTATTACTATGATCATTTTGATTTAATCTCTTTGTATGAATTGAATCGGATAGAAGTTCTAATTTACACATGGCATCACTATAAATAATTTTACATGCTTTCAATTTATCTGTACATAATTCAACATGTGTTTTAGCATCCTGGAATATAGAGTATTAATAATATACAAATATTATAAATTGAAATGAAATATAAATAAATTATAAACAGAGATTAATGATAAACAATGATGGATAGTGAGTGGTAGCTGTTTAATTTATTTAGTTTAACACATAGATATTAGTACAAGAAGGCACCAAATACATATGTGCCACATAAATCTCATTTGACATGTGTGAGGGCTGTGATATTGCCCGGGTGCCCAAACCGAAGAAGCTGCTTTTCTTTGGGGGCCACATCCGGAGCCTTCGACCTAAAAGTCTGATCCACAAGGCAGTGAAGCATCGTAAGGAGATGCAGTCCCATGGTAGCCGGTGACAAACGATTGGTCCATACGCCTTTTGTTCCTTCAGGATACTGGAGCCCATGTGCATGATCTGCTTGGAATCAGGGTTTTCCAACTCCACTAGATGGACTATCCATGTCCACTAACCCGATTAAAGCGCCGGGCGTTCGCTTTTCGTCCTTCCAATTTCGTAAACAACACCCCCGCCAGGAGAAGGCAATGAGTAGGACTTTTCTGGCAGATGCTATATACGCGTGGCCATGTGAGAGTATTTCGAGAGGGAGAGCGGACTCTCACCACTCTCGGCCGTATCAGGGTATTCGGGGGCGTGGTAGCTGTGGAATCCAAGATGCGTGTTTCGTTCTACTTGGGATTTAACAGTTGGATGAATCTACCTCTTGATTGATATTCAATGTTGAACTTCAACCCAGTACCGTTCACTTCAAATGTCATCGCGTTATTCACTTATCTACTGAGTTCTTGATAGCCAGCTTCTTGGGCAATGGGGTGAAGTTTAAATTCGCTTGGTATTGTTTAGAACTGCAATTGATCAGTCTCTTATTAGCATATGTTCATCAGTAGCTAAGTGGATAGCGCAATAGAATTTAAAGCGAACGGTAACTGGTTCGAGTGAGCAGTGAACATCTACTCTAGAATGCAGGCACAAATAGGACAAAATGCACGTTCTGGATTCCAATGCTGGCCACCATCCATCTTACTTTATAATCCTTGTGACTTAAGGCAATATCAAAGTAATCAGCACAGGATACACATATTGAAAAAGAGACTGATCAATTGCCGTCCTACACATCAATGGGAAGATTCAAACAATCATTACAAAAATGAATCAAACAAATTATGTGAACATTTTTGTGGATAACTTTCAATGACAACAGTAACTATTATATTAGAAGATTAAATTATAGGTAACTTCCGGGAACTATTTAAAAACTGTTATTATATTTATATTCTTATAGTATGACTGTAACTACATTATATTGCTTTCACCATAAACTTTTATTTGATCTAATGACTGCTAATATACGATTTACTATACCTTAGTTATTCCCAATCTATTAGTTACAGGATCTCACAATTACAGTCATTCTTGGCTTGATCTTACATAATTGTTATTTTCCATTTGATGGTATAATGAAGTCTGGTCTGCTTGTATATTAAAACTACGTATGTCTGAAATACATGATTCATACAGTGTTCTGAACTCACCGAACAGAACTAGGCGAACTATTCATACTAGTTAACGCATCGATGATTTGGCACAGTGCCAAAGTCACGTAAGCCGTGTTCTAATTGACGATCTTATCATGTGATAATTAACAAAGTATAAAAACATATCTTACATATTCAAAGTAAATAAGTTAACATTTAATACCGAAAATATATTCATATAAAAGTAGAAATAAACTGAAGAAAATAATCTGATCAATTTGTTGATATTTATAACCACTTAGCCGAAAAAAGAAAGAGAGAAAGAAAAACAAATGGATACAATTGAACAGTTTAAAATGGTTGCTTGGCATAGGGAAATAGTATTTACAACATGATTCAATTATTCACTTAACCTAATAATTGACTCATTTACTTATTTAAACATATAAATATTGGTACAAAGGGGGCACCGAATACATATGCGCCACAAAAGTCACTTGATTTGTGTGTGAGTTGTGATACTGCCCGAGTACTCAGAATGAAGCAGGTGGTTTTCGTAATGAACCACACCTGGAGCCTTCGAACTAAAGGTATGATCTGCAACACAGTGCAGCAACTTTACGATATGCAGTTGAATGGAAGCCAGTGACGGACAATAGGTTCATACAACATTTGTTTTTTCAGGATACTTGGGCCCATATTTATGATTTGTTTGGAATCAGGGTTTTCCAACTCCCTTAGGTGAACTTTCCGTGTACACTAAGCCGGCTAAAGCGCTGGACATTCGCTTTTCGTCTTCTCAATTTCGTAAACAGCAACCCGTCTGCAAGAAGGCAGTGGTTGTATACGCGTGGTCATGTCAGAGCAATTCGAGAGAGAGATTTGACTCTACTCAATCTCGGCTATTACAGGGCATTTGGTAGATAAATAGTTTCAAGCTGGACAGATTATTTAGAACGTTCTTTTCTACTGAGATCAAGAAGAGTTAACATTAAATGTAAAGTTTTATCCACTAAGTTTTGGAAAAACATTTCTCAATTAACTCGATATTCTTAATATCGATTCGATGGTTGATGAAAATACCACGTAATGACTTATTACTGATTTGATTTATAATTTTTCGAGTTCTATAAGATTATTAGGACTATTAGAATTCCTAACACAGGAACACAATCTAATCTGAAGACATGATTTTGTGTTAATTTGGAAGAGATATTTTCCTTTATTCGAACTAAAACAGTTTGGAGTGTTATTTGTGGCTATAGAATGCTTTAATTCTGTGCAATTTCAAGATGTATTGCAGTAGTTCTGTCGTATCATGGTAATTCAGGTAAAACTATGATATTTCATTTGGATTTTCGGCTTTATTACATATATTTTTAGTAACATTGCAAGGGAAATCAATAAATCGTAATCATTAGAGTTCAAGCATGCTGGATGTGAGACGTTAGGAATTGATTTAAGTTAAACACATAAACCATCGGATATGATCTAAAGGTTAGGTATTCGTATACAAGACTGTAGGTCCCGAGTGTAACCTCCAATAATGCGGTCGTAGATACACACATAACTCAGTTCCATACTAGGATGAGACAAGTATCCAATACTTTCTGCCGTTCAATGAACAGTTCATGATGATAGTTATAAAAAAAGATGGTGAGATGTCTCGTTTTCTTATCTTCTTCCAAAAATTCGAGATATCTACACTATATCAACTACACAGATTATAAACGTCATTATATCATAAGTATTCGTATGACAAAATGTAGTGTAATATCATCATTTACAAATGTAAACTGGAAAAAAAAATTTAAATCATAAATGTAACAAGAGAAGATTACAATGGTACAAAATAAAACAGATAATTGTTCATTAAAAACAACAACAAACAGATCATATGAACATGGAATAAGAATTTAATAGACCTATTCAACTTTACTGTATATTGACTAACTGACTGAGTGACTTATTGACCTAATAAATCAATAATGAAGTACAACTTAGTCAAGAAGGAAAGATCAAAAGTTCACATAAACAAGTATCCATGCTATTTTTTTGTTTGAAACGTGAATATAATACACATATATTCCAAAAGGTCAACACTTAACAAAATGTTTTATTGTAATTGTATAACCATGACTTATGATAATATAAATATACACATATCATAAAAACGGGATGAAATGACTTTCATCTCATAAAATATTTAAAAATAAAATGAATATGAAACAATTTACGATGAGATAAGGCCTCCTCCTTGTGGTACTGCTTGGTAATCGAAGAAACCACATGAGCTAACTTGGGCGGTCGACGAACTGACACAATACTATGTCGTAAACTAGATTACTCGAAGATCACATTTTAAGGCACTAAAACCGTAAAGGACTGATATTTATGCATGCTTATATATGTAAACTACAAGAGTCCAGGTTTGTGCAAAGTACCCGCCAGACGCGGTTGGATGAGTTGAAAAAAGCTTATCCGGTTTAACAAACAAGTCTGTACAAAAAAAGAGGTATATCAAATACAAACGAAGGAAGTGGAGACCATTGGTCTTCTCTTAACAACACTTATGCCCACGTGGATGTTATGTGCATGAGCGCAAGCTAACTTATCTCTGGTATGTATGTAAAGTACAAGTGCCAGATTGAAGTAGTTAATACGAATGGAGTGGTGACCACCAACCATCCCAAGGAGCGAGTATTTTGTGTGCATGCCATAGGATGCATGGGTGAAAACCTGTAAACGGTATGCATATACAATATACTAATTCCAAGTGCGGTGCACGCGCGCCAATACCCATAGGTTTCTAACGTCTTCCCCACAAAAAAATATCCATGTGTTGGGTTTATGTGCCTCGGAAACTGAGTTTTCTTGATAGAAAAGGAAAAGTTTTTCTAATGAGGTCTCATCAACTACATGGTCGGTACGCCGCACCACAAGGAATATATACTCGATCTAAATACGAATATGCATCAACAAATATAAACATCAACTATTAATCCTGTCAATCCTAGTAAGACTTTCATAACATTCTAACTGTGACAATGAACCATATAAATTCAGATATTGGTGACCAGTGGCTTCAGAACGAATATAACATCAATTGGTTCAACAACTTTTTGATAGATGCGTAAAATAAACGAATAACCATATCAAATTATTTGACTATATATATATAGTCTAACTGTATCACTTATGGATAATTAAACAGTAATTAAATGGATATTTACTTCATTCAATTCTAATATATATGTATGTACATGAAAAACAATACGACGAGACTATAATTAATGGACAAACCAGTCAGATTTACGATAACAGGTATTAAATTTTAGCGCGAAATTCATTCACCCATTTAGCTAAATACCATTTTGGCATTATAGTTGATGTCAGTTCGTAATGAAAACCGTAAATTCAATCTTTATCCCTAACCATCAACTGTAAATCATAATCCTTATTGCGAACATTGATTTATAACCCTCATTTGTTCTTAGTTATTAGATGGACATCGTCAAGGTCAGTCTAGTGTCGCTCAAAGGTTGTCGTCCATAAATTATAGTCTCACCAAACCAACAATACACAAAACACTAACCACAAGTTGATTGAATAGCGTAACAAAATAGTAACTGTATTATACATACATCAAGTAAACAAAAAAGCCAGATCTAAAGATAATATAATCTCTAACTTCAATCTATATCGATCGACGTTAGTTTTGTTTCGATAAGAAATCATCTTACGGTAGGTGTATATTTATGTAGTAAACAAGAAAGAGAGAGAGAAAATATATATCTGAATAGTAGACAAATATAAAAATGACCAATTCAAATGACGATAATAACCAACTTTTTTTAAAACTTCAATCAAACAGATGACACAATTTACAATGAGGTCAGTGTGTGTGTGTGTACACGTGCGTGCATGTATGCGTGCGTGTACACTTTGTTTAAATTGATGATAAACCATTGAACAAGGATAAGAAATGATAGTTGTCAACCCATTAAAATTATAAACAAAACATCAAATAATAAATTATAATCTGATTTTGAAAAAAATATTAATGCCAAATTAACCATTAACCAAAGTTTCATTCAAGTCAATTTTTGTATTAAATAGGTAAGTAAGTAGGTAGGTAGGTAAGTGACGATATGAAGTATTCAAATAGTTAATGAAACTTAAGAAAAACCAATAATTATGAAAATATTTGACAAGATCTTATAGATACAATGATATTAAACACAATTGATGTTAATCACTTCACAAATAGTTGTAACTGGATGATGTATGCTAATTATGTCGACAGACATTAGTAGTATGTAACACCAGTCGGAAGTGGAAAATCTGGCAGCAGAAGGCTAAAAAGATCAAGTTAATGAGAACAGAAATAGAAATAGAAAGGAATTGTGAATTGGAAGAATCATACAGACAAATGATGGAAATTTTGAAATGAAGTATTTAATGTACGGTTTTCACAATTTACCAAAGAACTCTGTAATTTTGTCTTAAAGTAATAAATTGGTCATCCTTACCAGTGTTTTCATTTATTTTATCTAGTGTCAATGCCATGATTTCCACTTCCGATTGGTGTGTCATAGTAGTTATATCTATAGAAATAAGTAGTATATACCACAAATGTACCATACATCAGCTAGTCAGTCAATCATGAACAATATAATATCTAACAAATATATGCACCAGTAGTGTCTATGATAATGGAAAAGCATGGAGCTGAAGAATTAGTGCTGGATACTGCCAAAACTGAAAATCAAACGGAACGTTGGAAAATAAATGAATCTACCTCACTCCAGTTTATGTCTAGCTATGTTACAACGAGGTCTCCAGACAAAGGCTAAGAATTGTTAGTGAATACCGACTAGGAAGTTTATACCTTTTCATATACCCAAATACAAAAGTCGATAACTATCAAGATTGATGTCACTTATTAGTCTATGCCCTCCTTGAACCATTTTTCCAATTCACTACAAGAATAGCCAATAATAATCCATCGGGTTAGACGGAGAATGAAGAAATTTATTTAACCGAGTTACATATTCTTCTTAGAATGAGCTTTTTAAGGTCGCATTGATTCGACTCCATGATTGACACGATCAGAATGGATCCTTTTCTAACAGAATTTTGGTTATATTTGCATTAAAAAATTTAGTGAACTGGTTGTCAATAAAGAAAAAGGTTTGTTCAGACTAACTAAATTTAAACCTTCAGTAATCCAATGGAAATTATTTGAGTGCAAAAGTGATCATTTGTTGACTTACCTTTTCCCATAACAGATATTACATTTCCTTTTATCATGAATTCATTGCCAAATAGGTACAGACTCTGCATCTGGATCTTCATCATAGTACGCTAATATTTTACTGGTCTAATAGTGCATTATTGATCAGAACGGTCCCACTTTCACTCAATAAATCTCAAATTAGAACATCACCATACATTATGCTATTTTGACCAACTGTATAGTAATCACGTAAGCTGATATTTGCACAACAATGTGGAACCTTGTAAAGGATGAATTAGTTCAAGTGTATATATTTGACAACCACACACACACACACACACACAAAGGGAGAGTATTAACAGGATGATTGTAAAATAGAAAAGATGAATACGAGTAAATAAGGAATAATGAAGATATAGTATTGAATGAATTTATCTACATTATTGTGAATGGTTCTGTTAGAAAGGGATCAATATTAAGAAATTTGGAACATTGGGAAATATTTTTCGGATTATTAATATTCTGTATATCTTTTTTTATTATATAATTAATAAATAACTGTACTGTTGCATCTCTATATTCCTATTATTATAATCTTTGACTAGACCTATTAACCATTCTCTTAGTATTACTAACTATCTATTATTTGATTCACCCACTACCAATTATGGTATGATTGTGTTTAAAATATGATTTCATATGATTTGGTGTGTTGTGTGGTCAATCATTTCAATTATATTATTTTATGCATTTTGAGTCATATTTAAATCGAATAATAACAGAGATTGGATGTCGAATTCCTTCTTTATCCCAAAGTAAGGGATACAGAAATGTTTAGATATAGCGGGTTAATGAGATTTTGCTTTGCATTGGGTTTAAGGTTAACGGTGCTGGTCAGACATGGGATTTCTCAAGTCTAGAACACTATGTTATAGAATAAATAATAGACACAGCATGGAGAAAAATTAAAATTACAATTTTGATTAATGGCTTTAACAAGTGATATCTATTAGTGTTTCAAGCCACGACAGGTTCTGAAGTGTCGTTCTGAGTTAAACCAAATAATGGTGAATATGTCATGAACTGATGTCATATTCCAATCTAGCCATAATTAGCTACTTTGTAATTTACTTACAGTTATACTTATACAATATACCTTTATGAGCCAGGTTAATTATACATTGGTTTTTAGGAGAACCAGACACAAACTAGGCTTTCACGTGACAATCTAAATAGTACAGATCAATCCCGTTTAACAGGAGAGCCAGAGAGCGCACAAGCCTAAAATTTGTAGCCTAAATAGTACGGCTAAATCCCGCTTCACAGGAGAACCAGACACCGTATAGGCTTTAACGCTACAATTTGAATAGGACAACTCAGTCCTGTGGCGCAACCCTTACATATACTCCAGTCAAAATTACACATTCCAGTAGATAAAATAATGGTTTAGCAAACAGATCATTTGAATCCAGTTGGTAAGTTCTCAAAAAGGTTTTCAGAGGCCTGATAAAATTTATTATTTTATTATTTGTTCTAACACATAAACATTAGTACAAGGAGGCACCAAATACATATGCGCCACAGAGATCTCATTTGACATGTGTGATATTGCCCGGGTGCCCAAACCGAAGCAGCTGCTTTTCTTAGAGAGCCACACCCTGAGTCTTCGACCTGAAGGTCTGATCCACAAGGCAGTGGAGCGTCGTAAGGAGATGCAGTCCCATGGTAGCCGGTGACCAACGATTGGTTCATACGCCATTTGTTCCCTCAGGATACTGGAGCCCAAGTGCACCATTGGTTTGGAATCATGGTTTTCCAACTCCCCTAGATGGACTCTCCGTTCCCACCAAGGCGGTTAAAGCGCCGGAAATTCGCTTTTCATCCTTCCAATTTCGTAAAAAAAACACCTCCACCGCGAGAAGGTAGTGAGTAGGACTTCCCTGGCAGAGGCTATATACTCATGGTCATGTGAGAGCATTTCGAAGGGAGATAGTTGACTCACCCCACTCTCAGCCGTACCACGGCCTGATAAAATGCTGAAAATAGTTTGAAGAATTATTATTCGTTGTAAATGTCTCGAAAACGTTCTATAAAAAAGGACGAATATTTTTATTATTTTGACTATACAATTTTTTGGTTACTATTAAATATTTTCCGAAAACTTAAGGTAACATATCATTTTATAAATACAATTGTTTCATGTAAATGGACCATTCTTTAAAGTCAAGTTTTCACTATACTACTTATCTTTTATTTTCTGTTCACATTTCAAGAGTAGAAGACTTTCGGAAATTAGTAAACGATTAAGAGGTCAGTGTCTCAGTCAGTTACAACGTAGGACAAGGCATATATATATATATATATATATATATATATATATATATATATATATATATATATATATATATATGTAACGGTTCAAGTTGTCACTCATCATTAACACAACAATATAAACATGAAAATTCATAGAAGTCGTTACTTCAATTATAGTAATTTATAAAAGAAAAATTATGTATTTAGAAAGTTAGTGGGTCTAAGTGTTCAAAGAATAAGATCAACTTACAACATGACTGAAACTTAATAATAATTATAAAACTTGGAAGAAACGATATACATTTCGTTTGTTTGTTTTTTTACAACATCAACAAAAAATCAGTAAAAGATCTTTCAATTGTGATTAGTTTTAATTTTTACACCAGTAGTACACCAATGAAGCAAAAACAGAATCAACGTTAGTATAAGCTTAAAGTAAAACAAAACTGACATGATATTCAATATACCTAAGAGTGGATGAAACAAAACCAAAAAATGACCCCCCCCCAGAAGAACACCGACCAACCAACCAACAAACAAACAAATTTTGTGCTATAATACAGTATGTTCTGTAAAAGTTACAAAAAGAAATGAATAATGTTGTAGTGAAAAAAACATTTTTTAAAGATTCAAATGATTAAAGTTTACATAATTTATGAGTGATATCAACATAGAAACAATGAAACCATGACAAATAATAGAAGCTTTTGGGGAGGATTTCACTTCATTCAAAGGTTATAAAATATGGATATTTAGTTTAATCCCTAGTTCATTTCATAAATCATAAGCTTTCGTTTGATGTATGATGCATTGCCATATCTTTTTCTATTCCAAAGTTATTGTTATTTAAATGTAACTTTTGGTATACTATTTTCATACTCTAATGACCAAATTGGACATAACTGTATTATTCGAATTGTTTATACGTTGTGGTCATGTTAGTTATCTATTTATTCATATATCTTTTTGCATTAATTCGAATCGGAATTGAGAATAAACTGAGTAGGGTTTCAGTTGACTCGTCTTCTCTCTCTCTCTCTTATTTGTCAACCAGTTAAGCGGTAGAACAGTTTCCATCTCTCTATCCAAGGCAATTAATCTCAATTCGGACTTACGCATTGTAGCCTTAAGATAAAACTAGTTAACCTATAGTGTCAAGGACGTCATCGAGGTCTAGACACGTTCTCCCCGGTAAATTATTGGGTAGACAGACCAAGGATGTAACAATTAGGAAGGATGATAATATGTAATAAAACGGAACAAATATTATATGTGGATTAACGTCAGTGATACTTTTGAGTTTAAGTTATAAAATACAATAAATGAATAATGTAATTGGCAAACATTTTCATGGCAATGAGAGGCTTATCATATCTTCTATTTGTGTGAAGAAGTTAGGTGGAAAGTGCTTGATTCTATTGGCTTCGAAACAGCAGAGTAGCGGTGCTATCCCCTTCTTATCATCTATTTCCAACCACTTTAGGATATCCTCATTATGTCTACTGTCCATCAAATATCTAGTGATCACATCTGTGAATACTTTACTTCTTTTCAAACACAGATAATGAAGAAAATGTTCACGAAACCATGTTGATGCTTTTCTTTTAGTTCTCCCTACATACTTCTATCTGCAAGTACATGTAAATTCTTAAATACATTAGGGGGTGACCTCAAAAAGGTATAGATCCACTTTTGATAGATTTAAAAGAATGTCTTGTGTTATACATTGAACCGAAACTTTCTATCTGAGACCTCCCCTCTGAATGCAAGACTGACGTAGATAATTGGTTAAAATCATGAACCGATTGATGGTAGACCACCACTGAAAATCTGGAAGCACTGGAGGGACGTTTCGTGCTATTGTGGAACTCCTTAGCCGTGCACATCCACGATCCCGCTTGTGGGATTCGAACCCACAAACACTTAGTCTCTAGACCACTGAAACGGAATCCAACAGTGTTGTCTAACCTCGACCAATCGACGAAATTGCGTGACCATCTTCCATTGTACTGAGATAGATATCTGTCTCTATCTGACATGGATGCGCACTGGTGAGGAGTCTCACAATAGGACGAAACGGCCATCTAGTGCTTAAAAGTTTCCATTAGTAGTCTAACGTCAATCGGCTCATGATCTCAATCAAAAATTTAATAATCTCTACAACCCCTATACTGACGCAGATATGCTTCTTTATTAACAACTGTTTACTTCTAACTTTTCGAACTTCATAATTAATAATCTTTGGATATTCACTTTTTATAAGACACTCTTCAATGTGTGCTAATTCTTTGTTGAATATTATTTATTGTTACTTTTTCATCCTAGGGACATAGTAAAGATCAAATGTTATATGTATTTCTTTAGAACACCAAATATTATTGTTAGTATAAACCTCCTTACAATTACAGCTATATTAACTGATTTGAATAAAGTTTGTAAATGATTCTGAAAAATCACTCAAAACTAGACAAAAACGATTCAAGATGATCGAGTTAACCTACGATGGAATTTTGCATTAGCGTTTTGTTTATTTTTAGCGAACCAAATGAAATTATGTTCGTGAGTTCATGGTACGGAGGTTGTACTTACACTTATAGATATACCTAACTTTAAATTAACTGAGTGGTTTTGTCGAACTGAACTTTCAGCAATCTATGAACATTATTTACTTAAAAAGGATATAATTTATAATGGATTATTTCCATTTAAGCAACCAGTAAAGAACAGCAACTTCATCATATATAACATAACATAATTTACAAAAAGTCAGTTGAGTTATAAATTCATGCTGAGAATTATCTAATCACTAACTAATCAAAGGTTATCTATACCCCTAAGTTATATCAAGCAGCTAATTACGAATAGATGCAGATTAGTGAAAAATTGAATTCAAATATTTTCGACATTAACCAGATAGTATTAAATCAAAATTTTCAAGAAACAAAACTATATTAACTATGTATTCCAAATACAAAAGGAGATTTACAACAGATATCAGAGCAAATTATTACACTTTACAGTGCATGACATCAGAAAGGATTAAACACAAAAATGAACAGCATAAGGTATGTCCATAATTATTATTTTAAGTCTCGAACTTAGACACTATCTATCTATTATGTATTTATTATTTATTTGAACACATAAATATTAGTACAAAAGGGCACCAAATACACATGCATCACGCGGACGCCCAGACCGAAGCAAGTTATTTTATTAGGGTACCACACCCAGAGCCCTTGACCTAGAAGTCTAATCCGCAAGGCAGTAAAACAAAGTCAGAAGATGCAGTCTTATGGTAACCGGTGACCAACAATTGGTTCATACGCTATTTGTTCCTTCAGCATCCTGAAGCCCTGTGCATCAATGGTTTGGAATCAGGGTTTGCCAAATGCCTTAGGTGGATACACCACAACCTGTTAAGTGTAAAACAAGAAATCTCGACTACAAAAATTTGATACTATCTCATAGATACCACTTTTAGTGAACAGTTATAGTTGCATATTTATAATATAAGCCAGTATTTTAGAATTTCGAAAAGAGTAAAACTAACGTCTAGATCTGAAACATGCTTGATTATTCTGAATTATTATTCCTAAACACCATTTAAGCATAACCAAGAATTTCTGAAATAATCAACAATTCACTGATTCTTCTACAGTTACGATAAGACTTTTTTTTAAAAGAAAACTGAAATCACTACTCATCAGAAAAAGTCAACTCGAAAGATAATCTGACTATTCACCTAGTAGAAATCTATTTGTTATCATAACAACCGTATGATATTGTGTACATACTTTTAATAGAACAAAATAAGAACTACAGTTTCCAGTGTCATTTCTATCCATAAAATGATTAAGGGAACAATTGATAAGTTTTCCAGGAAACAAATAGGTTTCCGCGTTTTTGTTGTTTTATAGGGATTTATCAGGGATGAAAAAGCAGAAAAAAATACAACACAAAACAATGAGATGATTATATGGATAGTAGGATGAATATGTGGGAATGAATAATTTCATGACGGTTAGCTTTAACACACCGTACACTGCAAACTATCTTACCGATATTCTCTATGAAACTGTATGTTTTAGTTTTTTGGTCATGAGAAAATATTGATACATAGTTAAGTTAAGAAAAGTGTTTAATTGACTAATAAAAGAATTTTTTATAATCAAAACACGAAATCTTAACATCATGGTAATAAATCTGAATAAAGACGATTCAGTCAGTCAGTCAGCTACAACGTAGAACCAGGCACATATATTCATCGGCCCAAGTTGCCATACTTCATTAGCACAACAAGATGAACATCAAATTCATAGAAATAGTTACTTCAATCGTAACAAGATATAAAAGAAAGATTGCATATAAGGATATGATACAGGAAGAAATTAGTTCGCAGAAAGAAAGGCACAGACTAATTTTAATCTCACAGTTTAAGGAAAGACTAACAGTGTATACACCGACACCATTGTGATTGATTCTGAGCCATGTCACCAAGAGTCTCCAACCATTGGTTACGGTAGTCACGCGGACCCAAACCAAGTAGTCTGCATCTACCAACATGGCTCAGACTAGAAGTCAGTGACTTCAAGGACTGAGTTTAGATGAGGACTATATTCAAATTCAATTCAGTGATAAGCACAATTATTTATGCATATAAACCAACGAAATCGAGAATATGAATGAAAGAGTTTTTCTTTAATTACTATTTCAGTTTAAACTATCGAAGATTATTGAATGGGATGAATATTGATGAAAAGTGATCAGCTTCTAATAAATAAGCTTCCGATTAGAATATCTCAAAGAGATAAAAAATAAGCAAAAAGGTATGTATTTTATCAATTAGTATATATTATCGAATATTCGTTTAAAGATAAAGAAGAATCATGAAAATAATAAGTTAATAATAAGCATTAGAAACTAACTAATGCTATAGAACTGTCATATTCAAGTTTGAGATTCTTCTTCGCAGTGTATACTAAATACTTCAGATACACAAAACTGAATTGATAAGTCTTTTAACTGAACGACTGAATCAGTTTCCTAAACTTTTTTACTAATTTCAGGCTGAAACTACACGATAGTTTGAATACGAGAAGAAAGGCGTGAAATGTTGGATGAACGCTTTACTTCAAGGTTTGTTTATGTACAAAAATATCGAGGGTATTTACAGTATTTCAGATGACCTTGGGTTGATGGAAAGTTCCGAAACCATACTAAACATAGTAACAGGAGAGATAATTATCTAATCCACTTTCGAGATGTTTCAAAAAAAAACTCCCTACATTCAGAATCATATGGGCAATTATCAATGTATTAACTCATTGTATTATTACTGATTTGTTTTTCTTGAAATGAATTATATTTTTGAGAATGAACAGTTCTATATGACGTAAGAAGTTATATTTTGCAATGAAGGAATAATAAATGATTGGTAGAAAAATAATACTGTATTTTAAATGTTCTTTACAATTTATTTGTTTAGTTAGTATTAATTAAATGGGAAATGGGCAAGCCACGTTGCTTATCTAAATGCAGATTGATTTAATGAATCCTAGTGGATGGTCTATGCCCATCTACGAGGAGTAACAGATGTAAGTAATTAATGGATTAAGTATAAAGAAGTTTGATTCGACTTTAATAGTAAAGTAATAGTTAAACATTACGAAAATAATCGATTTATTTATTTAAACACACAAACATTGTTACAAAGGGGCATCGAATAAATATGCGCCACACAAGTCATTTGATTTGTGTGGTTAGGTTACTGACTGAGCACACAAACCGAAGCAGGTAATTTTATTAGGGGGCCACATACAGAGCCTTTGACTCAAAGGTTTAATCCATTAGTCAGTGGAGCAACTTTAAGATATTCAGTCATGTGGTAGCCAGTGACCACAATATGTTCATATTGCATTTTGTTCCCTCGGGATCCTGAAGCCCATGTGAACCATTCGTTTGGGATTAGGGTTTACCAACTTCCCTAGGTTGATCGTCCTCCACAACCAATCCGGTTAAAGCGTCGGACATTCGCTTTTCATCCTTTCAATTCCATAAAAAACAGCCTTATCACGAGAAGGAAGTGATTGGGACTCCCCTGTCAGTGACTGTATATGCGTGACCATGTGAGAGCATTTTGAGGAAAGCAGATTTTCCCCAACCTCGGATGTTCCAGGGTATTTTTAAACTGAAAATTACAACTGTACAGCTACATTTATAATATCAGGAATAATTTTAATGCATGATTGGTTATACAAAAAATAAGTAACTTTAGTTAGGAAGATATAATGAATTCAAGTGAAGTGAACAGATATTCACAATGAATAACTATGAACTAACCTCCATTTTCAACATGAAATGATCATACATGGTGTAGTAAGGCCTAGAGAAATAACAAATAAAGAGGAGAATAATCATGTCATAAATTTTGATAATAATCCAGAAATTACTTTTATCAAAAAAGTAATCTCAGTTGAAATTGATCAGAAATATGGATTAATGATTTCGTTTCGTGTTAGGATTAAGATCTTATGCTTCTTCCCTTTGACCAACTTGTTAATTAAATCAATTAAAACAATTAGTCCCTTTGATAAATCTCGATAATGCAATGGAATTTATTTAGTAAAATTTCTGGTTGGCTTTGAAAAGCAGATATTGTCATTCGACTTTTATAAATCATATACTTAGTCATTAACTCAGCCTATAGTTCTTCTAGGGTTACTGCGTTTCAAGACCGGGTAAAAGAGAACAGTTGGCCATGGATTCAGCAACCTCATCCCATAGAAAACAATTATGCCAAAAAACGCTAACCAGAATAAACAATTTAAAACATTTATGCTGTACTGGAAGATGAGGGATCTTAATTTAGAAGAATTATGACACCTCATGGTGAAAGCCGAAGTATTTCAGCAGTCATGAGGCCGGTGATCATTCTAACAACCAAGGCAACAATTAATATAGGTACACGGAATTTTTGGTCAATGTGGGAGACCGGAAGGACCAATCAATTCGTTAACACGTTTCCTAAGACAATTGTTTTTTTTTATTTATTGTAAATGACATAAAAATTACCTCGATTTTTTCTCTACACAACGTTTTGGGTTTTCTTTGTCGTTCGAAAGACATGTATGTACTGGATCGTATGTTACGTCATTGCCCTAAATAGGTTAGCAACAACATCCTTAATTAAAACAGGTTTACAATTCGAAAAGATTACTTGACGTTTTTAAAGTGACAAATGTATCATTCATGAAGAACTTTAAAGAAACAGTAAAAAAAGAACTTGGGGATTCGCAACTTTTATTCAAGTGTTTAATGATAAACATCAAAAAAGATTCTACCAAAAAAACCACTTGATGTATAACAGGTCTAAAAATACAACTCACTTCGCTTTATGAATATCGAAACGAAGACGTTTCTCTAAACAACGAAGTGATTGTTCATTTGTGGCATAAATTTCCATTAATTTCTCATGTTCTAATTTGGCATTATTCAATGATTTGTTAGCATTATTAAACTAAATGGTAGAGATGAAATAATATAAAAATCAAGAAGACTTAATAATAAAGAAAGGTGAGTAACTAGGCATTTATAAATGAAAATTAAGATGCATATTTCAACAGCGTATTGATGATTTGACTAAATTTCATTGTTTTTACAGGACAAGAAAAAAAATGGATGTAGATAGGTACAGATTTGTTTATTTGGCTATAAATCACACTTTAAATAATGCCGCTGCTGTTGCTACAGCTAATATGATTCGGTTTCTAAAACTGAATTAGGTAACGAGCAGTTCAAATAGATCAATCAATTGCTGGAAGCCAAATCTTTTTATAGTTGTAGGATTATAGATTAAAAAAATATTTAACTATTCAACCAGAACTGTGTTTTGTCTAATGACCACAAAATAATCGGCATGCAATCTAATAAAAATAGATTCCACAAAAATACTACTAGAATAAGTATGAAAGCTTAATGTCAAGAGGTGAAATATTGGTTAAGGCACTCGACTTTCAACCAGTCTATTTCAGGCTCGAATCTCGGTTAACTCTAAGTATAGTTCAAAGTCGAGTAAATAAATCTGTATTTGATAAGTGTGAATTACACCAAGTGATTGTTTAGTACAACATACAGATGGGTCAATAAAAGGAACTAGATAATAATTCATTTGCAAATACTGAAAATGAGTGATTAAAAAGCTGTAGAAAGGTCGTCTAATTAAAAACGATAAAGTGAGGAGAAATTAAACGACATTCACTATTCACAGCCCGTATATAGTGACTTTTTTTGTGCTAAGATTTTAATGAACTCAGCGACCCACAAACAATGCATTCTACCAGGTTCCCACGAATATAAAATCAGATCACAGATTTGATTCAGATCATGAATCGATCAATGTTAAACTACAATTGAAAAACTGGAAGCACCGGATGCCGTTTCGTCCTAGTATGGGAGTCCTAGGCAGTAAGCATTCACGACCCTGCACGCGGATTCTGAACCCAGGACCTTCGTTCTCGCACGCGAACGTCTAATCTCTAAACTAATTAGGTTTGGTTGGAGTTAGACATTAGCACCACTGGATCCCGATTCAACATTTTAATGGAAGAGAGGATCAACAACAAGGTTAGTAAGAGATCTGAAATAGTATCGGCTGTAGTGAAAAAAAACAAATATCACAAATCCAGTTGGAATGGTACGAGTGAACTTAGTAAATGTCATACATTATGTGGTAACATGTGTAAGTTTCCAGTGGAGATAATATTTCTGCAACACTGCAACTGCTTCGCTGTCCATACAGAAGGTTACAAATATGCCGAAAAAAGAGTGAATTAGGAAATCGGTGGCTTCGTGTATGGCTATAAACAGCACACAATAGCTTTACGGAGTAATGCCAAACGTCAGTCTATTTGACTCTATCTAGTCTTTAACTTAGTACTGTACTAGTCAACAAAGTGTGTTTATGTAACCTCTGATATCTTTTTAATAAAATTATGCTCCTGAGCTTCAAATCCCCACAACCTCGAAACTGAAATAAAGCAGGGCCATTTTCATATCTGTGAACAGCTAACAGAGAAGCTTCGTATGGAAACAAATGCTGTATAATAGACAGAACTAGTGGTGGTTGAAGCGCTCAACTTTCAACCGCTGAGGTGCACGTTGCCCGCCAAATGCCCTGGAACAGCCGAGAGTGGGGAGAGTCAGCGCCCCTTCTCGAAATGCTCTTACATTGTCACGCGTAAATAGCCACTGACAAGGGAGTCCCAATCACTTCCTTCTCGTGATAAGGCTGTTTTTTATGGAATTGAAAGGATGAAAAGCGAATGTCCGACGCTTTAACCGGATTGGTTGTGGAGGACGATCAACCTAGGGAAGTTGGTAAACCCTAATTTCAAAAAAAATGGTTCACATGGGCTTCAGGATCCTGAGGGAACAAAATGCAATACGAACCTATTGTGGTCTGAATATCTTAAAGTTGCTCCACTGACTAATGGATTAAACCTTTGAGTCAAAGGCTCTGTGTGTGGCCCACTAATAAAACGATCTGCTTCGATTTGAACACACGGACAGTATCACAGACGTCACACAAATCGATGACAACTGCTATTTGCCTTATTGTTAATGTGCGGCGCATATGTATTTAGTGCCCTCTTGTGCCAATGTTTATGTGTTCAGATAAATAAATAGAGGGGCACGTTCCGATTTCAACTTGTCCACTTTGATATTTTTTTTATTTTTACTGTGATATGAGCGACCAAGTAGTATCATCACCTCTCACAAAAAAAGCGAAGCTGTTCCAACAACACAAATGTGTTGAGTTCTCAAGCTCAGAACATAGAAACAATAGAATCTCAGGAATTAACTTGATGAATCAACTCTTAACTTATACGTATTCTTAACTTAGACCACCCATTAATCATCATATCAATTAATTTTAAACTCCTTTTAGTAATATCTGTGTAATATAGTAAAAACGACTATGTACATAGGCATGACATAGGTCTACGATTATGATAAAACACTGCTGATAACACAACTAAGCGAACCTCGGTAGACTACACTTTGGCAACCTAAAGACAAATTGGTGTATCAATAGTGCATCTGAATAAAACTGGTTAGTTACTTTCAAACGAACCCATTACATTTAAAAGGTTTTATTTTGCTGAAAAATTTGCCCAGTATATATAATACATATAAGAAAAACATAACACAGAAATCTTGAAGTAATTCACATCTGATTTCAATTTTATCACACGTATCTTTTCTGTATAGCTTAAACCGTTTGAATAAAATGATAAAATCACACCACAGTAAAAATAAAAGAGGCTCACATCCGTAATACTTTGATTTAGAGACTCTAATGTGTTTGGATCTCTAACACCAGGCTGTGAAACACATGCTTCCAATTTAGCCAGAGTGTCACGAGCTGCATTTAAGGTCGATATGGCGTTTTCATACTTCAAAGCAGCCATTTGAATTTCTTTACGATAGTGCGCTTGCTTTTGTTTCAATTCATTGTATGGTCGAGTACGTATTATACATTTACCAAGTTTTTTACTTAATTTCTGCAATTTATCTGACTGATCTGATAAAACTTTACGATAAACATCACGAGAAATCTAAATGAAAATATGCATAAATGAAAAAAACGAGTATTCCACTTACTTCCAAACGTCTTTCTAAATCATTAATCTGTGTAGATGTTTTATTAAGTATATCTAACTGGACCTATTCGAAGATAAGAAATAGTTGATGAATACAAAACGAGAAAAACTATCTTACTTCAACTTCTTGAGAAGATGAAAGAGTATACTGGTCATAATGAAGATATTGATTCATGAGACAATCTCACTGTTTTCGAATGACTCACCATATGGAAGACTTGTTGACTTTCACATGTACCTACATGACAAATAGTTTTGCATCATAATCAAGAACTTTTCGTGTTTAAAAAAAGACACTAGGGATTTACGAGAACTAAGATTTTTAAAACCTGTAAACTCTGTTTAATGAAATGATTCAATCTAACGACAACTGACCACCGAATAAAGATCAGTGTTGTTTATATTTGCTCAAAAAAGTGAAATTAATCTCACCATATAACAAATCAACAATTAAATAGTATGCTACCTTAACTGAACAAAAATAATCAACACTTATTCCTTGAAGAACTTAACATAGGGAAAGTTTACATAAAAAATATGAGTTTGGTTTCCCATATTTTTTATAAGAACCAAAACACTTTCATGAGTTAGGAGACTAAGATTGAGACCGACACTGAAAGGAGAACTGAAGAGACACTAACGGTGAGTAATTATTCACAAGCCATTAATTTTAATGCTACGGTTGTTGGGCTAATTTGCACTATAAGTATTTCTTTGATGCAGAGGATCGAACTTTCCGGACCGTTACCAACAATGCAGATACAACAAAAAGCCTGGCTTGAGATTTTAGTGTGTGCATTTACTTCATTATACTTGAAGCTACGTTTGTAACCCTGTACCAATAGCAAACGATTAATGAATCTTAAGACATGATAAGCATGAAAAATACAAATGAATAACACTTGTACGTAATATATTGGATTAATAACTTGATGAGCTGATAAAATGGAGATTTTGGGTTAATAGTCGCGTCCAGAAGATAACTAGGACCAAAATAACAAAGATCCTTGTTATTATATATTCATATGTAAATAATGTGACTGCATAATTAAGGATATGTTTAAGACAAGTAAATTTGATCAGACATTTAGAAGTAACTCCCCCGAACATACTTTAAGACGTAATTATGTTATCCAACCTAAGTGGTTTCATTAAATTGAATGGATGGGAGTTTTCACAACAGTCAAAGTGGCTCTCCATTAAGAAAGAAAATACAGTACTGACGACTTTGGGAGAATAATCGGACAGTCAGGAAACTCTAACGAGCTGTAAAATAATTAACAATATGTAGCAATGAAACAACAACAGAATGACGGCCTTGATCGTAATAATTAAATCTTGCAAGTCAAATTATCCCGTCTAGTAAAAAAAGGAATTTAAAGTACATACGTGCATTCTAGGAGCTTGGTAAGTATTGTAAGGGTGATCACTATATAGAGTTACGTATTGTGTTCGAGTTTTGAGGTTCGTCAGGTTAGTTAAAAAGGTATTGACACCAGCTATGATCCAATTTCATACCACCTTCTTGTCTACAGACCTGAAAAACTCTGGTTTGAGATTAGAACTGAGATTAAAAATGGGGAACATTATCTAGCTTCACTAAATACTATAGATTACGCGATGGATGACACTAATTACTTAAACATTCTGACTTGGAAGCGTGCACGCCATGTTTTATAGCCTGAGCACCACCAAAATTTCACTTTACTGTTGTGTGTTGTTCATTTTCATTTATTTCTAACATTTTAAGCTAATTTCCACTTGATTAATAATAAAATTAAGGGGTCATCTTAGTTTCGGTTGATTAGCCCAAGGATTTCAGTACACCGTACTCTTAACAAAACTACTTGTTAAGAAAGTGTGGTTACGTTATGAATTACGTCATTTTATTTACGTTAATAAAAAAGTTCATCGATATGATTTAACACATTGTTCTGTATGAATAGAAAGTCCAACAACTAGACTTCTACCAAATAAACACTTCGAACATTATCCAGTAACTTACTTCTTCAGAGATATCCTGAACAGCTTAGAAACCAAGCAGGATAAAGGCTCACCAAATAAAGAGAACAGCGACGGAAAAGCCGCCAAGAACTAAGGCCGAGTCCAATATCCAACATATACTCAATTACAATAGCTTCGTGACGAGATTGTAATAATCGATTGCATTTTTTGCGATCGCTTCTTACTGTCTTAGCAATGATCAAAATATCTGGTTATTCCTAATGAATGGTAGTCTGATCACTCAACTGAATTTAGTTTCTTTTTTTTAAAAAACTGGAGGCTAAATGGCCTGTGCTAGTCCTAGCAACGATGGTCTGTCAATCGATTCAACTTCCTTTTAAAATAATCGACAGATAGAGTTTCAACCACGTGTTGAATCAACGAATTATACTCGTTGATGATTCGATGAGAAATTCGAGAGACAACTGACAGGTAATTTGTTCTGGGTACATGAACATTTTCGGAGTGTCCTCGTAAATTCTCTGTCTTGAAAGACAAAAGGTAGAGAGCACGTCAGACGCAAATTTATCACTAGGTAATATGAAAACCGTAATCAAGTCACCTCTAGTTTTTCGATATTACAATCTCATTACGTTACCGTCAGCTAGTCAAACATGTTGCGGAGGCTTCGCTATTCTGGAAATTAGCTTAGTTGCCATTCTTTGGACCATTTCCGGGAGCTTTTTGTTTATTTTAAGCAGAGGCTATATATTTAGGTATGTATCTATACTTTGATGACCAATATGCACCGCAATACACTTGGAAGTATTTATTGGCAACTGACAAGTATGATACTATTTATAGAGATTCTCTAGGTTATCTTGTAGTTATAAGCTATCATCTTTACTTCCTACCGCCCTCTATATCTTAACATCGTCAGCATATAGCAAAACCAGTGATAACAGGAGACGAGGATGGTTGGTCATTTACATACCAGAGAAATAACACCGGCCACCAAACTGTCACCAAATTCTATATTTTTTAACTTATATAGTAGCTGGTTGTGGGGAACTTTATTAAGAGCTTTACTGGAGTCAGTGTAGGCTACGCCCGTCAGTAGCTATTGTACACTGTATTTCAAGCGGCAACTAACTAATTCACACGTCCCACTCCCATGTGACATGTTACTACTAAGGCTAATAGGATAGCATTCTTTAAGAACAGAGCTACACTTCCTTCACGCTTCAGGATTCTGTCAGCTCTTACTAAAGTAACAGCTTCAAAATGCTATCTATAGGCTACATCAACCACGTTTCTGTGACTGTAATGACATATGCTTGGTAGAGTCAATTTGTACACCTAATTCCGACCGCTCAGTGAGCAAGCTTCAGGCATTTGTGTAATAGACCCGAGGCCTATTTGAGTGGCTTCGTGCTGCATTATCCTCTGTCGAAGCCTCACAACCCAACATTTTCTCATGTCTAGGTCCTTTTGGCCAGCATCTTAATCAGGGTTTTTTTGTCTTCTCGCCTTTTTACGTAATCTGTGAGCGCCAAGGCTTGAGGTGAAAAGCTCATGAACACTTTTGTTAATGTCTATTCTGTAATATTAAGTTCCATTCATTAGATCTAAGAAATAATTTTTTAAAATTTACTTGTCTACTTAGTCTTTACATCATTAGCAAGATAACTCCCGAGATATCCTGAAGCATAAGCTAATTCAATAGCTGTTTTATCAACCCAAAACAAGTTTTAGGTTCTGGGTTTTACTTTCCTCGATTCTATCACAGATGACTATTCTGTACTCGTGATCAGTCCTGAAGTTCTCGGATACTTTGTGAGGTAGATTTTCTTTAATGCTATTTTATCGTTTCTTGTTCTCCACCTGTACCCATTCACCAACTTTCGTTGTGATATCAACAACAGTCACTTCAAACAAATTGAGGGATCCCGGAAGGCTATCAACGAATGGGGCAGTCCTGTTGTTTCTCCTGTTAGAAGCAGATCTAGCCATGCGATTGAGATTCTCCGGTGTTTTCTGCCAACTACCATTTAGAGGGCCGGGAACAGAGGAAACTACCTTTATTAAGTCGTTATTTAAAACAGACAACTTTGGAGTCGGCTTTCCCTCCTTTGATCCATGAACATCGATTGTTACCGAGCTTCATTTCGGCAGCTTCATATCAAATTAATTGAGCCAGATATTCATTGCGACAATTGTTCTATTCTTCCGCGAATTAGTGAGTGTCGCATAGTTCTTCGCTTACGTAAG
The DNA here is from genome assembly GCA_944470205.2 of Schistosoma margrebowiei. Taxonomy (NCBI): domain Eukaryota; kingdom Metazoa; phylum Platyhelminthes; class Trematoda; order Strigeidida; family Schistosomatidae; genus Schistosoma; species Schistosoma margrebowiei. Next base: position 4,636,405 of record OX104025.1, read on the forward strand.
GTTTTCGGGAAATAAGCAAGTGAGCGTAACATATGATGGAACGACATTTCTAGAAAATACTTTTAGCAGTCCAATAAATCTAAAAATCATACGGATGGAACTTTAACGTTCAAAAACATATTCTGAAACCTGTGACTGTGATAAAAAATGGAGGAACAGAGAATAGTCAACCAGACGTTTTCTACGAAATTTGTTTTAGTGATTGGTTCTCATATATTCTGTACTTTTGATTTTTAATGTGAGACGTCACATATGTTGTTGCTGGGATTATAGGAGATATCCCTTTGAGCGCATGTTTGCAGGACTATTAGAGGAACTGAAGGGTGACTGTGGAGAGAAGATGCATGCAATCGTGCGCAATTTTGGCAGTGAAATGATGTATGACTTACGATGTTGAAGACGAATCCTACGTCGTTGGTTATTAAATCGTGATAATGTAAACTGAAGCTACTAATGTAAAGGATCGCAAATGTCAGATGAATAAAATTGGTGTGGTGAACATTGGTGCATCTTTGAGATATTAGTTCAAAACTTATTGTTATTATATATAATGGGCAAGAACTTGTAGCGTGGCGTCGAGTTGGGATTAACTATGAACACCGCTACCAAGAAGCTCGTTCCAAATGACTCCATAAAAACCCCGAGAAGCCAAATTTCAGAAGGCAGAAAATGGACCAAGTCAAGATTTATTCACTGGCGATCTCGTGGTATCGAAAGGATACCGAGATCGTGCCAGGATACAAGCTTGGTTACAGAAGGTAATCGAATTCGCGCGAAGTTACAATCGAAGTGTGTGGACAAGAATGGAAGCCCAATATAGCTGTCATTAGCACAGTCAAACAAAAGCACATTAAAACGAACACTGGTACAACTGTTTATAATAATAATTGTTTTCATTAAATCAGTCGTGTTCTCGTGATAAATGTAAGTCACTACAAACTCATACAAGTTGCAGTTATTCGGCGGAATTTTAAATAAATAAATGTTGTCACATGGATGAATATATTGGTGAATGTCATAAAATTGATTATTGACAATAAACCTAAAATTTCGCTATCATGATAACATGACTCTTTCAGCAGATCGATGAGTGTCTGAAAAAATTGATTTTTATAAAACGAACGCTGATAGCGACTGTTATTGCAAAAACATTCTAAATGTCTATTCTGCGTATTGAACAAGAAATAAGGTATTTATTTCATGATAGACACGAACATATGGAGATTAGCATTTTTTTAAATGACCCACAACTAAGAATCAAAATTACTCCTCAGGGAATTGGACTTAGATAAATGCTTTCAGAAAGCAACTGCACATCGCGTTACATTTATTAAATCGTTAAACACTGTAATTATAGCGAGATCAAGACCTTTTAAAATTTACAGATCACTGACGCCTGAAATATTGTTTCAAGGTAGCGATAGAAATGAAAATATAAAACTCGGATATCGGAAATGCTACAGAAAATTCGAAAATTGGTGAGACAAAACCGCAGTCTGCTTACGTATAGCATTGGTATCATACTTGAATACTTTACAATCAGCGACTACATAAGTACGATTTTTTTAGCAATTTATGCGATAGTGTAATACGATAACTGATTATACCAAAAATACGGAAAACCACAATACAGTTCACAATGCGCAGTCGAGTTTCCCTGGTAAAAAAAACACACCGAATAGTCAAAATTTATTAGTAGGTGTAACACTTCAGTACCTAGAATTTAACAAGAATATCCTCATCACAATTAAATCGAATTTGTTTATGTCAGAATACAGTCAATTTATACAAGTTACCGGTAAATACTCAAGCAGCAATATCGGTTGATCGCTACACGCCATAACATTAAGCTGAGCCAAATTAACCTCATTATCAGCACCACACAATTATAAAAATAAACAATTAAGATAAAGAGTTACAAAGTTAAATAAAGTGGGTTTAGTGAAAGTGTCTGAGAAATATTAAAACATGACAACACAAATCGTGGATAAAAGCTAATATAAAAAAGAACAGAAATGAAAGGGTAAATAAAAATAGTAAAATATGAGGCCGTATTCAAGGCACTTGTTATGAAGATAGATTCGCCTTACCACGTAAGTTTGTGTGAATACAAATTTATAAGGATTTAAACATTTCCTCACTTTTTATTTGGAATTTGAGCAATGCCAACGGTTTTATACTAAATGATTCCTGAAATCTATTTAGAGAAAGAAACAACATCATTTCACCAAACGCAGTGACAATCTGTCCATGGAGTGTCAGAATGTTCCCATCAACGGGTTGAACAGATTTTTAACTCATAATTTATTTAATTGCTGATCATGCCGCAACTGGAATTAAAGGCGAATGGTCGCTCTGTTTAACAGGATCCTGCTGAGACATCAAGTTGCCGGCTAAATCGTCCAACAGAGCATTTTGCTGCTGGCAATTTGACTATTGTGTTGATTAAGGAATATGAGTGACTTCACAAAAGTAGATTCGGTCGAAACTGTGAAATTCTATAAAGGATGAATTGGTAAATCAATCCACATAGCAGATAGTTGCATAAATCTTTGAGACTGATGCTGACTAACTATAGATTAATTTCTAAACTATTCTCTAAACTGTAGAGCACAGAGTCTTAGCGCAGCCAAAGTCGGAGCAAATAAGCTATTTATCTTGATGAATTGTTTTTGAAGAGTAAATTAACACTGTTGATATACAAAATAAACAATCAATGCAATCTATTAAACAGGAAAAGATACACATAAATAACATACCGAAAATTAACCAGAGGATAGAAAAAATGAGTCAAAAAACGAATGTTGTTTTATGATAAACATAAAATTTCGGTTGGTGAATAAACAAGGTATAGACATACGAAGTCAAAAAAAAGCTAATTTAGTGATGGGTGTTACACGTTATCGTTGGTGGGTTCATTTAGCGATGACACTCTGAAAACATGATGAACCGAAGGAAAAGCAAAATTGATTGCAGAAATTCGGATTCTCATTTAAACTGTGGCGGATAAGCTGTTCGCATTAACAAATTATTCTTTTATACTTGATGTCTGCCTGATTCTAAATCCCAAATACAATACGTTTATTTGTACTCACCTAGTTCTATTCGCTGAAAATTCCACTACTCCGGAATCCCTACTTCGTACAATAATTCAAAAACTTGTAATTATCACATGTATTGGTAGGCGTTTTATGTTATTATTGGTGGGTTCGTCTATTGATCACAAATTGCGCTGACCCCATTAGTTTTGGTGGATACACCTCAACGGAAGACGCCCGATCAGATCAGCATTGGGTACGCCGTGCAGCTAATGCCTCGTAACAACCAGCCAGCTTTGATCACGCACATTTCAAGTAACCGACCACCTTCCAAATGTATCTTCGGACTGCTTTATTCCTGACCTTTGGTTCGACCGAGATTGCGATCCTTCGATCGCAATGTAGTCACGAACAATTACGCTTTCTAGCCCTGATTACCTGGACATCCTTAAACCACTAAAGTCAGGATCAATATCAAAGTCTTTATTTTGAAGAATATTGTATCATATACATCATTCCCTTTATCATTTTGAAAAGAGCAAGAACAAAGATTCTAGCAGAATAGCATGAATTCATTTTATTTCGTAGGTTCTCGTCAGCTCCTTACAATCTGTGATATTTATAAATTATAATTACATAATGGGTTTAAATTGCTTACTGAATATTGTAAACATATACCTAATGTGAAAGAATATTCTACAACACTAATTGTGACAACAGTTCAAAAGTGGGTTAGAAACAATTGATTACGTAATGAATAAACATTGATAGGAATCTAGTGAGTAGTGTTCAATTGTAAGATTATTAATTCGAAAGATAGTTGAAAAAATAAAATCAACGATGCAATAAATACAAAAGAAAAAATTTTAAGGTGTAGCGCGAGAATATTTGTCACCAAGGCAAGGAAAGATTAACAATCGTCTCCTTTTGAATACATAGGTCAGGTTTTTGATACCTGATGGCAACGGCATTAGCAAAATTCAGAAGACTGGAGTTTGGCTACTTACTAATAAACTTGAATGATTGTAGGGTGTCAACCTGATGTCCTGTATCAACGAGATGTAATTGCACTATTCAGAGTCTTTCTTCCCCTTGTTCTAAGACTTTTTGAAACATGTTCAAAAAATCTAAGATAAGCTCTCCTTTCAGTTCGGCCGATGTAGCTGCTTTGGCAGGTACACGTAAGTTTATAAATACAGTCTGCGGTAACATAAAAGTGGTGCTTGTCGACATTTGATTGGATTATTGAACTTGTTTTATAGAGTTAAAAGTTTAGCAGCCGGATAAGTTCCGGTTAGAGCAGGGTTCAGTCTCCTGTTGGTTATTTGTGCGACGTTATCAGCTTTAAAGTTAAGATTTATAAATACTGGATTTTTATTAATCGTAGTTATTTCCGCCTTGTTATCTTTGGGTTTTTTATATTTGTAAATAAACTTTTGTGCATAGTTTTCTTTTAAACATTTTTCTACGTTTACTAATTCTTTTTTCAGACATGGTTTGAAACTTCTGCAAACACTTATTCTCGTGATGATGATGCGCCTTACAAAATCTCCCTTTTCACTACACAATCAGAAAACAATCAACTACAGTAATCATCTTATTACTTTATTTATTCACTAAACTTTACTACTAATTTCCACTTAATGTATATTTCAGGATTTTTAATACTTGAATTTATAAGTCGATCTAAGCTAGACCGCTATTGAAAACTTCGAAGCACTGAAAAGCAGTCTCGTTCTCGCACGAAACTCCTCAAGTAGTTGGCATCCATAATTCCTCATGAGGAATTCAAACCCACGACCTACGGTCTCGCGCACCCACGCTTAACCTATAGACGACCGAGACAGCATCGAACGATGCTAATGTTTAACTTCAACCAACCCATGAACTTACGCAACCATTCATCCTTTGTCTGTGATAAATACCTGTCTCTACCCGTAAGAGATCGTACTCCATTGTCATGGCTTCTCATTAGGACGCTAGGAAATTCAACTTGAATGGTTGAACAAGATCATAGATCGATTGAAGTTGGTTATTAACTCCATTGGATGCTGGCTGAGTCATCTAGGCGTTAAGCGTTTGCGCACAAGACCGAAGGTCCTGGGTTCGAGTACCACATGTGGGATCGTGGATGAGCACGGTTGAGAAACCCCATACTAGGACTAAACGGCCTTCCAGTGTTTCGAGCTTTCCAATGGTGGTTTAGCTTAAATTGACTCATGAATTCAACTATTAAAATTGCTACAATCTCCACAAAATCATTCTGATACTTCAGTATATACAATGAAAAATCAACCAACTAGAGTAATCATCTCATTTCTTTATTTATTCACTTTCAGTTTGAGAATCTCAAAAATATGAAATCAATAAAAGTGAACATTGGTCATTCTATTCTTGGTGTCGGTCTTCGTACATAGAATGTAAACTAGGAAATATTAATTAATAACAATGTTGTTTAGAGTTCATCAGATGTAGTTGTTGAAGCTGTACAAAATCTTTAAAAAGTTTAAAATAGAATTATAATAGATAAAATATGTACAAATTAGAATGTAGAGTAGCATGATACTCATGAAAGACTTTCATATAAAAGAATATAAACTAAAAAATATTTCACATTCTTAGTTTTAAGAAATGGTATCACTTGTATATGTTAACAGAGAACTAAGAAAGCTTTAAGAGATTTAATGAGGTTAACATAAAAGAATCTAAATGTAAATTGTGCTGAATAGAAAAAAAAATATGCAGAGCAGAATGCAAATTGGTGTCAACAACTATATAAATATAAACAATCTATGCAAGGATGAAAGAATCCCTCATTAATTCCACGTTTTCAATTGTGATCTAGTTTAAACCAGTTCATAATTTGAATGAAATATAAACATATTTTAAATAAGCATACCTGGGTTGGTTGAAGCACTTAATACTGCAAAGATACTATAAATTAAACGAAACAGTATCATGTACATTAAGGTTGCACTTTTTTCTCTCTCTACACGTCCGCGTTAGAACTAGAACTCAATTTTAGCTGACTGGATTTAAGTGATAAATATTTCATCTCTGTTCAATTTTTCTATAATTTCATTGAATGTTCTAAAGTTATATCAACTTCAATTTTATTTATATAAATATAAACACAAGAATTGAGTTCTAGTTCTAACGCGGACGTGTAGAGAGAGAAAAAAGTGCAACCTTAATGTACATGATACTGTTTCGTTTAATTTATAGTATCTTTGCAGTATTAAGTGCTTCAACCAACCCAGGTATGCTTATTTAAAATATGTTTATATTTCATTCAAATTATGAACTGGTTTAAACTAGATCACAATTGAAAACGTGGAATTAATGAGGGATTCTTTCATCCTTGCATAGATTGTTTATATTTATATAGTTGTTGACACCAATTTGCATTCTGCTCTGCATATTTTTTTTTCTATTCAGCACAATTTACATTTAGATTCTTTTATGTTAACCTCATTAAATCTCTTAAAGCTTTCTTAGTTCTCTGTTAACATATACAAGTGATACCATTTCTTAAAACTAAGAATGTGAAATATTTTTTTAGTTTATATTCTTTTATATGAAAGTCTTTCATGAGTATCATGCTACTCTACATTCTAATTTGTACATATTTTATCTATTATAATTCTATTTTAAACTTTTTAAAGATTTTGTACAGCTTCAACAACTACATCTGATGAACTCTAAACAACATTGTTATTAATTAATATTTCCTAGTTTACATTCCATGTACGAAGACCGACACCAAGAATAGAATGACCAATGTTCACTTTTATTGAGTTCATACTTTTGCGATTTTTAAACTGAAAGTGAATAAATAAAGAAATGAGATGATTACTCTAGTTGGTTGATTTTTCATTGTATATACTGAAGTATCAGAATGATTTTGTGGAGATTGTAGCAATTTTAATAGTTGAATTCATGAGTCAATCTAAGCTAAACCACCATTGGAAAGCTCGAAACACTGGAAGGCCGTTTAGTCCTAGTATGAGGTTTCTCAACCGTGCTCATCCACGATCCAACATGTGGGACTCGAACCCAGGACCTTCGGTCTTGTGCGCAAACGCTTAACTCCTAGACAACTCAGACAGCATCCAATGGAGTTAATAACCAACTTCAATCGATCTATGATCTTGTTCAACCATTCAAGTTGAATTTCCTAGCGTCCTAATGAGAAGCCATGACAATGGAGTACGATCTCTTACGGGTAGAGACAGGTATTTATCACAGACAAAGGATGAATGGTTGCGTAAGATCATGGGTTGGTTGAAGTTAAACATTAGCATCGTTCGATGCCGTCTCGGTTGTCTATAGGTTAAGCGTGAGTGCGCGAGACCGGAGGTTTGAATTCCTTATGATGAATTGTGGATACCAACTACTGAGGAGTTTCGTGCTTTTAAAACGTTGTATAGGAATTGTCAAGGACGAATTCTTAGGTTTATTGAATTCTTGGCTATTCGTAAATTTAAACCTCTCTTATGTGAACAAAAAACAATTTATCGCAACCTTGAATTAACCCTGGTAACCGTTACTGTTAATTATTAAGTGAATCATTAACTTTATCTCAACATTTTTTATCAACCGTTTAGTTATTGCACAAATTCTTTACGCAAACAATTTATGGTATGATAGCACTTCAAGTTTTTAATCATTCAAAACTATTCTAACCTACTATCGACTATTATTCGTAGCAGATATTTAACTACAAACTTCTGGTAGAACTTTTTGCTGATGATGCTGTTCAAAATAACAATGAAAGCTCCATAACCAAACCATCCAGCTCAGAGAACAAAACTACATCAAAATCGGGCATCTGGGCAACAAAGTAAACGCTTTAAATCGTTGACTACAACAATTTACACATATGACCTCCAAACACACTCAAATGTTGTACCGCATATACACAAATCAAACTTAATGACGTTGAACGGATTGTTAATATGTTACAAAATAATAATTGTCACTAGAGGGGTAAAAATGATTATTTGTCTAACCGTTATAATGTAGAATTACTAACAACTGTGCATTACTTCGAGTTTGTAACACTCAATTTTTATTTAAACACATAAAAATTAGTACGAGGCACTAAATACATATGCGCCTCAAAAATCATGTGTGACGGCTGGATCACTGCCCAGGCGGCCAAACCGAGGCAGGTCCTTTCCTTAGAGGGCTACGCCCTGAGCCTTTGACCTAAACGTCTAATCCATAAGACAGTTGAACAACGTCGGGAGATGCAGTCCCATGGTAGCCGGTGACTAACAATACGCCATTTGTTCCATCAGGATCCTGGAGTCAATATGGACTATTAGTTTGGAATCAAGGTTTTTCAACTCCCCTCGGTAGATTCTCCTTTACAACCAACGCGGTTAAAACGCCGGACATTCGCTTTTCATCCTCTCAATTCCATAAGGAAAACCCTCGCACCGAGAATGCAGTGAGTAGGACTTTTCTGTCAGCGACCATATACACGTGACCACGTGAGAGCACTTCGAGAGCGAACTTTCCCCATCCTCGGCCGTACCGGGGCATAAATCAAATACTCAATAAAACCTTTAAAAAATGTGATGTGTGATACAACAGGTTAAAGCCGAAAAGACTGTTTGAATCAAATCAGATTTTATTTAATAATAAAAATGAGCACAACTGAGACAATTTTCTAAAAGCATAATCAGATTAAATCTTACAGTTCAATCATATTCCATTCATTGAATATTCAATAAGCGTCTTTGAATGGATATTCTGAATGAGCAGCCATTCTAGAAAAAAGATGACGCCAAATATTTATTTTGTTAACTAACCAGAAAATCCTGATTCATTATAGTCACTTTAAACTATTTCATGAGATATGACATAAAGTATCTGAATGAAATCATTTTAGCACAATTATAAACGACTATTTCAGGATACAAAGATAAGCGAACTATAAAAACCTTACCAAGTCTGTGTTTAGCTCTTAGGAAGAGGTCAGAAATCTTTTAAAAGACTTCTTTTTTTATAAAAACCATAGTCAGTGAGAGTAGAGGGGATGATGATGAAGAAATGTTGTATGATCTTATCTTTATTTATACTTCTCTATTTAGTCGGTCAAAGGAAAAGGGATGATAGTGGAAATAACAGAAAGTGAAGTGATGGTAGGATGCGATTATGAACAAGAAACTCTCTAGTGTTGTTACAGGTATAAGGGCGGTTGTCACGTCCTGGTTGTTGACACTGTGAAAGGTGAAGAAAATAGATTAGCAGTGATCGTACCGAGCTGATAGCGTGAACGCCGATTCGAAAGGATAACTGCTCAAGGCCGGTAACACACAATCTTACCCTGATGTTTGTAATGTGTTAGCTTCGTGCTTCAAAAGACCACACTTTTCAAATGCTTTCTTGTTTTCAGAAGGAAGCAGCGTGGTAGACCCTGTCTATTTTTGAGAAACACCTGACTGCTGTCACACTTTTGTACAGTTAGCAGACGTATTCAGATTCAGTTGCTACTTTTAGTCTTGTTGTCCTTCAATCGATCTGCTTGGGAAAGTTGGACCTAATAGTAAAATACTTACAGTCAGTATCGCTAGACTGGGTTATTAAGATAAGCAAGCCCGACCGACACATTAAGGGAGCAGCTACGATGAAGAACGTGCAAAATGTTATAACCAATAGGGGAATTTCAAAAGGCTAAATTAAACAATTTATCCGATCAAATTGTTAACGTCGGTTTATATTTAAGAAGGTTAAATAATAAAAGAAATAAGAAATCGAAAAAAAACGAGTAAACGTTGAAAATGTGTAGACAAGTTCTGCTGGAAGTATACAGATGACTGATATAACCTGCTCCCCTTACTGTAAAAGGATACTTATTCTCAGGAAACATGGAAATAGGACTACAGAAGTGGCGATGGCCTCATTAAACTGAAAAATAACAACCCCCAGATGATAGTCAGTTGAAGTATGGTCTGTCTTCCTGTGAATAATGATTTACATTTTTATAGTACCATTCTGTACTTCAAAAACCTTACAACTGCAACAAGAAATCTCTGGGACAAATACCGCTACTTCTAGAACCACCTACATCAGTGAATGTCATTTTCGGTTTGAACATTCTACTGCTTCCATATCTCCATGGTCATCAAGATAACGATGTTATTGAATCTGACTATCTTTGGTATCGGTCTTAAAGCTTTCTAAATGGAATCTGTGACACAATAATATCTGTTCCACTAAACACAGTCCCAATGAACTTTAACGATAGCCACGATCGACCATGATCTCAAGGTACATACCGACAGATGTATCAATGTCAATGTGGCTTAGATACTAATTGGCAACCGATATTTAATGAAACATTACACTACATTTACTAAACTAGTTTTACAAAAATTAGTTGCATTGCAATAGAGTAGAAGATTTAAAGCTCAGGTGGATGATTTTGGTGGGGTTTTGTTATCTGAGCTGGATGGTTTGGTCGTGAAGCTTCCGTCGTTCTTCTGAACGACATCATGAACACAATTTTAGGTGGAAGTGAAGTGTTCTGATTTCTCAACATGTGATTCACAGCTCGTCCTGTAGACCTCGATGTTGATTGGTTCTTGTTGACCTTAAACCTGTCATCGTTCACTTCTGTTTTTTGGTTGGATCTCCCATTGGCTTGAATTTCGGTCCTATGTTTGTTCATAATTTTCCTGATTGGTTGAGTGCTATAATTGGAATATCAGAAACTACAACAAGACTGCTGAAACCCTTCGGAATAGGTGATGCATACAAACCAACAAAATCACTACAAACAATATTATGCAAATTAAAAGATGAAATGACAAAAGAAGACAAATCAAACATCATCTACAAAATAAATTGTGCCAACTACGAAGAAAACTACATCGGACAAAGCGGACGCCCTTTTTATTTTCTCTTGCATGAACATCAATCAGCAGTCAAACGCCATTATATTTCCTCACTTATATCAATGTACGTGGACAACTGCGGACACACATTCAACTGAAAAAATGTAGAGATTTTGGATATAGGCAATTCCGAAACACCAGAGAATTTTGAGAAACTTAGCACTCAGGTCAATCAGCAATCAACAAGCACATTGAAATCGATCCAATTTATCAACCAATCAGGAAAATTATGAACAAACATAGGACCGAAATTCAAACCAATGGGAGATACAACCAAAAAACAGAAGTGAACGATGACAGGTTTAAGGTCAACAAGAACCAATCAACATCGAGGTCTACAGGAAGAGCTGTGAATCACATGTTGAGAAATCAGAACACTTTACTTCCACCCGAAGTTGTGTTCATGATGTCGTTCAGAAGAACGACGGAAGCTCCACGACCAAACCATCCAGCTCAGAAAAAAACTCCATCTAAATCAGTTATATTGATATGAAATAATTTCTGAATAAACAGCACAGAATTAATATTTAGATGTCAGGCAGTAAATAACAAATTTACTGACAACAATGACTAAAAATAATCTGAATTTAAATTTTTAAATGTGAAGTTTCACAACTATTTGAATGCCAACAACATGAACTTACTTCAACAATGTGAATTGACGTTCATTTAAACCTTTCGTATTTAATTCATGCATTTCCTCCTTTGAAAGTTGGAAATCAAATACCTTCAGTGAATAACAAAATGAAGAAAGTTATCAATCTATCCAAACAGTATAAAAGAACAAACTACACTACATATTAAGTTGTTTGAGTAAACTTCAACAACTTAGTCACTGGATTTATGAACAATTATGTTACATATTCAGTCAAATTGTGTCTTTTATTTAAAGAATCCAAATAGTATTGTCATTTTCCGACCGTTGTTGCTACCTTGACGTGGTGGTCGGGCTTGCCTATCGTGATGAACCAATCGGGCTATACTGGCTAGAACAATCGTTCCTCAAGATCTTACCATGCCAGACAGATCGGTTGAAGAACGGTAAGACTAAAAGCAGCAAATCCAAATTTCGAGGGCGAGGTCGTACTGCTGACTGTACAGAGGTGTGGCAGCAGTAAGGTGTTTCCTTCGGGCAGCCAGCATGACAGTGATGCTGCCTGCCCACGAGGGGTGGGGTTAGAAAAGGTTGGCCCTAAAAATACACACCTCCTTATCCCACGGATATCCGTCTCCATTGGTAAGGTCTAAACAAATATGGAGCGAACACGAAAATTACGCACAAAATGGTCGTGTGGGATAGACCTCAAGCAGTTGTCCCTTGGGCACTGCGGTCACGCTCTCAGGACCACCTCTAATCCGATTTCCTTTTCAGGTACCTCCAAAAGAACTCTTCCACGGTGTGGGCAACCAGGAAGTGATAACCGCCCTCATACCTCTAACAGCACTCAAGACCACTGTATTTATAATCAACCGAGTATTGTCATTAGATCATAAATGAACAGGTATACAACAATAACACTGATAAATGAACCGGATTATCATTGTATAGAATAGTGACTCTATACCAAAATCACGTTCTCTGAGATAAGTTCCAAAATGAGGATTTAATACGTGAAAATCTTTGAAGAATTTATTTCATCAAAACACTCAGTAGTAAATATAGAAAAACTTCAAAAACTATTGGGAAGTAAAGTGTGGTCATTAAAATGAACTGAATCGATTTCAAATCGTAAGTCTTTGGAAATGGAACAACACTATCCCAATGCTCAGTACAAAAATCCTCACAATTATTACAATCATGAATGTAGCCTAACCTGAAAGATCATCTTATTCGTGAATGAAAATGAAACAGCACAGTCATAATTTGATTGATGTGAGCTACTCAGTTCACATGAAACATGGGAGTTTAAAAGTAGGTGGAGATGACCAAAACAGTTAATTGACAAATTTATTGTATGTTGTCTCTAAAAATATCAGAAAACCAGTCAACTTATATTCCATTTATTCAAATCATAAAGGCTAAACGCTTATAGATACAGGCTTATGTTTAGAACACTCAATAAATGTGAGTTTTAGGAGAGATTTTATAATAATAATAATAATAATAATAATAATAATAATAATAATAATAATAATAATAATAATAATAATAATAATAATAATAATAATAATAAAATAAAACAATTACATCTACATAGACTATCATACCCGAAAGTTTTCTTCAATTCGTTTTGGTGTTACGGACTTTGGAACCACTATCAAGTTTCTCTGAATTAAATAACGCAAGAGAACTTGGGCCGGTGTTTTACCGTGATGTTTAGCGATTTGTAAAACCCAAGGTTCCATGAGTAAATTAACTCTTCCTCTAGAAAATAGAAAACCATATTTTAGCACATCACAAAACAAGGATGGATAAAGTGAGCAAATACATAAGATTAAAGAAAATACGTGTCCCAAAATGCCCAGGTACGGCGGAGCATGGGGAGAGTCCCCTTTCCTCTCGAAATGCTTTCACATGACCACGCATATACAGCCACTGACAGGGAAGTCCTACTCACTCCATTCTCGTTGCGAGGGTGTGGCTTATGGAATTGAGAGGACGAAATGAGAATGTTTGGCGCTTTCGTTGGTAAGTATGGAGGATTCACTTAGAAGTTGGAAAATCTTGGTTCCAAACCAATGGTTCATACTGACTCCAGGATCCTGACGAAACAAATGGCGTACGAACCTATTGTTGGTCGCCCGCTACCATGGGACTGCATCTCCCGATGTTGTTCAACTGTCTTGTGGATTAGACCTTTGGGTCAAAGGCTCAGGGCGTAGCCCTCTAAGGAAAGGACCTGCCTCGGTTTGGCCGCCTGAGCAGTGATCCAGCCCGCACACAAATCAATGATGACTACTACTGGAAAAATCACATGCTTCAATGCTCTCTCAGAAAAATCTTATTGACAATCATTTGGTAACATTCGTTTTTATTTCTTTGATACCACTACACTTATGTATCCCCCTTTATTCTCACTGTGTATCTTATTTTTCAACTTATACAGCAGATCGCCTACGGTGGAAAACCTTTCCTATCTAAACGATCTCAAGTCACTGACTGGTCGAAAGTTGAATGTTAAAAGCGATTACGAATACTGAAACGGTCTTTCTGAAAACACGAGTACCATTCAAACTGGTCACCTTCAACGTTTGCACGTTAACGTAGATTGGACAACAAAGAGGGTCGGTTATGTTTTTAAAAAGTCTCAACATCGATGTCTGTTGTCTATTCGAGACCCGTATACAAGACTCTAATGAAGTACTACAGGTTCGCTCTCAATCTGTTACTTCAAAAAGCTTGTTTTAAGTGTGTTTATCCGAGGACCGTGTGATAGCTTTATCTGAACTTGGTGTCTTTGGTATCGCACTAAGCGCTAGAGCTGAGGCAGCATTGAACGATCGGATCTCCATTAACAGTCAGCCATGTGCTGAGATATATGCTGTGAGATCATCCTCTTGTTTTTGAGCTAATCTTACCTTACTTTTCAGTGGCCTACAAATTCATCGTCCTAAACCGAACGATATCAGTAAATTGGTTGCAGCTTCTGTTGCAGCTCAATATCAAACCTAGCTAGGTTTAAGGATGTCATCCCACCGGAAAATATAGATGAGCATTGGCTGCAGTTGTATGACGCCATGAAAATGGTAAGGTTGCTTGACGCTTCGCGAAACGTCGTGCTCATAAGAACTGGGTTTTCTCTGGCTCCTTACAAACCATTGAAGCCCATCCGAGTGACCATGAGTTTGACCACAAACAGCAATTGCTACGTAATGAAATCGGACAGAGCTTGCGTAAGTACCGAGAAGCGTGGAGGTCGGAGCGTGCCAATGAGCAGCAGCCACATCTGGTAACTGCCGGAAGCTCTTTCAACTGATCCGAGCCAATGGCAGCAAGAAGTCTGGTGTGAATGAAACAATCTGTGAAGATGAAGGGATGCCAATCATTAACATCAATCGACTTCTTGCACAATGGGTAGTTTTTCGAGGAGCAGTTCAACTGGTCAGCTGCCCCGGTAACATCGACCAGACTTTCTTGCCCTCCATGGGCTGTGAGGACTGATCCACCTAACGAGGCGGAACTATAACTCTTGAAGCGCTACAAATCACCAGGCTCAAATGACTTACCCCAGCCGTTCTTAAAGATAGTGACGACTTTCCGGTTATGGAACTGATTTATTTACAAAGGTCTGACAATCAGTGTTCCAACATCATGGAATAAGTTGATAGATGTCCCTATCTTTAAAAAGGGTTTATGTCGTTTCTGCAACAACGATCGGGGGATAAGTCTACTTTCGATAGTGTTAAAATTATTGGCTTGCGTCATTCTTCGTACATTGTTCAAAATCCGAGAATGATTGACTCACGAGGAGCAGGCTGGTTTTCGTTTTGGTCAAGGATGTATTGATCACCAAATGTTAGAAGTCATACCTATCACAGATCAACAATTGTTTCTTGATATTAGGGCCGCCTTCGAAACGTGAGGGCATACAACCACCTCGCTTCACTATCTCAATTCAGAAGTAAGGTTAGGTAGGGTTGACAAATGCATCATTTCTCTTTAAATTCGCCATGGATGACGTTCTAGGAACAGCTCTGAAGGACATAAGTAATGGTAGTGTGGATCTGTTGCCTGCAGAAAGACTTTTCGACCTTGAGTATGCGGATGATATTGTCTTACTGTGAGATAATACCCAAGCCATGCAATCCGCACTTAATCAGTTGGCAATTAGTGTCTGTAGATATGGTATGTGCTTCGCACTAAATGCAAAGTACTTTTACAAGACTGACAGGAACCTGAACCTGAACTTACTCTCCGTAATGAGCAGAAGTTCGGGTATCTTGGTGGTTGCGTAAGTACTGGTGTTGGAGTCAGTTATCAGATCAATTCATGTACAGAGGGAGCCAGAGCGGTTTACGACAATCTCGACCATCTTTGGCATCGTGATATTAGTCTGGCTGTAAAAGGTCGGATCTACAACGCGTCGGTGAGAGTAGCTTTGCTTTGTGATTGTGAGACCTGATCTCTCCAAGTTGAGGATGTCAGACGACTCTGTGTTTGGTCAGCGTTGCGTTCGAATAATTGCTGAGATTGTTAGGAGCGGCCAAACCAAGACGTGGTATCAGTGCTTGAAGTCACTAACTTCTAGTTTGAGCCATGTTGGTAGATGCAGACTACTCGATTGGGGTCCGTGTGAATATCGTAACCAATGGTTGAAGACTGTGCGTGACATGGCTCAGAATCGGTCACAATGGTGTAGGTGTGTACACTCTATCTTCCTTTAAACTATGAGATTAAAATCGCTTTACATCCTTCTTTCTTCCTGTACTATGTCCTTAAATGCAATCTTTCTTTTATATATTACAACCGCTGAATTAAATACTTCTATGAATTCGGTGTTCATTTTGTTGTGCTAATGAACTATAGCAACTTGGACCGATGCATATATGTGTTTGGTCCTACGTTGTAGCTGACTGACTTATTGCTGATATCCAGTGGCAACACCATGTCAGTAATGCAGGAGTACGGCATCGTGTGTTCGGACACAGCGACGATAATTCAATTGGTGTCACTATCTTAAAACATCGACTTCGGTGGCTTATGTTCTACGAATGTCGTCCCAGAAAATTCCACGTCGTGCACTATTTGCTGACGCTGAGACCGGTTAGAAAAAGCGGAGCTGGTTGGTGTATGAAAGAAGGCTGTGAAGGTCTTGCTTATGCTGATCCTTTACGACCCTTGGGTTGGAGTCCTAGAGATTGTGACTAGAGACGTTGTCAGACACGGCTCAGAATAGAAGCTAGTGGCGATCTTGTGACTTTCCTCTGCTTTCTTCAGAAAAAAGAACGTAACTTCTTTAACCTAAAAAATTTTTCTGGTTGTATTATTCCCAACTGAACTGTTTTTCGAATTGTTCTTATTATTATTATTTCACTCTCATACACTAATTTCTGTTCGTTGTTCTTTTTATTATACGCACTTTACATTCTCTATCTCTCCGCAACCTCATTGTTATTAAGTGGTGCACATGTATTCGGTTCCCCCTTGTACTAATATTCATAAATTGAAATAAAGAAATTTCATGCTACGTAAATATTATAAGATGAAATAGGGAAGAAAAACATTCAGACTTAACATTAAACATGATTAAAAAAAGACAATCAACTCACGGTGAATCAGCAGGTGAACCAAGCGGAGCATAAGCAGTTACAGTTAAACCAATCGACTGCGCATATTCAACTAATTGTGTGTTAGGAAAATTAGCATGAATTTCAATTTGTAAATTGGATGGTTTAATACGGCAATGTTTAAGAATATTTTCAATCTGACGTTTGTTGAAATTTGATATACCAATAGATCTGACTAAACCATCATCAACCAGTTTTTCCATTTCCTTGAATAAATAGAAACAAGTATACACATGTATTTTAATACATCAAACTGGTTTGAGTTTCAGCCATAGGTCACTTTATAGACACGAAGACAGGTCATGTAAAAATTTGGCTTGAGAAGTTACAATTCACAACCGTCCAGAAAAGATCCTTTTAATGAGATGCCTAACTAGTGTTTTGTCGTACGAAACTAACTTATTAAATACGACCTAGTGCTTCCAGGTTTTCCACGGTGGTCTAGCTTTAATTGACTCATGATCTCAACTATTGAAATTACTACAATCTCCACAAAACCCCTTCTGATACTAAAAACAGATAACTTATTGAAATATCTGAATGGCAAGAACAGGTAGTCCAGATGTCCAGGCAGGCCGCCAAGAAAGCATAGAGCAACAAAGTATGTTCGCAAGTATTAATACAAACATATTACGCAAGTAGTGCAAATTAGCAGCAATTGATGCGAATTACACATGAACTAAAGATGAATAAACAAACACCCAATTCAGTACGCAAAGTACCACAAATACAGTATACCAAAAAGAACGGAACAAGAATAACATGTTCTAAGCACTGGAACAGATATTTAGTCAAAGCTCTGCTAAATTGTCTCATTAGTTTCAATAATGAACTATCAGAAACTCTCGAATTGGATATAAACATGACTTTCCCTTTACTACATATTTCAATACCTTAGTTTTAAGAATTATATACCGTGATAAACCCCGAAACGTGGATCACTGGTGTTCAAAGTAACTAAGACTTGCTGAAAATTACAGATTTATGTAAGCAAGACACTTAAAATGAGAGTACACTATTACAAGCCGCCTAACAAAGGATTTCATCAAATAAAAAAGCCGTGAAATCAAAATTTTCCAGATAATTTTAAACTTCAGTAATTTACGGCGCTCGATGCTACATTACTCCCCAAGAATAACTTTTCACAAATGTCCAAAATCCACGAACTATGTTACTCAATCGATGAGTAGTTATTTATTTTACAGTAAACCATACGGTATAAAGTATCAAACCATAAATCACACAAACCAAACTACACTTACCATAAACCTTTCAGAAAGTCATTGGTTAACCAGCCAATAATTGATGCTTAATTAGTGGATTATAAGTAACGTAAAATCTGAAACAAATGAGGATCCATCCAGGTAATTTGGCATTACATCAACTGCTGAAAGCAGTACAGATTCGCCCTCGAACGGCAGTAAGACAAAAAAGGATAAGTCTACTCTCCGATTACCTTCATTAACCTAATGGGATATTATTTCTCGAGAACTAATCACAATCTCGAAGATCAAGTAACTTTCAAATTTTTATAGAAATAGTACGTCCATGAAGAAATCACTAAAAGTTATAAACGTTCGACGTAACATTATAAAGCAAACGTGTAGTGAAATTCTACCAGATTCTTTCTTTAATTGAGGAGTAGGGAACATTGTGGAACTCTTCTTTTCAGAAATTGAGTCCACGTCAAAGCACTCCACCAAAGTTACTAAATTATAGAGACTACGTGAATCAGTATACAATTCAGGCACTACAAAAAAGAAATTCGACAGCCCACAGCAAAAAACGAACATACACTAATACTAACATTGTGACGATGGAGTTAGCGTTACGCTTCCCAGTGAAACAAAATAAAAATACATTAATTTTTAGTACCAACAAACCTTCCAAGTTTCTTCATGTGGTACTTCATCTAAACAGATATTTCCGTTCGAATCAGTGGGAAAAAGAGATTCACCATACTATAAAATAAGGTCAAGAAATTGTACAAACTTTACTTGGAATGGAACAGGCCAGTGAATCAAGTACAAATCAAGATATTTAAGACGCAAATTCTTCAAAGTTTCTTCGCAGGCTTTCCTGACATGCTCAGGGCGGAAGAAAGTATTCCACAGCTAGAAATAATTTAAATAAAATTAAATAATTGCCTTTGAAGTAACAAAAACATCGTCTCTGTTTAATTTTAGACTCTTTAATGCACCTTCCAGTGCTTCACCTATTTCTGCTTCATTTCTGTAGACATGAGCACAGTCCACATGTCGATAACCGACTTCTAGAGCTTTCTTCACGGCCGCTCCAACTTCACCTGGTGGACTCTACAAAGTGTATAATACTAAAAAATTTTCTTGCGAACATTCCATGTTCCGAGACCAATGACTGGAATTGAACGACCATTATTCATTTTTAAGGATTCCATGATCACACTAGAAAATAAAATAATCATACTGACATTTGTAACTGTTACATTATACTAACAAAAACAGCGGAAAACAAACCTTAACATAATGGAAGCCTTATACATATGGAGGTTAGGTTTAGTCTATAGACTCCCAAATCAATCTGAAACCTCTTTATCAATGAAGAAGAGGTTGATAAATCTCCGCTTGTATACACTAGAATAACTGTTTCTATACAAAAACAGGTCCCCAATAAACCCCGACTACTTACTGATAAAGACAACAACGGATTACTAGAATGCAGATTTTTCATTGACCAAGGTGACTTTTCCATACTTACGTTAATAAATTTTCATCTTGCTTACCCACACATTATTAATTTGAACTAGAAAGCGAATTTTAAGTATTTATAGGCCTACGACTAGTCTGCAACTGTCAAAAAGTAGGTAGTTAATATGGCAATCAAGTGGCTTGTCAGTGACGAACTATCCATGTATCCTCTAAACTTGATGGATATGGACATGAAGAACGGTGCTCAACTATATGACGAGTGGTCGATCACTAAGACTGAGGTTACTTACTACTGTGGTAACAAACATACATATGTTTTCTATAGACGGCGTACAGACCACCAAGGACTTAATGATATCGTTCAGAAAATTCTCCAGCTACAATAATCCTGTTAATGTTTGGCAGAGACAGAAACGGAAACAAGAGTACCTGCATAATTTCGTTAATAGTGATATTGCTGAAATGCAGGCTGGAAACATTTGCGTCCAGTAAACGAGTGTCAGGTTGTTAGACACACAAATACCACTGAATGCAAAGTTGGTACGTCATATCTGTCAATGTATAAGTTCAACGAAAGTCGCCTTCAACTTACGCGTCAGCAACTGTCAACAGCAGAATCGCGGCTTAGTAATATTTGCAATTTAAACCAGTTCTGGAATTTTGAAACTACACAGTGCTTTGCATAACATGGCACCAGCAATATTAGGCTTGAGTGTAACGGTCTAAGTCTGATGCACGTAAGAATCCATGAAGATTCAGTATTGGATTTCTAAGTTAATATTTTCCTTCCTCAACCAGAAGTGAGGACCATGAATCCATGTCTTCAGAAAAGCACGAGGAACAAAATTGTAGGTTCACTAACATTACAAAAGCCCGAGCTCCCAATTTCGAGGGTGCCGCTATAGTAAACTGGGGAAATGGCAATAAAACCCCAAAATCTCCCCAGACCTGAGGAATTTCCCCTTTAACCTTGGTGAAGGTAATTTGACTTTGGGCATTTCCCCAAACTTTGGTAAAGGTCATTTGACTTCGTGGGTTCCCAAAAAATTTTCCCAAAGTTGAGAGCACGGGAGGGCGATGGTGTTGCGGCTGCCGGATAATAACCGCATGACTTCAATGGGCTAAATCTTGTTATGAAACCCGAGGTAGTCAGTGACTTTATATTACTTGGCACTAAAGCTAGAACAGCCCTTCAGAACTGCAGGCTTTACGGTGGCATACGAAACAAAGCTGGGTTTTTTTATTCTTGATTGTAAAGCCATTATGGCGCACTCTTGTACCAATATGTATATTTTAAAATAAGTAAATAAGAAATGAGAGATAAACTTCAAAAGCGTCACTGAAGGAGGAAAGGTAGTGTAAGTTACAATTTGAAATGACAACCTACTTCTACCCTCTAGGTGTAGCGTTGTGTCAACAAAAATTACTGTACGGTTTGACTTTATTTTATCAGTTGTTAGTAATAAAAATACATTGAAGTGTGACATTAATATAAGGGTTGGAACTCTACAGCCATGATTGTTATCAAAATTCAGAACTCAGAGGACGGTTACTATGCGTCTGAATAACAACGTTAATGTACCAACTGGGTGATACTGACTTTGAAATTATATTGCAATCATAATTTTCTAATAAACCATCAATTATGTATATATCTATTTCACTTACATGTGATACGTTGGGAAAATTAGACATGTAATAAGTTTGTATGACATATTTAAAATTGGGAAAAATTACTAATAAATAACGCATTAACTGCCATTAACACTTTTCCAGATCTCGGTACTTACAACGAGGTGTAGCAGGCACCTACTCAATCTCTCTATTTTGGGGGAAAATTTGTAAGTTTTGGGTAAATTTAGGGAAAACTGTTTGGGTTTTTCCAAATATTTCCCCAGAATCTTCTAACACTTTTGAGTTGTTCCCGGAAATTCCCCGAAACATTGGGGGAAAACTACCAAACTTTTCACAGAATTGTAGAAAACCCCAAAATACAGAGATTAGGTGGTACCTTGCATCCTTGTAAGCTATAATTTGATTTTCGGTATATAAGTGCCATTGATCACGTATAATATTTCTAAACTAAGTCCACTGAGTAGAAAAGATTGTCTCCTCACAGATACAGAGGGGAGAGCGAGAGAATTATAAGCCGAGAACAGACAATTTTGTATGAACTTGGAGAAAGTTGGGATGAGCAGACGATCTGCATTAACGCAAAATAGGTAGTGGGTAGTAAGTGTATATGAAGAGCAGACGATCCTTTGTAAATTCAAATGGTTGTTGACGGAATAGAAGCTTTCGCTTAACAGGCTTCCGTGTCTAGTAGCAGGGGATCACTAAATCCTCCAGGCAGGAACCTAAGTATATTAACAATAAAACAGGAAATTGATAAATCATAGTGCAATACTATCCTTAGTCCTTAAGAATAGATCAAGTTGCCTCTTAAAGGACTCCTGGGAAGTCGCTTGGACTAGCTCGGCCGGCAGCGAATTCCAGCATTTGACAACTCTTAAGGAGTAGAAGTTGTGTCTGCATTCCGTTCTGCTATGTTGTGTCTCCAGTTTTGGGGTGTTACCCCTTAGGTTAGTGTTGGAACTAAGCTTGAGTAGGTGTTTGGGAGGATGTCCAGAAGTGTTAACGATACTGTAAGCCATTAGGTCACCTCTAAGACGTCTATACTCTAATGGGTAAAGTTTAAGTGAATGGAGGCGCTCTTCATAAGGTTTAAATTTGAGTCCTCGAACTGATTTCGTGGCTCGCCGTTGAATACACTCCAGGGTGTCCTTATCCTTTTGGAGTCAGCGGGGAAATACTGTTTCCGTACTCTAAATGGGGACGGATAAAACTATTGAAGATTATATGGAAAGGTTTTCCGTCAAACTGGCCAAAAATGCGCTTCAATGTTACCAGTGCAAGGTTTGCTCGGAAGGCATTTTTGTCACAGTTAGCGTAAGACTTTAAATCGTAGGGCACCAAGACTCCTAAATCTTCTTCGACTTGAGATACTACTAGAGGGGAGTTACCTAAGTTATAACTGTAGTCTGCGACATGTCGCAGATGGACTACTTTACACTTTGAAGTGTTAAAGGTAAGTCCGTTATCGTCTGCCCAACTTTGAAGTCCAGTCAGATCCTCTTGAAGTGCCTGTATATCGTCTTGGTTGCGTATCTCCCTCCAAAGTTTCACGTCGTCGGTAAAAAGTAATAAGTCCGACGTTACCTGTCGAGGAAGATCATGTAGATCAAGAAGAGAAGAGGTCCTAGTACTGAGCCCTGGGGGACCCCACTAGGACATTCCATAGCCTGAGATAGTGAAATTAACCCTAACCTTAAAATGTCGGTTTTTCAGGTATGAAGTGAGTCAATCGATTAGACGTGGTCTGATTCCCAATCGTTTGAGCTTATTGATAAGACATGTATGGTTAACTTTATCAAAAGCTTTTGAGAAATCCAGGTAGATGATATCAACCTTCCCCTTGTGATCAAGGGTGCTTGTCCATCTGTCCACTGCAGTCAGCAGGTTGGTAATACAAGAGTAACCTTTCCTGAAACCGTGCTGTTGGGGAGAGAAGAAATTTAAGGACAGTAAATAGTCGTTTATACCATCACATATCAGGGACTCCATGATTTTTGAGGGTATGGAGAGAAGAGCCACCGGTCGGTAACTTGAAGGTTCGCTGCGTCGACCTCCTTTAAAAATTGGTGTGATGTGAGCCAGCTTCCAATCTTACGGTAGTTTTCCTTGACTTAGCGAGTGTGAGAACATCATGCTAAGCGGCATTGCTAAGATTGAGGCTGCTTTCCTCAGTATAGCGGAATGGACCATGTCCGGGCCAGGAGAAGTGTCTAATCTTAAGTAATGCGCTTTGTCGAAAATTCAGTGAAAAAAAGGAGAAAAACGGTGAGACTAATTTATGAACGACCTTTGAGCGACACTAAAGTGGCTTTGAGAATGTCCACCTAACGACTAGTACTAAATCAGGCATTTAGACCAGTGTGAAAGATAAGGATTGTGATTTACAGTTGACAGTTAAAGACAAAGACTAGATTGACGATTTTCACTACGAACTGATATCAGTTAAAATGCCAAGACTATACTTAGCCAAATCCTTAAAGAATTTCGCGCCGAAATCCAAGACCTCTTATCGTGAACCTGATTAGTTTGTCCATAAATTATATTCTCGATATTTCTAGCCTGACAATACGCTTTGCTTTACAAATATACTCACATTTAATAATAAATGAGATCGACAACAGCCAACTACTGCACGAGCGCAAATCGACACAAACTAACGGGTAGCGTAAAGTTACAAATACTTTACATCATAAACATCCAAACAAACAAAGCCAGTCCTATGTATCATAACATCAAACTTAAATGCTTTTCATAATCTGAGTACAATATTGCATCGCTTCAATTATTTCAACGACTCATATTAAAATATACTTAACTGTGGTATATTGGCTTATACACATGCACTCAACAATAAGTAGTCTGTCGTTTCCAATAAAGGATTTTTGTTTCTGTTGAGGCATTAAAAATCTCCCCGGTTCTCGTTTCCGCGAGTGTTTAGTCTGCCGGAGTTAAAGTGGGGTAATGTGACAGCCCGACTGACGTCGAAGTCACTAATAAGTGACCACCCCATCGTGGAGTTAGGTAATGATGCTTCTGTAGTATTCTTACCATGTAAATGGTTTAGTTGGATGCGGAACAAAAGTAGCAGCAAAATACTTTTGACGGACTACCTGTTGCTGTCTTCGGTTCTTTACCAATCCCTGTTAGCCGTTCTTGACCTTAATAATTCATCTCAGACAATTTGATATTTATTAATCCGTCCCCTAACGGAGAAGCGGGGACTCTTACAAAGAACATTATTTTATATGTAGTGCTATTTTCGTCGTTATTCATTGTGTTTCGCCCGTGAAATTCCTTCCGACTTTATGTTTGTCACTTGTTTCTGCTTCTTGCTTAAATCGTAGTTTTGTTTGCTGACTTGAACCCCAACCTATCATGGTGAAAAATATATTTCATGATACACGCACCAGTTGGTATCAGTTCGAAAGCCTGCATTTTGGTGGTATAGAAGGTAACCCAAAATCTTTTAATAATCTCTAGGATATTTGATATCGTGAAGATCCTAACTGGACTAAAAAAATGTCAGAAAAGTGTTTAGCTTTTGACAAACTTACGCCTAGTTTGGTATTACGTCGTTTGCTAGTTTTAAACGTCCGGAGCAGCTTTCCTCCAAGATTCAGAAGCATCTAAAATGCTGGACCAACAGTTAAGCAAATACATAAAACTGACTTATTCTGAAGAATAAGAGCATTTATTGACATTACACAATGACACAAATCTTAGAGTCTTGACGACATGATATTTGGAAGTGAAAATTGATACGATATGGTGTCTCATGGGCGACGAGTTCAAGTACTGTTGCGCAATCTATTTTGATATTTTTCGTGAGCAAATCTCTCCATGTGCATTTTTCCTTATGAATATTCCGTTTTTGCGCCGTTACAAGTGTTCTTGCTCCTACTGTTACCGTTATTTTGTATATTTGTTTCTCTTTTAAGTTTGCTTGCAACTGTTACTGTCGATTCTGAATCATAATGAACTTAGTGTTGTTGTGTATTGAATCATTTGGGTCGTTTTCGCTTTATTGAAAATTCCCTTTAGGTGGCTACCGTATGAGAATATTGTTCCTTGATCTTCTCTAACAAGTTACTCGTTCTGGTCTTTGTTGTTGATATCGAAGCACGCGCGTTTGTATGGGAGAAGCAAATGTTAATTGATTGTAGTTGTTGTATAACCATTATAGTTGACTGCCCATCTCCGGAACAAATTGAACTAACCTATTTCTTTCCTTTGTGTAGGACATTGTCTCATGATTGATACAAATATTTTTCCTATTGCGATAATTGAGTTTTATCAACTACATGTTACGTCTTAGAGAAGTACCATTCAAGTACAACTATTTTTCTGCACTTGGATTTATTCTGACGGCATTTCTACATTATCTGTTTTGATGTCTTTTACACTATTACAAATAAGCAGCTGGTCGTCATCGACTTTTGATTCATTTGAACTCAGAAGTGTAACCGAGAGAAAATCAACTAAAAAGGCCCTCTGTAATTGATCCTGGATTTAACGACCGTGTGTTCTAGGTAGCTTTAGAATCATTGTGTGAGGAATGCACGTACTCATCTTCCAAGTCAAATAGCAACAATCCACCGAAGACTTCAGATAGAATCTAGGAATTGTATTTCCTGTCTTGTGATCTAGAAGATAAACAAGTAATAACATGGTAATTCGGTTCTTTTATAGTCAAAACAGTTTACCATATGTCGTGAGAATCAAAGCTCTAGGCACAAGCAAGTTGATTCTGGTTCTCTAACATTCATAGTATGTCCTGTAAGATGGTCATTCGTGTAGAAAAAAAGAAAAGACAAACATGACAATAGCGTGTTTGCACAAATCAATCTCTTAACATACGGCAAAGAGGTTTCGGATTTTTCTCATACGGAGTTTCAGAACGCCTGTTGACTTAATTTACCATCCAAAATAACTAACCGAACTTGAATTCGGCTCTGAAGATTGCTCCTTAGTTCTCAAGCAACACCGTTAAGTGCAGGCTCATAATCAAGTGTCATTAGTTTCTACGAGGTTGTAATGTTCCACGCGCAGCCGTTACTTAGCATATATCTGATGTTTTTAAGTCTCTATCAATTAGAAGTACTGTCCTAGTTTTCAGTATCTCCAGGAAAGAGGACCTTGTAAAGTGTGATGGATAAACGAACTCACCAGTAACAATATGAAACTATCACCACGACATTAACTTTCTTCGACCTTGTATGACTCTGTCTTGTTTATTCAGCAGTCACAATTTTATATGCATTATAATACGTTATTCACTCCGTCCACTCATTTTTTCCTATCCTCCAGTTACTATTCGACATGTTATTTATGTCAGCTTTATAAACTGTATTGTTTATTTGTATACTAACAATTTTGTTTTCGTTATAAAAACAGATAAAGTTTATCAAGCCAAATAGCTTACTTGTTCTGACTTTGCCTGAACTAAGACTGTGTGTTCGACAGTCTAGAGCATAGCTTAGAAGTACACCTGTAGGAAATTGATTCTTACGTTTTCATGAGCTTATTGGAGGATTATATTAAACTCAATAATACTATATATTCCTGCAGAATAAACCGTGCTTTTTGAAAAGTACATTAACAACAATCATCCTGTTAATTAAATTTTTATTTAGAATCCTAACAATTGTTCGTATGCTTATTGGTTTTCCAACTAGTAATTTGTCTGCATGATCAAATATAATCATATTGTCCCTGACTTCGTCTGCATGATCATCATTATCGTTAAGAATCAGAATTACTAAAATCCTGACATGTCCTACATATATTTTGTGTTACCAGTATGAGATGCACATAAAACCTTACAACAAGTCGAAACACAACAGCTGTAATAACCATTAGACTAGTTCAACATGGAAATAAATATAATTTACACAGATATCATGGGTATCTGGATAGTATATTTGTTCATATATATAGGTCGACCTCTCACAATCAGTGATCAAAGATTACAAACTTTGCATTCCAAAGGCATTGTACAATGAAAATACAAAATATAAAGCAGGTAGAGGGTTAAAGTAGACCAGTTACTTTTCAAAAAATAAAGGTCTTCTCGGTAAACATGAAACATTCTATACCCGTCGGTTATATCGGTCTGACCCGCTCAAAAGACGAACAATGAAACCGTAGGAACACAATTATGTGAAAACAATCAGAAGTATATGGCTGATTTCTTCCCAACAGAAAGTGACATTCAAAACAAATGCCGTTTACTTGGAATAAATTAAATCGATCGATCCAATGAAAACGATCAAGAATACGCACATTCAATATCCCGACATTCGGAAAAATGTCAATTAAAACAGGCTTGGAGCAATCAGCAATAATTTTACTCCAATATATCTTCGTTAACACATAAGGCTTAGACTGACAACATTGTATTCGAATGCCTTTAAATTTTCTCCGACCAATAAAAAGTTAATAAAACATGAAGAGTGACGGTACGACAGATCTTTTAAATTAATTAAATTCCTGTTCCACTCAGACTGAGTGACGATGGCCCACTCAATTTTTCCTATTTTCCAATTGGTTGATTGCCAGTTTAAATAATATTGCCAAGGCGGTGATAATTAAATTAGTTGTAGCTCGAGGATGGACATCGTTATAACAACTACACTACCCAATAGTAACGACAACAACGATTTTTATTTCCAACAAGCTTAGCACATTATATAAGTCATTATATAAACACTGTCAGTCGTGTATAAAGTTTTCATATGGTTTTGGACGGAATGGGAGAAGCTTTCGCTTAACGGGCTTCTGTGTCTAGTAGCTGTGAATCACCAATACCTCCAGGCAAGAACCTAGGTATATTAACGATAAAAGAGGAAAATGAATCTGGTAAGATACTATCCTTAGTCCTTAAGTATATGTCAAGTTTTCTCCCAAAGGACTCCTGTGAATTCATTTGGAATAGATCGGCCGGCAGCGAATTCCAACATTCGACAACTTTTATGGAGTAGAAGTTGTGTCTACTGTCCATTCTGCTGTATTTTGTCTCTATTTTCTGAGTGTTACACCTGAAATCTGTGTCAGGGCTAAACTTAAGTGGGCGTTTAAGGAGATGTACAGAAATGTTAAGGATACTGTAAGCCATTCGAAGGTATAGTATGTATGCAGAAAATATCCTGTTGTTTCGGTTTGATAAGCCAGACAGCCTCTACCATACGTAGGTTAGAATATAAACATACTGAACCAAATTGGCCCCTAACATAAGAAAGTACATTTACAGAAATAAAGTGAAGTACAAGATCAGCTGAATTTTCATTAAAAACCTGTTCACGGCATTCGTAAATATGCTGACACAATGAACAGCTACAGAACATTTAGTATCAAAGACATGTAGACGATTTTTAAAGTGATTTACACATTTACCATCCGTACAAAACGAAGAAGCCAACCAGAGTTGCAGTTTTACATTGGCTAATACCACCACAAATCTACTGCTCAAAAACTTCATATATGAGAGCTCTACGATCAACATCTTGAAGCCATTGCTGTAGTTTACATACGGACCTAAGAGTATGCTCCTGCAACTTATCCATTAATTTATAAGATAACGAAAACCAAGGATTTCACAAGGGTCTAACTTCGTTACCACAGTTATCAAGCAACAACTGCTTATCGAATAGCAAGACACGAAAGTCTGCAAGGTATTGTTTGTAATAAAAAATATCGTCACTATCAACTATTAGTTTTTTTGTCCCAATTCAACCACAACAGACTTTAATCGGAACAATGGCAACAACATGACAGAAGTGTACAGTGAACGATCACATTCAATTCTTGCATAACTGACAAGAGTAAAATACCCTAACACCCGAACTTGATTAAGAGCCCCAGTTACAGCCACAATCACATTACAGTAAACATAATAAAGCCTATTTATTTATAGTAAAACACTTACTGCGCCGAATGTGGTAGATGCGGGCTGCGCTTAGACTTAGGTAGTATATCAAGCTTGCCTTTCTAAAATTAGAAACCTGGACTAAAACTCACGGAACAAGTTAATACACTAGACTGATCGCGTTTAAAGCTCTAGATATTAATTCACTCGAAACCCATGAGCCAAGATATGATGAAGTCGTTGATAATTCTTTGAGAATAATTTAACGGTGAACAACTAGGTCTAATTTTAAATAGATGATATAAAATAGAGTTATTCGAATGGTAATATGCGAGTCAACTTCACTTGATTGGATTTTGTTCGTTTTAGGATCTAGAACGATCTGTCTTCAATAATAAAATATAAGGATAGGAGATCGGGTGATCTGTGTTACTCCTAGTGATTTGGGGCACTGTGAAAACCTGAAGTTATTGAACTAACCGGCAGGATGCGATGACGTATGTTTCTGCAAAGAATTCTAAAGATACAAAATATGAGACTCCGGTTGCAGATGGTTAATCTATGCTTTCGAACGTTTTGTGAATGTCTTCCTAATAAATTTCAGACAAAAGCGAAAGATGAGACATATCGATACCATAATCGTCTTTCAGTAAGCGTTAAGTCAGTATTAGGGCAACTCATTACTAGCCACAAGATGGTGAAAATAGGTTCATGGACCTCAGTCTAACTACATACGGTAAGCCAGGAAGACCCCAAGTTATTTTGACCTCTCGTCTTCAAGGCCCTCCAGGTATAGCATTTTTATATTTGAAGCAAGAATTCGATGTTTGAATCTCATATTCTGAGGTTTGAGCCAAACAAACTAGTTGTACTATCCTAGACAATTCCTTATGACCTTACTTACTTACTTACTTACGCCTGTTACTCCTTATGAAGGAGCATAGGCCGCTCACCAGCATTCTCCATCCAACCCTGTCCTGGGCAATCCTTTCTAGCTCCGTCCAGTTGTAATTCATCGTTTTCATATCTGCTTCTATTATCCGATGCAATGTGTTCTTTGACCTTCCTCTTTTTCGCTTCCCTTCAGGATTCCAAGTTAGGGCTTGCCTCGTGATGCAGTTTGATGATTTGCGTAATATATGTCCTATCCATTTCCATTGTCTTTTCCTAATTTCTTCTTCAGCTGGAAGTTGGTTTGTTCACTCCCACAGAATGCTATTGCTGATGGTGTCTGGCCAATGGATGTTCAGTATCTTGCGTAGACAGCTATTTATAAATACTTGTACTTTCTTGATAGCGGTTGTTGTAGTTCTCCAAGTTTCAGCTCCATACAGTAGGACTGCCTTGACGTTGATATTGAAGATCCTCACTTTGATATTGGTTGAAAGTTGTTTTGAGTTCCTCCTTATGACGTATTAGCAGTTATTAAGGGTTGTAAACTTTTGGCACAGCCGTATTACCATTACTCTGAGTTCTACAGTGATTATTTATTATGACTACAGAGTCTTCACAATAATCAACCTTGTATAACACCAATCCATTTAATGTGTAACTATGGGCATATTTGTGTGACTGATTTCCACTGCTACAATCTTTCTGAAATTCTCTTCTTAATAACCGCTGGTTCACTTGTGCATTCCTGTAGTCTTATCGGACACATCACTTATTGGTCTCCATATTTCAACGTAACTCACCTACGGTAAACTCATACAGGGTGAACCGACCTCATTTCGGATACGAAATTACGTAGTGGCTTAGTAAAATATGGAAATCATACATCAAAAATACATTCATTTCACGTTTGTGTTATCACTCACGCCATTATTCCCACTCCCGTTTGTGGCTACATACTACGTATAGCTGTCAGTACAAGTAGCATACACCACTCTTGTCCCTCCTTTGAACGACAGTCACTTTCGCCGTCGTCCTACTCGTCACGCCACGTCTTTCTTTGTCGCAGTCTGTGCCAAACATCGCCTCGAAATGTCGATTCCGCCAGCGCTCTGACCTCCGTAGCAGTGTCAGTCTGCTGGAGTATCCAAATCCACTGTCCGTCCAGCTCCTGGACGTCCCAGGTCTACTCTCTCTCTCTCTCGACAGCAACTGGCACAGTCAACACCGCTGCTCCAGCCAAATCCACTCGACGTCTCCTTCCTGATACACCTCTGTTCTTAAAGAAGAAAGGACATATCGCCATTGTCAGTGTTAGCGGCCACCCTCCTAGCGTCGTTATCTGAAGATGTTTTCAGAAGCCCTCAGCACTGTAAGAGTGATTGCTTACAAACGTTAGTAAACTTTATAGAGCAGAAGTGGAGTGATTTCATCACACATCTACTTTCGTCTCTTTATAAAGGGGGATGACATTTTATGGTTTATTTGGGATATACAATCATTCATTTTTAGCATAAATGTATGTAATTACTTATAAGCATTTCATCCTGTCGTAGGCCTACAGTAAATGGATTTGAATACTTTACTACCTGTAGACCTGAGCATGTTCAAATGTCGCCTATGTGTTAGAAGTTTCTTGACATCTTTTGCAATTTATAATGAGCAGATGTTTAACTTACGGGGTTTTAAACATGGCTTAGGTAGGTTTTAATATACCTTTAAGTTCAGGGCAAGTAAAGATGGTACGGTTACGCAGTGTTTGTAAACGCTTCTGTACGAAAATTCTTCTTATACAAGAATCCCAAATTAACAGCGAGAAGTCGAAATCGAAGGTATGGGAAGATATATATGAATGATGATCGGTACATTCTATTAGGAAAAGATAACATCCGGTTCAATCATATTGATACTGAACAAAAACTACAGTCTCAGTTTTTGACATTCTTTTAGTTTTAGTACAACAAAGGGAATTTTATGACATCATGGTCATATGTCAGTCAAACCCGGTTATTCGTTTGTCGAGGTTGGAATATGACACAGAACACGACGGCTGTTGTTAGCATCTGTTTATTATGATGCATTTCTTTTTTAGATTGCTGTTGTTGCTTCAGTATCGGCAGTTGTTGCCATTTCAGGTGTCGTATTGGGACTAATATTCAGGCCTAAGAAGCCGAAAAAAACTCTTGTGGATAATGATACGAAAACTCCTTTACGAGTAGTGGATAGAAGTGTAGGGTTTCCTTTTCTAAGCGTCATAAATTAGTTCATCACTCATGATACAATTCGCCTAAAACTAGGTCTCCCCACAGCTGACCATGTACTTGGATTACCTGTTGGTAAAGTTTCTTAACCAATTAGTTACCGTTCCTTCTAGGTAATCATGTATACTTCAGTGCAAAAATTGATGGAAACATGGTGGTTCGACCCTACACTCCGATCACACTAGACACCCAAAAAGGATATGTTGACTTTGTCATAAAAGTAAGTCTTCATATTGTAGGTCAGTCACCTTACTTCTGCTATTTCCAGTGTACGTAAATTTGTTTGTTTTGCATCATATCTAAGCGACGGTCATCTAGTTTCTACAGACCGATTCTGGGGGCAGTCATAGTACAGAAGATTTTGGTTTTAGGAAGAGACCGCTCTTTAATCTGATAAGGTAGTCGAGCTAAATTTCATTATCTCCACAAATACCTCTCTTTATTACCAGTATATAGTCATGGATTGTACAAGATAATAATACCACCCAGTTATTACCACTCACCAATCTCATTAGTTTCTGGAATTATGTTTTCCTACCCAGCTTTCAGCTGAAGTAGCTATTATCTAATATAATCTGCTCCATATTCCGTCGATTTCTTCATGTTGTTCTGATATAAAGTGTGGCAGCAGCAACTAACATTCCTGTTTCACCTTTTTATTTACGTGTCAGTAGCCTCGTATTACATGTCACCCATTATCTAGTATCTCTATGGTGATCTGATGTAGGCCAGTTGACTTTGTTTTCATGTCTTGATATTAAAATATGGTTCTACAATGTACGGTAAAGTGTAAAATCCACTGTTATATTGAGGAAATTTCTCTAAAGTAGGAAGAAGAATTGCAAAGCATAGCATAAGTATATCGTTAAAGCGACTGAAGCTGTTGAACTTAATAGTAGGTTGTCCATCAGTTTAAGAATCCACGTCTTCGATTCATAGGGTGCAGAACTCATAAGTTTAGAGTACGACTACTTATAAGTATGTTCAACATTTTATGGACAGGACCACTTCACAATGCTGTCGAGTACGGCATACATCGATTAATCGCCCAGTAGTTCTCTAGTTACTGTCTTATTTAGAACTATCAGTGTACCAACCACTTGATTGACCTCGTCATTTTTAAAGTGCCGATTATTATTCGTATAACTCAACGTTATTATTGCTGTTTAGGTGTATAAAGGAAGCGTTAATCCTAAATTTCCCAAAGGTGGAGTTATGTCTCAATATTTGGCTAATCTCCCTATCGACGGATTTATTGATGTTCGTGGTCCATCTGGAAAACTGGAATACAAAGGGTGTGGTATGTTCTTGTGGCTTTTTTAGCTCCTTTCCATTATTGCTGAAGTCGTTTTGGGTCACCTAATTTATATTATTATTGGGCTAAAATTTCTTCTAGCTGAAATCTGTCAACAATTTTACGCTGTCAATGAACCTATTATAATACACTACTTAAAAATGTAGAAAAGAGTTCAGCGCATACCGACTGATAAAAACTGTCTTTCGACTAAAAAATATTTACAAATCACCTGACTAAATAAAAACCGACCGTATTTCATTGGTAAGCCTCTTTCCTTAGATATAAAAAAACATGCTCTGACCAGGATGAGACAATATTCATTTGCATTGGTTTAGAAGTGGAAATTCTTCGACGCAATTTTACATAATTCCTGAGAATCACTAGTTAGACGTCCTGAACATCAAAAGGAAACTTTTCTTAGAGGTTCAGAACCATTCAATAAATCATACAGTCTGTGCATGTCACTACTATTCACTTGTAGAGCTTAGTCACGAAGCCACCTTTAAAATTGTCATTGAGCCTAAAACCCCAAGAAATTAAATAAGAAGAGCCCTTATAAATCCCTATTTGATAATCAAGAGATAAATCATAATCCCAGAAATACGTTAGGAAGAAAATTAATCTCAAGACCATGTATTTGTAGTATTACTTAAGATAATAATTCCTGGTACCTTGGAACAATGACTCAGCATTCTGAATCTCTAAAGATGCTTACAAAATGGGGACGAGTCGTACTCGTCGACCTCGGCGTTGGGTAGCCAAAGTAACTAAGATTTATTTATTTATTTAAACATAAATATTAATACAAAAAAGCACCAAACAGATATGCGCCGCATGAGTCATTCGATTCATGTGAAGTCTAGGATACTGGCGGGGTGCCCAAACAGATGCAGAGGGTTTTCTTAGGGGGTCACACTCCGAGCCTTTGACATTAAGGTCTAATCGACGAGGCAGTGGAGCGACGTGTGATGCACTCCCACGGTAGTCGGTTACCAACGGTTAGTTCATACGCCATTTGTTCCTTCAGGTTACTGGAGCCCATGTACACCATTGTCTGGAATCAGAGTTTTCCAACTCCCCTAGGTGGACTCCCTGTGTAGTATTGGGGTTAGTATAAATCAGTGGTTGGATAACTCAGGTAATATGGCCCAGGATCGATGACGCTTTAAGCTTGTGTTTTTATAATCACTTGTAAACGTTCAATATATGTTAGGATTCCAATTCTTGGTGACTGGTAACTAGTTATTTATTACAATTCCGCTTTCGGTTCTCTTCATGCTAAATATAATATCTTTGATACTGTTTATGAATTCATATATTCTAAAAGGAATGCGAATGGTGAATCCTTATGTTAACTCGTTTGCTTAGTGTATACTTTGGCAACAGCTAAATAAAAGTCTCATTCACTGTATCTGGGCATTTATATATGTGGTTATTTCGAAGAAATAAGCGAATAGGCACAATGTCAGGTAGTTGGAGGAAGTCGACAGAAAACCCTGGGACTAATTTTCGTACCATTTAACAGTTCTGCAATTCTTTCCTGTAGTTTTGAAGAGACTGATGCTGCTTAGTGGGTATAAACCCGTGTCACTAAGCTTTGCACTAAGAGATGTTACTGCCAGGCCATTCGAGCAATAACTGACTTCTGCAGGCCTGAGGTATTTAAAATTGATTGATCACTAAGTAGTTACTCGTGTCATGCGTGCCTTGTCCTTTTAGTGCTGACTGGATGGAGAATGCTGGTGAGCGGCCTATGCTCCTTCACGAGGAGTAACAGGCGTAAGTAAGTAAGTAAGGATTCTATCAACCAAATTAGTGCGGCTACTCGTTCAGGTGACTCGATATCATTCGCACTACGTTGGGATGCTAGATGGTTGGAGTTAGTTGACAGAAAACCCTTGTACCCTTCTGATTCCATGCCTTTTATGACCTTAATAACCACATATTGAGTGTATGAAACATATTGAGTAGTTTCTATGAAAATCAAGAATCGATTAAATTTTATTTATAAAAGCTTCCGGCCTTGTGAAAAAAGATTACCAATGTTTTGCATTTGTTTTTCTTACATTTAGGTTTGTTCCATATAAAGCCGGATCTACGTAGTTCACCTAATCCTGTAAAAGTGAAACATGTCAATATGATTTGTGGTGGGTCTGGTATAACACCAATGTTCCAGCTATTATCTTACATACTTCAGTCTAAAGATGATACAACACAAATAGCAATGGTCTTTGCCAATGTGGTACGTGGATTTAAATATGTGGGGAATTTTGCATTAGTTGTACACTTTCGCTTTTATCATTTGCATTTTTGACAATAGCTTCTTGTAACCCAGACGAGATCCTTGCCTGTCAAAGAAAAGGTGAAAATACTGTTCAGGAATTTGTCATGTATCACTATGACCTTAAAGCATGGTCTATGAAAGCAAGCGATGTATATAGACTGCAAGTGTTTGATCGTAAGCATCTTCAAAGCATCCCTCGCTTATAATAAAACTACCGAACACTTAATTTTGAGGTTTATGAGTACTGTGATAAGTATGAACGACTAGTTGTCTGGTCTGAGTATGAACCTTTACGGTGCGTATGCTTAGTCACCACCCACCGCAACATCCAACCCTCGTTCACTTGTAAGTTAGAAAGGAAGGACGTAAAGACATGAAGATCAAGATAGGATTAGTTCACAAAGTAAATAACTGCTGGTTTGACTATATTTATTATTTATTTGAATACATATTGGTACAGAAGTGCGCCAAATATATATGCGCCATACAAAACAATGAGAATTTAAGAAGAAAAAGCAATGAGGAACGTAAAAAAAACAATAATGAAGAGATTGGTGTAAGGGAATGTAGTAATAATCATAGTCGTAATGGGGGAACGGAAAGGTACAATCAGAACAAATCTTCCAGTTAAGGAAGAAACAACCACTTTTATGAAGAAAGTAAAAGATTACATCAGGATCGCCACTGGCTTCTATTCTGAGCCATATCTGATGTCTCTAGCCACTGTGTAGCACCATCTCTCGGACCCCAACCAGGGAGTCGTGAAGGACCGACACAAGCCAGTCCTTTGCAGCTTTCTTTCATACCATGACACCATGTCATATATTGACGACCTCTTCGCCTTCTCCAACCAGTCCCAGAGTCGGCAAATAATGCACGACGTGGAATTCTCTGGGACGACATTCTTAGAACATGTCCAAGCCACCGAAGTCGGTGTTTCAAGATGGTGACACCAATTGCATTATCGCCTCTGTGCCCGAACACATGATGCCGAACCTCTGCATCACTAACATGGTGTTGCCACTGGATATCAGCAATCCTTCGGAGACAACGATGATCGAACACAGAGAGTCGTCTAACATCCTCAA
This sequence comes from Schistosoma margrebowiei, assembly GCA_944470205.2. Lineage (NCBI taxonomy): Eukaryota > Metazoa > Platyhelminthes > Trematoda > Strigeidida > Schistosomatidae > Schistosoma > Schistosoma margrebowiei. The sequence continues at coordinate 4,673,585 of OX104025.1, forward strand.
CTCGGACAGACCAGGTTTCACAAGCATAGAGCAAAACTGCTCTCACCAACGCGTTGTAAATCCGACATTCTACGGCCAGGCTAACATCACGAAGGCGCCAAAGATGGCCCAGATTGGCATAAGCCGCTCTTTCTTTCACTATACGTGCATTGATCTCATCACTCACACCCCCACCAGCACTTATGCAGCTACCCAGATACACGAACTTCTCGACTACGTCTATCTGCTCACCATCCAGGGTGAGTACAGGATTGGAATCCTGCCAGTCTTGTAGAAGTACTTTGCACTTCGAAGGTGCAAAGCACATACCATACCTACGGACACTGATTGCCAACTGATTAAGCGCGAATTGCATGTCTTGGGGATTATCGCACAGTAAGACAATATCGTCCGCGTACTCAAGGTCGAGAAGTCTCTCCGGGCAACAGATCCACACCGCCATTACTTACATTCATCAGAGCTGTTTCCAGAATGTCGTCGATGGCAAAGTTGAAGAGGAATGGTGAGATTGGGAAACCCTGTCTTACCCCACTGATCGAATAGAACAATGGAGAAAGGCGATTGTATGTCCTCACTCTGCCGGAGGTGCATGTATATAGGGCTTCTAGGATGTTAATAAACTTCTCAGGCACACCCTTCTTCAATAGGCGATCCCAGAGAACAGTCCTATCCAACGAATCGAAGGCAGCTCTGATGTCAAGAAACACTACGATTGTTGGCCTTTGAAAAGTATAGTGGTGTTCTAACATTTGGCGGAGGGTGAAGATATGATCAATACATCCTTGACCAGAACGAAACCCAGCCTGCTCCTCGCGAGTCAATCTTTCTCGGGTTTTGAACAACCTACGAAGTATGACGGAAGCCAATAGCTTGGACGCAATCGGAAGTAGACTTATCCCCCGATAGTTGTTACAGGAACAACGTGAACCCTTTATAAAGATAGGGACAACTATCGACTCATTCCATGACGTTGGTACACTCTCTAGTTCCCAAACCTTTGTAAACAACGTCGTCAGTTCCTTAGTCAGAAAATCATCACCATCTTTAAAAAGAGCCGGAGGTAAGTCATCTGGGCCAAGTGATTTGTGGCGCTTCAAGAGTTGGAGTTCCTTGCGGACTTCCTCCTCATTTGATGGATCAGTCATCACCTGCCATGGGGGGGGCAGGACAGTCTGACCGATGCTGCCGGAGCAGCAGGCCAGTTGAACTGCCCTTCAAAAAATTCTGCCCACCGCCCAAGACGTCGATGGATGTTAGTGATTGGCATTTCGTCTTCCTCATAAATTGTTTCGTTCACACCAGACTTCTTGCTGCCAGTGGCTCGTATGAGTTGGAAGACCTTCCGGCAATTACCAGATGCAGCTGCTGCTTCCAGCTCTTTAGCACGCTCCGACCACCAGGCTTCTCGGTCCTTACGCAAGCTTTGCCCAATTTCCCTACGTAACATCCTTCGTTTATGGTCAAACTCACGGTCACCCGGAGTAGACCGACGGGCTTCAATGAGTTGTAAGGAGCCGGAAGAAACCCAGTGCTTACAAGCGGGACGTTTGGCAAACCCACAACTGACTGTACTCGCCATTTTCATGGCGTCATGCAATTGCAACCAATGCTCATATATACTTTTCGGTGGAATGGTAGCTAGCCTATAAGCTAGCTCGGTTTGATACTTACTTGCAACAGAAGTTGCAACCAACTTGCTAACATCAATCCGTTGGTGGCGGTCATTTCGTTGGCCACTGTAAAGTAAGGCAAGATTGGCGCACACCAAGGCATGATCAGAGTCCAGATAGGTACTCCAAAAGGAGCGGCAGTCTTGTACACAACCACGCCAGCAGTAGCTGATCGCGATGTGATCAATCTGAGTCCAGGCTTGAGATGTAGAGTGAGGACACCAGGTGGCACATCGGCGATGACTGTGCCGAAAGTTAGTGCTAGCCAGAAACAGGTTGTGGTCTGTGCATAGTTGCAGTAGACGGTCCTCGTTATCTGTCCTGCGACCAAAAGGTCCTCATCGGCCACCTAAACGACTCTCTTTTGTGCCTAGACGCCCGACCTCAGCGTTCAAGACTCCGGCTAGTACTACAATATCTATCGAACGCACTTTCTGGAGAAGGACAGATAACTGGTGGTAAAACTCATCCTTGATTGCATCCGGGCTGCAATCTGTCGGGGCATAGGCGGAGATGACGAAAAGACATCGTTTCTCACGCCGATTCCTTCTCACTTTGATGGAACTCACTAATCTAACAGCACATAACCGACTGTTAATGGGGATCCAATCGATTAGTGCTGCCTCAGCTCTAGCGCTTAGTGCTACACCAACGCCAGCAAGACCAGACGAAGATGCCACAGGGTCCCCGGATAAGCGCACGTAAAACAAGCTTTTTGAAGCGACAGATGGAGATCGAATTGGTAGTACTTCGCCAGAGTCTTGAATACGGGTCTCGGATAGACAACAAACATCAATATTAAGACTTTCCAAAGACATAGCCAGCCCTATCTGTTGTCCGACCTGCATAAATGTGCGAACGTTGAAAGCAGCCAGTTTGAATGGTGCACGTGGTTTCAGAAAAACTGCTTCAGTACTCGTAGTCGGTGGTAACATACAATTTTCAACCGGACAGTGACTCGAGAACGTTTAGATAGAGTCGAATTTCCTCCATAGACGAGCTACTGTATAAGTCGAAAAAAATAAGTATAGACAGAGTATGAATAAAAGAGGGTGAATAATGATGTAGTAAATAATAATAATTTAATCATTTGAATGTCTTTCAAAGCAAGAGAATTAGTTTCCATGATCATAGACAGTTCAGTTCATTAATTGTGTGTGGGCTGTGATACTGCCCGGGTACCCAAACCGAAACAGGTGATTTTCTTAGGGGACCACACCCGGAGCCTTCGACCTGAAGGTCTGATCCACAAGGCAGTGGAGCATCGTAAAGAGATGCAGTCCCATGGTAGCCGGTGACCTAAAATTGGTTCATACGCCATTTGTTCCTGCAGGATACTGGAGCCCATGTGCACCATTGATTTGGAATCCGGTTGAAGCACCGGACATTCGCTTTTCGTCCTCTCATTTTCGTAAACAACACCCCCGCCACGAGAAGGCAGTGAGTAGGACTTCCCTGGCAGAGGCTGTATACGCGTGGCCGTGTGAGAGTATTTCGAGAGGGAGGGCGAACCCACCCCGCTCTCGGCCATACCAGGGCATTTGGGGGCTCATGTTCATAGGTTCAGGAATCCTAGTTGAAGGTCTACAGAATATACGTAATCAGTCGTTGAGTGAAATCATTCAAAATCTTTCTCAGTGGATACGTTTTATTCATTCTTTATGTTCCTCGAAATCTTGAGTTAAATGTTACTCAGTCAGTCAGTCAACCACAACGTAGAACCTGTAAGTATGTACATCGGTTCAAGTTGTACCGTATTAGCATAGAGAAATGAAGTCAGGTCAAATCCCAGAAAAGTAGAGATAGTCACAGTAAGTGTTACCCCTACATTCTTATTTGGCCACTTCGATTTTTTTCCTTTTGAAACATATTCCTCTTGACTATATTTCTATCTCAGTTCAAATTTCAAGTTATTTTTTCCCATATTTCTTTCTTTTCTGGTTTTATCGATATAAGGCATGGGAACTTGGGACAATAAATATTTATGTCTGATCTTTTGTTGATGACTAGCTGACTGATAACCACCTTAAAATATATTTGTCAAAATTATTTACGTGATTTCATAGTTTAACAAACGTCTTTTTAGTCTGAGAAATCGGTGATGAGGGAGTAAATCTTTCTCAAGAGTGGTCGCTGAGTCATGTTATGTATGCCCAGCCACCACCTATCTCCACTTCATATATTAAATAGTTGAGAGCCAGTTGGAAGAAAATTAGCAGCTGTTAGTCAAGAACATACATCAGCCGATGAGGCTATTGATTATCTCATTGGGTCATCTAAATAGATTGTAGATTACCTGGTCGACGTTCACACGGCTATCGTAAACAGTAGTCTCAGGTGTTAAGTGATATGGCTCAGAATCGGTGGCAATTGAACAGATGCCTTCACTTTCTGTCCTACTTAAATCTTGAGTTATTAAATTATTTCATTTATTTTATTCTACCATTTTATTCCTTGTTCAGAATCATATTGTTTATGTCTAATGTTGCCCATAACAACTGACACCAACTGCTTCTACTATTCTATCATTTGCCTCGATAATTATTATTTTACCGTGTCAATGTGCTATGGAAACTCAAATTAATGTATTAATGTGACAGATTTTGCATTACATTTGACTGACTGAAATTGATTATGTTGTGACTTTAAGTTGTGGTTGCTTTTTACCCTGAGCTAATTGTTGTGTCCTTGACTGAAAAAAAACTAGAGAACAGCGTATTTATCGATCGACTCGATGACACGTAAACACGTACGAACGTAATGGACGACCTAGAGTTACGATTGGTCCCGATTCCCTGTCTATCCCAGCCAGTTGAGTCCAGAACACAAATCACAGCCTTTGAGTTGTGAATCATTGTATTTCAGACATACTCTATTTATATACTAACCAAACATACCACATCGTACCATAAAAATAGAAAACAATATTTTGTACCATATTCAACAAGTGGACAGATATCGACCAGTAGGAAATGTCCATTTAAAGTCCAAGGACACCATTGGACTTAACATGATAATTATTGGTCTATCCTTCGCATCCACAACAGATTAGTATACTGTCATCCATTGATATCGGTTAAAAAAGCAAGTAAATAGTGAGCACGACTTTAGTAATCTGTTTTATGATTTTTTAAAAGGTCCAAAGTACACAGCATTGATGTGTTTCTTTTTTAAGGCGAAACATCTGTTCAGTATTTCCTAGATCATATAACTTGATTTTTCTTTTTGAAGAAATAAAATTTATCCTCATTTTAGGTTACTTCATTTTAGTAATATATATATACTTAACAATTCACTTATCTTTTAGAATATATAAACCGATTCTTTCAATAGATAACTTAGAAGTACAAACATAAGACAATAATGTGAAATACAATGGTTGTGGCATATTAGTTGCTTGATAAAAAAAGTCGTTTTTCGTTTGAACCAAAGTGGATGTGCATTTATTTCACACAGTCCAAACATCAACACAAAACTGCATGTACATTCAGTTGGTAAGCCATAAATTAAATAAAGCATACATTCTGGATCCCATCACAAGTCGCTAACAAAAATTTATTTTAACAGTTGAATTCACGAGGTGGTATAAGCTGTCCCAAATGCCGTGGTACAGCTGAGGGTAGGGAAATGCTCTAAAATGGCCATGCGTATACAACCACTGACAGGGAACTCTTACTCACTGTCTTCTCGCGGGTGCGGTATTTGTCAAATTGAGAGGACGAAAAGCGATTATCTGGCGTTTTAGGTGGGTAGGTTGTAGAGGAGGATCTATCTAGGGGAGTTGGAAAACCCTGATTCCAAACCAATGGTGTACATGGGCTCCAGTATCATGAGGGAACAAATGGCATATGAACCAATTGTTGGTCACCGGCTACCATGGGACTGCATCTCTTCACGTTGCTCCACTACATTGTGGATCAGCCCTTTATGTCGAAGGCTTCGGGTGTGGTCCCACTAGAAAACTAACTACCTGCTTCGGTTTGGGCTCCCGGGCAGTATCACAACTTACAAACTAATCAAGTGACTTGTCTGTCGCATATTTTGTACTCCTTTGTACCAATGTTTATGAGTCCAAATAAATAAATAAATAAACACCATCGAAAACCTGCAAGCACTGAACGGCCGTTCCGTTCTAGTATAGGACTCCTCAGCGTGCGTACCCACGATCTCGCACACGGGATTCGAACCCAGGACTCACAGGCTAACACTTAACCTCTGGCATTCAACAGTGTTGATGTCTAGCTTCATTCGAGGAGTCACACTAGGATGAAACAGCCATCTAGTTCCTCCAAGTTTTCAATGGTGGTTTAGCATAGATCGACTCATGAGTTCAACTATAAAAATACTACAATCTTCACAAATCCCTACACTGATTAAAATGTGTTCGTATGTTATAGGTTGCTGAAATTTTTGTTCATCATTTTATATAACCTAAGATGTGTACTGTTTATATCTACATTATTATTATTTATTATACCAGTTGTCTTTGCAGATCTATTTTCATACAAACAACAAACAAATTCACTTTATATGATTGTCTAAAATGATAGTTTCTTTAATTAAATTAATATTTCAGACTGAAAAAGATATTATACTACGTGATGAACTAGAAAATTTCAAAGATAAATATCCAAATCATTTTCGTCTTTGGTATACATTGAGTGAAGCACCAGAACGTAAGTATTATACGTTTATTCATTTATTCCTTCATTCACATTTATCATTTATTTGTTATTGTTAAAGACATATTATTAGGTAATATATGGAAAACAATCAATAATACTGGGGAAAATTGATATGAATTGACTGTATAGTGTAATTATTATAAGTTCGGTTGAAATTGTAACTCAGACCAAATTTTCCTTCAATTTCAACGAATACAGATAATGAATGGATATAATTACACAGTGAAAGTCTCTAAGAGTACATCAGTTATGCTTCGAATGAAATATTACATAGTAAACAGATAATAGTTGTTATTTTTCAAAAGCTACTTAGATGGTGGTTGGAGGTAGTCGACAGGAAACCCTGAACTCGGGTTTCGTGCTACTTGAAACCCGTCAGCAAGGTGTACCTGTAATCTTGAGGGAACTAGTGCTCCCTGACGGATTCAGTGGTAACGTCTCGGACTATGAAGCTGGGTGACACGGGATCAAGTAGCATAAAACCCGGGTCCAGGGTTTCCTGACGACTACCTCCAGCCACGATCTAATCTCAACATAGTGTACACAGTGTCGAGTCAACTAGACTGGTAGCCACATTTCAACTTGATCGACAGCATTCGATCTGCACTAAGAAGGACTTGGCACACATGATATTGATCACCACACAGTGATCAATCAATTGTGAAACAGCTACTTATTTGTATGCAAAAGAATAGTCATATTTTTTGGTGTCATATGATGACACATGATGAATCCCATTGAATTACGGACACACATTTCTGATAAGTATGAGTAGGCACTAAATGTAGATACAGGGTCTCTATCAGCTATCTTCTAATAAGTAACATCATACAACGTTCACCGCAATACCATACGTCCTACTTGGACTATCTATCCTAGCCATTCAGTCTGATCGTATTTACAATTCACACTATCATCTCCCAAATTAAACTCTATCCTTTCTCATCACAAAGGTCACGATTTTTCATCCTCAAACAGTACACACATACATACACACAAATTTACATACATATCACTTATGAATCACCTTGACCGAAATGACATGGCATTAACTTGTCCGGGCCTGTTTTTGATTGATCACATATTATTCTTATTGTTCCGTTGTACTATTTAAACTTGGATTAATTTTAATTGGGCTGTTTATCCTCTGAAGAAGTGGCTTACACTAAGTCACGAAACGTCAGGAAATCTAATTTTTCTACTCATTGGGATATGACAACTATGTTATTTATTTATTACTGATAAAGTTTTCGATTCACGCAAACTTGCAGACACTTGCATCTTCCCTTTAGGATCAGATTATTTGATTTTTTCCTTGAAATCTAAAAATATCCATTAAACTCTGTGCTCTTGTTGTGTATCTTTGATTGTTCATTATAGGTTGGTCATACAGTACTGGTTATGTGAATGAACAAATGTTACAAGAGCATATTTATCCAGTGAAAGATAATGATACAATCACATTAATTTGTGGTCCACCACCATTTATTGAATTTGCTTGTCTTCCATCACTTACTAAATTAGATTATCCAAAAAATATGATTCATGTCTTTTAAGTATTGGTTTGTTTATTGTTAATCTATTTAATTGGTTTTGTTGGTTCCAATTTATTTGTCACTTTTCATTAGTTGTCATGATAACATTAACCGATTATATTGGGTTTTATTTTGCATGGACAAGATACTACTATTATCATTTATTTTCTTTATCTAATAATATCGACTGTCAAATGTTTTAAATAAATATTTTATCCTTAAATTTTCTAAGTTTTTCCGAGTACAACACATATCGGTGTATTTGTATCCATATTCCATGAGAGATCTGCTTCCAATTAAGTCAAATCAATACGATTAATTATCTTCAATCAGATTGTCTATTAATAGTCAGTTGATCGTTGAAGATTCCAAGTTAATAGATTACTGAAATAATGATTGAGGAGATTATTTCGACTACTTACTAGTGGCAATAACATCTGAACTGAATTGATTTCAGAAGGTAGAACTATCGAACAACTAGTTGATTCAATTAGCTCATACAGTAGTGTGTGGTTTTTAACGGATATTATATCTCTACTGTATGGTATTTGAACTGCCTGTGTAAACTGTATAGGAAATATATTCGACTGGACATAAAATTGTTTCACTTTTTGATATTACTGAAAATCAATTATTTTGACAGGATTATATTTCCGTATACTTTATTTATCCTAAAAATTGAATATTTAAAGACGTCCTGAACGCTAGGTAAAGCTCTCCGAAGGAGCATCAAGATGCTTTGTCAGCTAGCGTCTTCAAGCAGACTGTTTCACTCTTTTTGAAAATGACTTCCTACATGGAGAAGCGAAAGTTCTAAAGTTATTCGACCTATACGAGCTAGGTCCTTTATTTCTGAAAGATGGTGACGAACCTCTGATTAAGGAACTGAAGAAGTCTGATAGACTGAATTGTTCCATCACCCTTGGACAAGTTGTTTGTTGTTACTTACTTTTCGTTATGCCTGTTACTCCTTGTTGATCATAGGTCATCGATCAAGATTCTCTAACCAACTCTATTTTGGGCAATCCTTTCCAGTTATTATTCATTCTTTTCATGTCAACTTCAGTTTCTCGACGCACTGTGCTCTTTGGCTTTCTTCTTTTCGGTTTCCCTTAAGGATTCCAAGTTAGCGCTTGCCTGGTGATGCAGTTTGGTGATTTCCGTAATACATGTCTTATCTATTGCCAGTGACTTTTACTAATTTCTTCTTCAGATGGAAGCTGATTTGTTCTCTCCCACAGTAGGCCGTTGCTGATTGTTTCCGGTCAACGCAATTGAGTGTCTTGCGTAGACAACTATTTATAAATAATTGTACCTTTTTGGTAATGGTTGTAGTAGTTTTCCAAGTTTCACCTCCGTACAAGAGAACTGTCTGGACGTTCGTATTGAAGATTTTGACTTTGATGTTGACTGACAGTTGTTTTGAGTTCCATATGTTCAACTGTACGAATGTTGCCCTTGATTTGATTTGTTAATCCTGGCGGTTACGTCTGTGTTATATTAACCTTGTTCATCGAAGATGCCGCCCAGCTACGTAAAACTCTCCAACTCTTCCAGAGCTTTTCAATCAAGTGTGATTTGTTTTGTGCTTGTTGTACTGTATTTGAGGATCTTGCTTTCTCCCCTGTGTATGTTGAAGCCTAATGCTGCTTCACTTGCATTTGTTCGTGTGTATAGGACAGAAGAGCTAGGTCATCTGCGATTTCCATATCACCTAGCTGCATCAAAACTGTCTATTTTATTCTATGCTTTATGTGTCTTCACATCCCAGTCAATCTCCAGGAGAAAGAAAAGGCGAGAGTGAGCAGCATTATCTGAAACCGTTCCTCACTTAGAAAAGTTCTGCTAGCTGCTTTGCATGCATGACTTTGCGGTTTAGTCCATTTCATGAATTTCATATGATGTTGACGGTTTCTGAGGTACACCGTACTATCAAAAAAAGTTTCATAGTGTTATCTTATCCACGCTACCAAATGCTTTCTTATTGTCAAGGAGGTTGGTGTATAGTGGCCTGCGGTGTCGGCACACGATCGGTTTTTACGGAGTCCGGCCTGTTGATCTCGAAGTTGGGCATCTGCTTAACTTTTTATTCGTTTCAACAAGTGTTAGAATCTTTTACTGGTACTAATAGTCGTGTTATACCTGTCTTGCTCCCATAATTACTCAGTTTTCTCTTTGATATTCTGATGAGGTATCCATCTTTCCAGTCCATCGGAAATTTTCCTTCTGAATAGAATGTGGAGCATGTTTGCATTTACTTCTCTGTCTGACTTTATTGCTTCAGCTGTTATGTTGTTTGATCGTGTTGCTTTTCTTCTCTTGATTTATCTGATGGCCATGCTTATTTTTCTGATTGTTGGTGGAGTGACACCCATAATACGGTCTGTATGTGCTGCTTTGATGTCCTCTGAGATTGGTCTATTCAAGAATTATTCAAAGTCCTCTACCCACCTGTTCCACTGTTCTTGAGTCTTGTTGACTGGTTAAACTTCTTTGTTCTTGACTGGTCGTCCGAGTGTATTATATTTTCCTGCAAGTTTCTTCGTTGTCACATAGTTTTCTCATATTTAATTCTCTCTGCTTTTTCTACTTTCATTGCAAGGTCTTCCACGTATTTCTTCTTGTCGGCTCTAACACTCCTCTTCATTTGCTTCCTTGCTTCTGTGTATTCAGTTTGTGCCTTGTTCGACTGTTGTTAAATGCTGTCTTCTTGTTCTTCCTTTCGTGAATCTTGTCCAGGGTTGCCATTGAGATCCATTCCTTATGGTGATGTATGTTGCTGTACAGCACTTCCTGACACACTGAAGTTAGCGCTTCTTTGATTCCATTATAGATGCCCTCCATAGTCGTTTCTTCTATCAGTAGATCCTGTAAGACTTGGAACCTGTTATTGAGATTTATCTTGAATTCATTGAGTTTGTCAGTATCCCGTATGAAGGCTATATTGAACCTTTGTACTGCTGTTTCCCAAACTGTCCAGTGTTATTTTAGCTTTAGTTTCATCTTCGCCATAACCACTTTGTGACTCAAACCTATGTTAGCTCCTCTCTTTGTTATCACGTCTTCCATGAATCTTTTGAATTTTTTATTATTGTAAAAGTGATTGGTCTGGTTCTCTGTTGAATCCTATGTAGCTTTGTGTATGTGTTTGTGGGGGTATACGGCGTCATCCACAACCATTTTGTTGAAGGCACTTATCTGAGAATCTCTCACCACTTTTCCCTTCTCTCAGTCTACGCTGCCCTTTAATACCTCAATTCCCGATGCCATTCATCATGACCTTGGTGTTTAGGTCTTCCATCAGGTTTGTCAGGTCCCTTCCTGATCATTTCTCCACGACAGGCTGTAGCCCCTTATATAACCGATCTTTATCGTCTTCGCTTTCATCGGTGGGTGCATAGCATTCATTGTGATCATCTTCGTTTTGAAGAATGCTTTGATGATTCTGGGTCCCTGAAATTCACTTCCTTTAAATGATTTTCATACTCCCTTGGACAGCATCGGTGTAACTCCTTGTGTGTGGGAGGCATTTCCTTCATGACCAGACTGCAATACCAACTCTCCCTAGACTATTCTTTTCCGTCCATCTTGGGTCCAATGGGTTTCGCTTATTCCAAGTATCTCCAGGTTGTATCCTTATTTTCACAGTTATTTGACTGGTCCTCTCGGTCTCACATTGCCCGAATATTCCATTTGCCTAACTTAATTGTTACTCTGCCTGTTAGAAGGGGCATCGGCCTCGTGACTTCCGAAGAATCTTGGCTCTCACCATGAGGCATCATAATTGTAAGCGAGGACCCTTTATCTCTCAGGACAAGTTAAACGTTTTAAGTTGTTTTTTCTGATCAGCTATTTTTACGGGATGGGCCAGCTGACGCCATGCCCTAATCTCTTCCTGTATCTGGGCTGGAGACCGACGGTAAATTTAGTAGGGCTCTAGGTGAAGCTTTGTTCGTTATATCCCATCTTTAATAAGATCCTACAATTTGAATGCAAACATGTACCAGTGTATAGTTTTTCATCAATTTCGCCTGGAATATGTACTTACATAAACTGACTTGAAATGATTGAGTCTATCGGTGTTGGTCAGTCCTACAGGAGGTCGATCGCGGTTCATATAGATTGATGTGAAGCTCGTTGGCATGAGTTCGAACTCGCCAGGGAGCATCGGTCCCCTCCAGATTACAGGTTCACTGTGCTGGTGAGTGCCAACTAGCACGAACCCTAGGTCCAGGGTTTCGTATCGGCTGCCTACAACCACCACCTTACATTTCAACATGATGAATACGATATTAAATCACCTCGACCCGTGGCTATATTTCGATTTAATCATTAGAATTCTCTCTGAACTAAGAAGGATCCGACATACGTAACAACTTTTAAATTTATCATTTCGTTTCAAATTTCACATGGACTGGTAGCATATCTATAAATGCAACATAGTTATCACATATATTTATTTTTCTCATACTGCTACGCCACACGATAGGTATTCGAATAACACAAAATCAACTTAAGTGACATTATTTGATCAATAATGATTGGGTAGCCTGTATTCATATCAAGATTTAATCAGTAATCATCACTCTTACAACCTTAACATATGAGATAAACAGTTTGCCCTACTACTTTAATTCATTTAAAAACTCATATTCAGGATCGTCTATACTTTGTCAGAATATTCATTAATGAAGACAATTTTCTTTATGTATTTTGGTTTTATGAAAAGAAATTCGAATAAGAAGTAGTTTTGTGACAGTCATTAAATCACAGAGATATGCACTGGTGTAAGCTGCCACACTCCATATTAGCGAACGTAAGTACACCAGAAGTAAATAAACCTTGTGAAGGATCTTTACTCCAACACTACTAATCAGGTGAAAGCTTATGGCGAGCTGTCATCTGATTTTGCAACCTCAAGTGGTGTCCTTCGAGGCTGTCTACTATCTCCATTTTTGTTCAACTTTATCGTAGACATACTGATGGAAATAACGTTCTCGTCGACTGAGTTCTCCTACTAGAAGGTGCACTTATCGACTTGGAATACGCGAATGATATAGTCCTGTTTGGTGAAGACGCTGATAAAATACAGAGTCTTTTGGTCGCACTGAGCAACAATGCAGAACGTTTAGGATGCGTTTCTCCTCCTCTAAATGCATATTATTGCTTCAGGACTGGCCTGCATCAACACATGAACTAAGGATAGGAGGTGAAGTAGTCGAACGCGTCGAAGACTTCACTTATCTTGGAAGTCCGACCAGCCCTAATATGTTGGTGTTTGACGAAATCTCAGTACGGATTCGAAAAGCTCGCTTGGCTTTTGCCAACGTACGTCACCTATGGGGAAGGCGAGATATCTGTCTATCAATTAAGAGACAAGTATATTGCACGACAGTTTGTTCTCTTTTATTTTACGGCCACGAAACGGTCATTAAAAATAGAGAATACTCGTAAGCTACTAACAATTGACCGCAGATGTCTTACAAATGTTGCTGGCATCTTCTGGGATCACCAGGTAAGTAATAGTGAGGTTAGACGCAGGGTATCAGGAAATGATGGTAAATCAGCTGATGAGGTTGTGAGTCTTCATCGACTGAGATGTTTGGGTCACGTGTTACATATGCCTGAACACCTATTACCACGATGCGCAATGCTAAGTGATGTTGGGGATGGTTGAAAGAAAGTTATGGGTGGCCAAACCAAAACGTGGCATCAATCCTTAAAGTCACTAACTTTTGATCTGAGCCGTTTTGGTAGATGCAGACTACTTGATTGGGGTCCGCGTGACTATCGTAACCAATGGTTGGAGACTGTGTGCGACATGGCTCAGAATCGATCACAATGGCGTTCTTGTATACACTCTATCTTCCTTTAAACTATAAGACTGCAAACTAATTCTTTCTTGCTGTACTATATCCTCATATGCAATCTTTTTTTTAATATATTACTACCATTGAATTATGTACTATGAATCCGATGTTCATCTTGTTGTGCTAATGACTGAGGTATGGCAACTTGGACCGATGCACACGTGTGCCTGGTCCTATGTTGTAGCTGACTGATTGAGCGAATGTAAGTAAACTATAGAGTCTAAAGTAAGGGAATACAATATACAAAATAATATTAGATTTAAGAACACAGATTTCTAGTTCTGGTGGTACGACCTAACAAAAAATGGTAGAAAACTGTATGATGTTTAACAATCACAAAAATAAATATCTAATTTTCCCTTATCATACATTTTAGTTTACTTGAATGAAATATTTGATGAACTATTGATCAATTAGGTTCCAATGCAACAGTTTATTATTAAATCCCAAAATATAGGAAATATGTATTTATAAGTGTTGTGTCCGGCTTTCTATCACGTAATTTATCCACCAATCAAAATACGACTTATACAATCTTAGCACTGTACCAAACCAATAACGTTCGACTGATATGAGCAGCCTGGCGTTTTATTTGGTCCTCTCTGCCTAGCCCGTCCACTTGAGTCCAGAACACCAATATTAGCTTCCATTATGTGAATCTAATCATTTATTTCAAATATACTGGGTTTATATATCAATCAGACAGACCACAACGTACCATAATATAGGAAATAACATTTGTACACAATAAAGCCAAAAAGTGGCTATGAACGTGGGAGACTGTAATCAATAAACTGGGTACAACTTAAGAACCGTAAATCGTATAATATTAATAGTCTATAGGTCAGATACAGGTGTTTATTAACAGTTGTCTACGCAAAATACTTCAGATCCGTTGGCCGGACACTATTAGCAACAGCGTACTGTGGGAGAGAACAAACCAGATCCCAGCGAAGGAAGAAATCAGTAAGAAGCGCTGGAAGTGGATAGGACACACATTGAGGAAAGCACCCAACTGCGTCACAAGACAAGCCCTCACATGGAATCCTCAAGGCCAAAGGAAAAGAGGAAGACCAAAGAACACATTACGCCGGGAAATGGAGATAGACATGAAAAAGATGAACAAGAATTGGATGGAATTAGAAAAGGAGGCCCAGGACAGAGTGGGTTGGAGAATGCTGGTCGGCGGCCTATGCTCCATTGGGAGTAACAGGCGTAAGTAAGTAAGTAATTAATCCATCAATTGGTCTCAGAAGTTACTCATGATTTATTCTTCGCTCGGATATAACAATAAGTCAGTTTAATTCAACTCAATCATAAATATTATTATTATTATTTAAACACCTTGATTTTATTCTTATCTAAATGTTACAATTATTGATCCATAATATAAATTACATTCTGTTCACAAATGATTGATGTACTAGTCCGGATTATATTGATCTTGAGAAATTGACCAATCAGTGAGATGTAACTTAGTTCTTTTTTTGGTAAAGAAAATTTCTGTATCAATATTAATCAAGAAAGAATTTGATCAATTTTTATTTTAACAGTTAAGCTAATCATCATAGTCGTTTTCATTGGAATGATTTAATGTGTACTTCTTTTCTTTTGTTTTTTTTTTGTTAAAAAAATCTTGTTGCTATGCAAAATGTTGATTTTAATACATTCCGTTTCATTATGTTATTTTCTTTTTAAAAAAATGTATATTTGCATATTAGATAATTCAGACATTTGTAATGTTCATTTACTTACAATTTCTCTCGATTTAATACTGTAATGAACGGGAATACAAATGGGAACATCGTAATAAAATCTGGCCTCTAAATACCTTGATGACGGTCGAGGGTGGGGGGGGGAGTTAGCTATGCGTAATTTCCCGGATTGGTTGAGATAAGATATTAACACCGTTGAACGCCGATTTAGTGGGTTCGAATACTGTGGCTGGGATTGTGAATGCGCACTGCTGAGGAGTCCCACAATAGGACGAAATGGACGTTCAGTACATCCAGGTTTTCAATGATCGTCTAACATCAATCGATTTATGATCTCAATCAAATAAGAAGAAAATGAATCAATGAAGAAACGTGAATTCTTGAACTAATAAACTATGAAAAATGAGTCTGTTCGTGTTTGTTCCTTTTATCTCAAAAATATTTAAAGTGACCTTAAACTACATAGTCTATTGAATAAATGAATCGATTAGCAAACTGATTAATTAATGTGATTGAATATAAACATGAATTTTTCTGTTGGATACCAGGTGATAAATCATAGGATTAAATACATTTTATTTTCAGGAATGGTGGAGCGGGTTATTGATGATATTATTGATCAGGATCAAATAAGTTCGAATTTAATGATCAGTTGTATTGTAATGCTACGAAACAGCAATAAAAATATACAACTATTCATCTTCACACTGTATAACCCCCAAATGCCCTGGTACGGTTGAGTGTGGGAAGAGTTGTTTCTCCCTCTTGAAATGCTCTCACATGGCCACGTGCATAAAACCACCGTCAGGAAAGTCCTACTCACTGCGTTTTCACGTCCAAGGTGTTGTTTACGGAATTGAGAGGACGGAGAGTGAATGTCCGACGATTTAAGCGGGTTGGTGGATATGGAGGATACACCTAGGAGAGTTGGAAAACCCTCAATAATAACCAATGGTTTACATTGGCTCCAGTATCCTGAGGGAACAAATGGTGTGTAAACCATTCGTTGGTCACCGGTTACCATGGAACTGCATCTGCCAACGTTGCCTTACTGCCTTGTGGATTAGACCTTTAGGTGAAAGACTCGGAGTGTGGTCCCTGAAGAAAACCACCTGCTTCTGTTTGGCCGCCGAGGCAATATCCTTTCCCTCACATAAATCGACTGATTTATGTGGCGCATATCTATTTGATACTTCCTTGTACCAAAGTTTCACATGTGTATATGTCAGAGATCCGAGTTTGCCAATGAAAGCTTAGTACTCACTCTGGGTTCTCTCATATAAGTAATTAGTTAAGCTGATGTAAAGAAAGCTTGTTTTTATCAGTACCAAGTTTGAACGATAGCAGAATATAACAGTACCAGGTAAAAAAAAAACATGAACTCTAGACATATCACTTTAATGCTCTTTACTTTATAGTAATCTAATGAATGATACTAGTAAAATGCCTTAAATGATTAACAAATTGATTATATTTTAATAATATTTCATTTAATTGTATTATCATATGAATTATAATTTGTAATATCACCTATAGGTTTATTGTAAAGTATAAATTATGATTCCATTATTAAGTAATATAGAAAGAGAAATTTCATATCATGTGGTTTTAAACAAGGTTTCAATAAATAAACGACTTAAAACTGAAAAACAAAAACTGTTTCTATTTTTAAACAAAAATAACAAGCCTTCGTATATATATACTACTGATGTCGTCAAATATGAGTAGTATACAACATAAATTGAAAGTGAAATGTCTGATTGCAGAAAGTTAAAAAAAAATTAAAGAAACGAGAATGAGAACAGAGAATGATTGATATGGGAACAAAAGAATAGTAAGATTTGAGACAATTGATCTATATTTTGCAAATGAAGTATTTGCTGTATATTACTCAGATTTTACTAATTTATTTATTTGAACATATAAACATAGATACAAGAAGGCACCAAATAGATATGCGCTACATAAATCATTCGATTTATGTGAGAGCAAGGATATTGCCTCGGTGGCCAAACAGAAGCAGGTGGTTTTCTTCAGGACCACACTCCGAGTCTTTCACCTAAAGGTCTAACCCACAAGACGGTAAGGCAACGTTGGCAGATACAGTCCCATAGTAACCGGTGAGCAACGATTGGTTCATACACCATTTGTTCCCTCAGGATACTGGAGCCAATGTAAAATATTGGTTATTATTGAGGGTTTTCCAACTCTCCTAGGTGTATCCTCCATATCCACCAACCCTGTTAAATCGTCGAACATTCGCTCTCCGTCCTCTCAATTTCGTAAACAACAGTAATGCCACTTGAATGCAGTGAGTAGGACTTCCCTGACATTAGTTGTATGCACGTGGCCATGTGAGAGCACTTCGAGATGGAGTGCTAACTATCCCCACCCTTGGCCATACTAGGGTGTTTGAGGGCGACATATACACAACTCATTCATAAATATCTATCCGTGGACAAATGTCGATTAATAGAATTCTCATGTCAACATCTCTTACTCATCGTTTAGCGTGTATATGATTGGTTTAACGTAGCAAGAAATGTGGAAACAATTTCTTCTTTTTCATTTTGTACTGTTGATTTGAATCTTCCCATTGATGTTTAACACTGTAATTGATCAGTTTCTTATTGGCATATGTTTATCCTGAGAGGATTAACTCGATCTTACCTTAAGCCACAATCATTATAAGCAAAGAAAGATGGTAGCTAGTAGTGGAATCCAGGACGCGCGTTTCGTCCTATTTGGGACTCGTCGGCTAGATGTACCTGCATCCCAGAGTTGATGTTCAATTCAGAACTCAAAACAAGCACCTGGGATACAGGTAGATCCAGGTGATGAGTTCCAATTAGTAAGAAACGCGCATTCTGTATTCCACTGTTAGTCACCATCCATCTACGCTTAAAATTTCTTCTTATGTATAAAACCTCCATATCTTTCAGTGAATACGTTATTGTTGAACTAATGAGTGAGTAACAATACATGGTGTGTGTTTAGTACTTCCTCCTGAATGAATTTGTTTAACACGGAATGATGCGATTTCGATTTCATTAACGAGTATCAATTCTGTCAAGATTGTGAAATTATCTTGTTGACAAATTCTATCTATCTTATCAGTTATATTTAACTTTCATACAGTTTAACCGATAACGAACAGTATTCCGACGTCGATATAACCTTTCTAATATGACGAATCAAGTTAAGTTCTTAATTACTTTTTGGTATTTAAGAATTTCTTTATTACATGTTCATACTTCTTCTAATCCATCATTGAATTCTTAGATATAATTTTATCATGAAATCATGATAGAAAATAGATATAATAAAAAAATATATTTACAATTAAAACTACTAATATTATGATGTATGCTACTGATGTCAACAGATATAAGTAGTATGTATCGTCAATAGAAAGTAAAGTACCTGGCAGCAGAATGTTAAGAAGATCGAAGAAAAGGAGAACGAGGAAAGAGAATGATTGGTGTGTAAACGAAGGAATTTGTCAATTTTGAGACAATGGATTGACCTTTTATTAAATGGAGTATTTACTGTATAGTTTTCAGATTTTACAAAGATATTCTGTATAATATTACCTTTGTTATCACTACCATAACATATACTTGTATATTAGTTTACTTAACTGTACCTCTTCTGAATACATGAACTTGAGGTGAGTAAATTGAGGGTTGTAAATTGAAATGAATAATTACCAAGAGTATGTATTTACTTAGAACGTATTTTTCAAGTAATTCATTGCACAGTCACATGATTATGATATACTTTGCAAAATATTAGAAATATCATCTCTATGATAGTTTTTTTGATTAACTAATGAATCCAACAACAAAAAACAAACAATGAAGTGTAACAGTCAAATTATCTGTTGGAATTGGTCGTTTTATTCTAGTATGGAACTTGTCAGAAGTGCATATCCATAACTTCACCAGTAATCAAACGGCTTACATTTTAAATTTTATTCAATAATATCGAACCATCTTTGAATGTGATTGGTGGATTTTCAATGTAAACTAGATAATTGTCAATATTACAAAGTATAGAAATATTTTCGGTTAGAAAATTAATGAATTCAGTAGAATCAAAATATGAAAGATAAAAGGTTTATGAAATTGTACTACTAATCCTATTTATTTAAAAATAATAAGTAACTAGAATTTGATATTCCTTTTCATCCTCCCCCTCCGACATATATCGGTGGCTCGAACTATAGAAATTAATATGAACTATTCATGTGTAATAATCTACAACAAGGTACGTATTGTCCCATTAGGTTGGGATTTATCAGCAGGAGAATATTACATGGCAAGTTCGAATCTATCAACACATAAACAGGTGGGAATCCAAAAAGACACTAGCTAATAAGCGAAACATCTGGTCAACCAGATGATACATGAATGTGATTGGCTATAAAACGTCTTTTATTTCTAAGGGATGAGATTTACATAATTGATCGTCTAGTTTTCTAAGTATTACTGAATATACGTGTAGATTTGGTTTCGTTAATAAGCTTTCTTTCACATTCTCAGTCTTTTCACTTGAATGATCAAGTAGGTTTGTGCAAAGGAATCATTATTAAACCTCAGTCATCACACATTACAACAATGAAGTATTCTATTGCACATTAGATGGTTGTGTAATGAACGAGAATAGAAGTGAGGATAACCAGATGTATTTAACACAAAATTATAGAACAACTTAGTAAAATCTGAGGACTGTACAGTAAAATATACTTCATTTGCAAAATGTTATTCACTTCTTTCAGATTAGATTTTGCTTTCGTCTCCATCCCTGATAGGTATCCTATCCCACATATACATGACTTCTCGTTAAACTTACATGGTAAATGCATTTTCTTGAAACTCGACCTCGTGCATGCATACCATCAAATTCCTATGGCACCAGAAGACATCGAGAAGACAGCCATCATCACACCCTTTGGTCTGTTTGAGTTTCTAAGAATGCCATTCGGATTGAAAAATGCCGCCCAGACATTCCAACGATTCATGGATGATGTCACAAGAGGTTTAGACTTCGTATTCGCCTACATAGACGACGTTTAGATCGCAAGCTCATCAATAGAAGAACACGCCCAGCACGTTCAGATCCTCTTTGAACGTTTTAAGAAACATGGCGTTGTTATCAATCCTTCTAAATGTATATTCGCCGTCCCAGCCTTAGAGTTTTTAGGACATTACATTGACTCTCAAGGCATCAAACCACTTCCAGAAAAGGTTGAAGCTATTAACAATTACCCTGAACCAACCTCCATAAAGTCATTACGCCGTTTTCTCGGGACGTGCAATTTCTACCGCCGATTCCTACCATGTTGTGCGGATGTGCTACAGCCGTTAACTGATTTACTGAAAAGTGACAAAAAAGGTACAAGGAAGGAAAAGAATTAAACATTCAAGCTACCGCCTGACGCCAAAACGGCATTCGAAAAAGCAAAGTCCTTGATAGACAACGCCACCATGTTACAACACCTCAATACTGACCCCACAACTCATTTGATCCTATGTACGGATGCCTCACAAAAAGCCGTCGGGGCAGTATTACAACAACAGGTAAACAACATGACTACACCCATAGCGTTTTTCTCCAAAAGACTGTCACCAACTCAGGAACGCTATAGTACTTTCGGCCGGGAGTTACTAGCCATCTACTTAGCTGTCAAGCATTTCAACTTCTTATTACAAGGTTGAACATTCACTATAATGACGGGTCACAAACCTTTATGTTACTCATTCAACACTTCGTACGACCGACATTCACCTCGCGAAGCACGACAATTGGATTACATTTCCCAACTTACAACAGACATCCAATATGTCAGAGGACATACCAATGTCGTAGCAGAAGCTTTATCACGAAAGGATGTAAATACCCTGGTACGTAAGGAAGACATCGATCTGGAAACAATCGCGAAATTACAAGTAGACGACGCAGATATAAAAAGCTGCAAAGAGAAGTCTAACTTGAACCTTAAACCAGTACCTATACCTTTCTCAAATACATCTATCATTTGTGACGTTTCAATGGGTAACAATCGCCCTTTCGTCCCTCTAGCCTGTCGTCGACAAGTATTTCGCCAACTGCATGACCTTTCTCACCCAGGAATCAGAGCCACAACCAAATTGATTACTGAGCGTTTTGTTTGGCTAAAGATCAATTCAGATATAAATCGATGGACACGAAGCTGCCTACAATGTCAACGCAGCAAGATTCAGAAGCACACGATCAGTCCCGTTGGCAAGTATCCCCTGCCAGAAAAACGTTTTCAACATATCCATCTAGACATAGTTGGTCCACTACCACCATCTAATTCATTCACACACATCTTCACTGCAGTGGACAGATTCACAAGATGGTCTATAGAATGCTTTATTACTGACACTTCCGCAGAAACGATAGCCGGCGTATTCCTTGACCGTTGGATAGCAAATTACGGGTACATTCTATCGTCACTACCGACCGTGGTCCCCAGTTTCAGTCTATCTTATTTCAGGAATTCACAAGACTTCTGGGCATGAACCACATTAAAACCACAGCTTACCACCCAGCAGCTAATGGCATGGTTGAAAGATTCCATCGCCAATTAAAAAGTTCACTGATGGCGCAAGCTGACTCATCAAAGTGGAGCGATGCCTTACCACTTGTACTCCTCGGTATTCGTTCAACCATAAAGAAAGACATTGGATATACAGTCGCCGAGTTAGTCTATGGTACAACTCTAACGTTACCTGGTCAACTAGTCAACTATGAACCTACAACTCCAGGGGATTCTACTCACTTCGCAAGTCGCCTATTACAAACGATGCAGAATATTAAAGCAATATCTCCTCGTGAACACAACAATCGAGTCCAACTTAATAAAAACCTTGAAACGTGCAAATTTGTCTTCGTCCGAGTAGATGCGGTTAAAAAACCATTGAAACAACCATATGAAGGTCCATATAAAGTAATTAAACTCACACAAAAATACTTCATCATCAACAGTGATGGCAACAAGCAGACTATTTCTATAGACAGAAAAAAACCTGCTTTCTTTGAAGCTACTCAAGTCAAGGAAGACAACGCTGTTGACAATCAACTTCTCTCACCAGCGACTGAAAAACCAGTGGAAGATAAAAAACTTAATACTAAGCTTTCTTGTTTAACACGCTCCGGTAGACCTATAAACAAACCCAAGTGTTATGTCCATTTCGTCGATTAAAAAAAGCACACACCTACCTATGTCACACACTACTAATTTCACCCCAAAAAAAATTTTTTCCTTTTCACAGTGTACATAATCACATTTTTCAACAATTATTCGTTCTGTCACATTTATTTAAAAAAAATTTTTGTTACTATAATAAACGAGTGAATTCTATTTAATTACCCATTTATTGTACACAAAAAAATACATCAACAGTTCATTTTTTCGGGTCATTAGCAGTTTTGCACATTGTTATTATCATTGTTAGCCAACCATTAAATGACAGTGTCTTCATTTTGTGTGTGTGTGTGTGTTTATTATGCTATGCTACATCTCTGCTACTGGTCATACTCATCTCCACATTTTTGTTAGCTATAACTGTGAATATTATTTTTGTATACCTGTATATATCATAAACTTACATTTTTTTATATATTATAACCAGTGTTAACTCCGGACACTCTGGGGGGGAGCTATGTGGAGATATGACCGACAAACTTATTTTATAAATAATTTTTAATATTATTTGTATTTATTTTGTCAATTTTCCACTGTATGTATATTTAACATTAAATGACTGTACGTGTTGTTTCAGTCAATGACCTTGAACACACTTTCCGTTGTGATTCTAACATAGCGTGACATAATCTTGCTGGCTGACAAATACATTACTATTCACGCAACCCTCGTTCTATTTTCATTTGTGATTGAGTTAACGGAAGTCTAAATCAAATACTATCTACATTTATAGACGGTAATTGGAATATATCACATACAATGTCGGATTATATCATTAGAGAGTTCGCCAACCTGCTCAGAGTCAACAAGCATTTATAATTGTGGATTTACATTACTGGACCTAATCAGAACACGCAACGTTTGATCAATTTAAGTAACGTCCCTAATTTTTATTGTATTTGTAACAATTAATTGTATATATTAATATTACTATTGATTTTTAATAACTTTGTTTATACTTATCGCGTTCATATCTGTTTGGTCCACCACAACACCGTTGGATGCCTGGTCAGTGGTCTAGTTGCTTAAGCGCTCGTGCTCGAGACTGATATGTCCTGGTGTGGTGGACCAAACAGATGTGAACACAAAAAATATAAACAAAGTTATAAGAAATCAATAGTAATATTAATATATATAATTAATTGTTACAAATACAATAAAAATTGGGGACGTTACTTAAATTGATCAGACGTTGCGAGTTATGATTAGGTCCAGTAAAGTAAATCCACAATTATAAATGTTTGTTGATTCTGAACAGGTTGGTGAACTCTCTAATGATATAACCCAACGTAGGATTTGATATATTCCGATTACCGTCTATAAATGTAGATAGAATTTGATTTAAACTTCAGATAGCTCAATTACAAATGAAAGTAGAAGGAGGAGTGTGTGAGAACCATTGTATTCGTTAGCCAACAGCGGTATATCACGCTATGTAGTAGTACAACGGAAAAGCGTTCAAGGTCATTTACTAAAACAACAGTTACAGTCATTTAATGTTAAATATACATACAGTGAAAGGTTGACAAAATAAATACAAATAACATTGAAAACTATTTACAAAATAAGCTTGTCGGGTCCATCTCTACACTGGGTTCGAATCTTGCGAGGCGGGTGCGTGGATGCGCACTGCTGACGAATCTCACAAAAGGACGAAGCGGCCGTCCTGTACTTTCGGGTTTTCCCTCCTGGTCTAGCTTCAATCGACTCATGATCTCAACTATTGAAATTATATCCCATTGTTATTCACATTCGTTTTCATATTCAGGATACAACAACATTATTTTACAAGACTTATTTACGCCTGTTACTCTTCGTGGAAGGGGCATTTTCGCTCACCAGCTTTTTCCATTCAACTCTGTCCTGGGCAGTTCTTTCCAGCTCTTTCCAATTTTTATTCTTTTTTCATATCTGATTCTATTTCCCGACGTAATGTGTTCTTTGGCCTTCCACTTTTCCGCCTCCCTTCAGGATTTTAATTAAGTGCTTACCTCGTGATGCAGTTTGATGATTTGCGTAATGTATGTCTTATCCATTTACATCGTCTTTTCGTAATTATACATATTTATACATATAAACAGCTACGGATTCTGTCCTTCCGTCGTCCCCTCCGATTTAGCTCCTAACGTGATTAAATTTGGAATAGGAAACAACTGTTGAGGCTAGTTTAGATATGCGTGGTCTCACCTAGTCGAAGTGCAAAACTAAAAAGTTAGGTCAAATACGGTTCTTAACAAATATCACTACCCAATTATTCAACCAATATTCGTTCACTGAGTAATTAATTCAAGTTCAGCTTACAAATATTCCTGTTTGCACAAAAATTTTGTTCTATCCTTTCTCGGTAGATCGCGAACAGATTTTTTGAAAGATAACATTTAATTTCGTCATAAAAATGAGTTTTACCAGGTCTGAAAGTGTTTCAGTTAATAATGATAGTGTATGATTTCAGTCAGATCAAGCAACCCAACAGAAAAGGAGAATGAATCAATACGACAGTCGCCATAAATAAATATCACTTGAAACAACGTAGATGTAGTTCAGGAAGAAACAAAGAAATTCAGTGAAAACTTAACGAAACCTAAGCCTTCAAAAAATGAAGAAGAGTACTGTCTCAACTGAGTTCAAAATACCAACGAAACTTAAAGCTGAAGGACTCGAAAAGAACAAATCCCAAAACTGTGTTCAGTGTCATTAGCATTGTGCTACTTTGGACACCAGATACTTATGCTCTTCATCGAAAAGCGCTCCCAATTATTTCCTCAGTGTGATCTCAGGCTTGTAACCAAGGTGAGCTTTTTAGTGGCCCGTGGATCTGACTCCAAGATCGTACGAATGATTGTTATCGCCTATTCTCGTATATAATCGTCCACTTAATCGCGTTAGCCAATAACGGAATTAAATAAGTCGAATAACGAGAATTGATCTGTGCATACATATATTTTGTATATGAAGCGAATGAAACAGAGACAAGCAAAACGACACACAGGGAAGATGGCTGGGAAGCCAACTCCATTTTAGTCAAGCGTTACCCAATGTTTATAGTCAGACAAAAATAAGCTACAGACATGCATGAGTCATGGGATATGGTGTGCACACACATATACGCTCATATAAAAAACAGTGAAGACTGATAAGCGAATAAATAACAAGGTCAAATTATGGCTCAAGTAGAATGAATAAAATGGGATGTCTGAAAGCTAGAATAAGGTATATGGGCTTGGCATAATGACTGACACTACAGCTTGGACGCCAGCTCAAACTACATATAGATGAAGCTAAGGCAGACTCAACTACTAAACTTATGCATAGGCAATTTAGCGCAATCACCCTAGAGCTGTTCGCGACACTGTTTCGAGCGTACGCACAGCTTTATCATGGAGTCCATGATGTCGTTGAGCCACCTTTGTTCAAATTAGATAAATCTCCTAAACCATATATGGACACGGTCAACAAAGTGCTTGATAGGTCTAGATCATAAATCTTGAGAATATATGCTTAAAAGCCTTGTATTATTCTCGTGGAGCTACAGGAGAATAATAGGTGATCTGATAATGACACAACATATTAAGTACGTCAAGCCACCTCAATGCGAGTATTTTGCCAAAAGACCATCAACACCTTCGTCGAGGAAACCGTCGGGAGATCGCAAATAAAAAACGAATTGTAGTGTATGTATGAACTTATGGTCCTTTTGTACTTGATGTCTGCTTGATTTCGAATCTCAAGAACAATACATTCGTTTGTGCTCACCTAGTTCATCTTGATATAAATTGCGCGATTTCTAGGATTCCTGGCTCGTATAATAATTCAAATACTTCTAATCATCATAAGGATACTTAGATTTTCTCTCACATTTTCCTAATAAGAGTTGTTCCTATTTGGACAAAGTGACTACAGCTCCATCAGTGGAAAGCTTTAGAAGGACATCAGAAAAACAAAATAAGTAACGGATTATCAACTTTGTTGGACAGGTGTGTCTGATGCCTCCTTCATAAATTACCACAGTTGTCACTACTGAACACTGGTAACCATTTCGTTTATTTCTAGTTCGCACTCCCGCCTTCTCAAACACTTCGATCTTCCCAATATGTCCGCATTACAAACTGATTAACTTACATATCATTCTTGAAACAATCGGCTTCTCTTTGAACGAGAACAATTATTTTATTATCTTAATATTACGAGCAGTCAACATTATGATTGATTACATGATTGCTGCGGGTATCTGGAGACCCTAATATTCTGAGACAAACTCGTTCACTCAAATTGCAAGATTTTCAAGTCAAAAAACGATTACCAAAATAACAACAAATACTAAAACAACGTTACCAGATTACCACCATTTAAATGTTATAGAGCACTTAGAACAGTAGATAAACAATAGGAAGCAAGCTTAAGGATAATCAGTTAGTTTGCACAAGCTCAATACGATGATATTGGACACTTCATACCGTACGTGCGCCAAGCATAATTTCAAGGTTACATCAAGGCTAAACAGTCCAAGAGGAGTGTGAGTTTAATTAGTGGGATTCATCTTTTGTTCATTGTATAATTGAAGTTTAAAGTTTTAATTTACATAAGTGGCACGCTTTTTTAACTAATCAACTGGCTTATGTAAAAGTATTGTTTTTTTTATAACTATTTAGCTTCAGATTTTCAGTGGAATTGTCAGTTTTTCGTTATTTAATGCTAGGCTGACACATTAAAATGTGTCTTTCCAGCTTTGCTGAACTAGTTTTGCGTGAGATTGGCCGTGATGTCTTCTGTAAGGTAGTGGCACGACATATGTAGTAATTTAAATATGTTACTTATCACTATCTGGTACCAATGTCATCATCCACTTCTTTATTTGTTTCATGAACTTACTGTGCTGTTACGTTTTACGGTTTGCGTTGGTGTTCTAAACGTTAAAATGTAGATGTTGGCTACTTTTTGTGTTTATTTGAGATGCGTAAATAATAATTTCGACGAATATTGAATTAACGATAAAATACTTGTTCCAAGTTCAACAAATCTCTACAAATATGTATTTAGTGAGGAAAATACCATTTCAGCTCGTCGTCTATTTCTAGACCCACACTGATCGCAACATAGATCAAGTAACTATGAGCTTTACAGGAACGTTTTTACCTGCAAAACCATAATGTATGAACAAACAATAAAATAAGAAACAGTAGTCCTTAGGTTTTGGTGTGAGATTCATTCGTCCAATACTTAAATGACATTTTGGGATTTTATCTGGTGTCCTAAATTCAAGCTCGTAATCTTAATTCCTTATACTAATTCATTACTTTTCCGATCCTAGAAAGTTGATGGTTCGTCTTAAGGTCACTTTAAAGTCGTCCGAACGTTTTCCAGAAACCTTAGTTTCACCAACCGGATCAATCTGAAAGATACTTGAGTGGGCCTTATAGTATTCTAGCCGAGCGAACAGATAACGGTGATTGTTTTCTGAAATTATGCTTGGAAAGCCGATTATTTTTAAGAATAATGGAATTTAAGAATTAGAAAAGACATTGGTAGCCCCTAGCACCAACCCAGTAATAGATATAAATTGATCATTCCGCCATCACTAATCGTTAGGCAGGATCGATTAAAAACTTCCTTTCCTTCTGAAGTACATGCTTGAACTTCGATCATAATTCAATAGGATTTCGTTTATCTTTGAGTTTTACTGGATTCAGGGGGGCCACAGCAGGGAAACCATTTAGGTAGTAATTTAAAGATGGAAAATTCAGGGATATAGCAGGGGGGAATTCGATATACACTTGGTCGATTGTAGAAAGAGTTTATCCTGAAGAATCTTGAAATGATCGGTAAGAAGCATTATTATTTATTTATTTTAACACATAGATATTGGTACAGGGAGGCACCAAATACATATGCGCCACACAGATCTCATTTGATATATGTGAGGGCTGTGATACTGCACGGATGCCCAAACCGAAGGTGGTTTTCTTAGGGGACCACACCCGGAGTATTCGACCTAAAGGTTTGATCCACAAGTCAGTGGGGCAACGTAAGGAGATGCATTCCCATGGTGACCGGTGACCAACGGTTGGTTCATACGCCATTTGTATCTTCAGGACAGTGGAGCCAATGTGCACCATTGGTTTGGAATCAGGGTTTTCCAACTCCTCTAGGTGGACTCTCCATGTCCATCGACCCGGTTAAAGCGCCAGACATTCGCTTTTCGTCCTCTCAATAGTAACAGTTCAGCTGGCCTCCATATATGTTATAGTTACTCACTGTCCCAAAACTACCTGAAATCACACAAATGCTCTAACCTTTAGGTTGCAATTGTTATAGTTAATCTAAAGTAATAAAAATCAGAAGGCCCTGATAGATTAATGCTTGAGATCCCTATGAATAGCCGTCAGATTTTAGCTGCTGAACTGACTGAAATACAGGCTAGAGTTTGGGATTATCAAACATTCATAAACCCATCAACCATGAGACTAAACCTTTTATCACTTTAAGCATCCGGATTATGTGTTATTTACGCCTTCATACTTTGTTTCCTTAAATTTTATTTAATTAGATGCAGTATCTTTACAGTTATGTAGATGTATGCTGAATGGTTCCTTATCATTTTTATTTTGTCTACTGAAATGCCTAAAATATGAAGTTTTTCAAAATTATATGCTTCTAAAATTACAGGTTGTGAATCGTTGATGTAGAATAAATACCTACCTCAGATTTTAGTTTACATTTACAATGCCAACGCAACACATTGCTCTGGCATTATTCTTAGTTCTACTGGCAATCGGAGTCATCATTTTGATCAGCATTTTAGTTATTGTCAAAAGACGTATAGCTCGACGAAAAAGCCGGATAGGACGTACTACTTATAATTCATGTGGACATGGCCTACCAAAAGTAAGATAATGTAAATTTACTTGTACTTTGTCGGTTGCAATTAAGTGATTAAGTCCCTCATTTTCCTGAACTAAGTATTCTCGATAAACTCGGTAAACTGACTCGTCATAGGTTATTATTGTCTGGACAAATAAGTGGAATTGTAGAAATAAAGGATTATGTATCCATTGGACTCTTAAACTAGTTGTTTATTGAGTCGCAAATAGTTATCCTTCAGAAAAAGCTTTGAAATAGTTTAACAGTCGCTGGATTTTAATAAGCTATGAGTGAAATGAGATGTAAGATCAAAACATATCTAGCTTTGATTCCAATATTACAACTAAATTTTTTTTTAGTAAAAATAAAATATGCTTTGTAGAGGTAGTAACTGTTATCTTAAAACCACATAGTTATTGAGGTAAAGTTGAAAATTGGTAAACCAACAGGTATTTTTAACGTAGTTTTTGACTCAGGAACTCAGAGATCACTAGTTACAATCTAGTTTTGACCAAGGTATCCTAACGACTTTTATCATACTCGTCACGTTAAAGGGTCAACTTGTGCTCTTCAATAATTTGTACTAAAACATAGACTGTTTTTATTCATTTTGGAAATGCTTTTTTCATAACTCAGTCTTTCCCGACTACTGATTTGTATGAGGCTTGTATAAACTGCTTTAGTACCTTTAAACGGATTCACTGCGTATCTGTAGTTAATTATCTTGGTTACCTAGAGTGTTATTTTTCTGGTGGTCAAAGATTCATTTTATAACTAAAGTAATTTTCTCTTGTATCTCCTCTATTTGACTGTTCTTATTCTTTTTGTTTACTAAATTATTGTAAGCCAATGCCTCCTATGCCTACTCAAAACATGAATAAAAAAACTCAGCAAACAAAAGCTTATGCTTTCTTTTATCAATCTACTACCTTGTTGAGCGAAAAAAAACCGTATATTGTATTGCATAGTTGTAGTCCTATAATAAAACCCCTCTTTTTAAACATTGCAGTTTTTAAAAACCAATTACAATTCAATTCCCTTGTAAGGGTTTGAATCTTCTTATTGATGTTAAGGACTACAATTGATCAGTTTCTAGGTTGATCATCTCGATATTTCCATTAAGTTATAAAGACTTTTTAAACAGAGTTCGATAGTAACTAACTGGATTAGCTTTTCGTCCTATTTGAAACTAGTCAGCTGGATACATCTGCACCCCAGATTTTATTTTAGCACCTGGAATCGAACTTAGTACTTTTCGCTTCTACCGTCCAACGCGCCAATCGCTTAGCTACTGAGTCTCGGTGGGGACATCAACATTGTAGTCCATGCAGATTCAGCTGACAAGCCTTATATAGGACGGAACGAGAATTTTGAATTCCACTACTAACCACCAGTCAACTCTATATGAACAAGTACAATCTATTTTTAAGGGTTTATACTGAATTGAATCTTATATTTCTTCATTGATTTACGATCCAAGGTTTGGAAATCAAATATTGAGAAAAAAATTAATGGCACTGTGAAAATACGCACTGAACCTCAGGTATTCGGTCCTCATTATTCTGAAAATTACGATGTCTACACTTCTACTGGTATGTTTAATGTAACCCAAACATCAATAATTTGGCCTATTTTCTTTATCATATTACAGGTGAAGTAACTTTCCTTTATCGTGCTAAAACAGTCGATCAGTTTCTCATGTTAAGTAGGTTGGTTGTTGAATTTTATTTTTTTACTTTTTAATAAAAATAACTTATAAACGTTAATTTGTTGCTTTTTTTTCTTCCTCTTTTTTCTGTTTTGTATTTCAAATAGAACAAGCCATACTTTCTTTAGATTCGACATTAGAAGCTCCTCCATTAAGAGATATACGTGATTTCTTATTGACAGCTCGTCATAATATCATGAATCCGCCACCATCTCGTGATCACATTGAAGAATATTGTCAACTGTATTTATGGGCAAGACATGATTTGAATGTACGTAAGTTGTTCTTTATTGTTCTCTCTACTACTACTACTACTGCTACTACTACTACCACTAGTACTACTGCTGCTACTACTATTACTGCTACTCCTACTCCTATTACTTCTACTCCTCCTCCTCCTCCTACTACTGCTACTACTACACTCCTACTACCCTACCAGTACTACTACTACTACTATGTAGTAGTTTAAAATCATTGGAAAATACATATTCTATAAATGTTGGTTTCTCTTTCTAGCCTTTTGGTGAATCAGAATATAAACGGTTTTGCGAGTTGCAAATTAATTTATTAGAAATGTAAGTTTACATTTATAAATTGTATTAATCTCTTCTTTTAATTTGTATAATTTGTTATTTTATAAGTTGACTTTCGTTACAGAATGATCACAACTGGGGGCACCGTTGAGAACTACCAGAGAACACCAGCAAAATATTTCATTTTAGTATAGGGCTCCTCGTAGGAAACAACCACTTAGTACTCCCTGATACCCAATTGTTCCCCAACTTGTAATCGATTCATGACAAAAAGCGGAGAATATGTTCAATGAATGAATCCTAACTTATTCCCTTTTATATTCTCTAATTAAGAGACAAGATGGAAAATCATCTCAAATGAGAAAGGTATCGGCCTCTTGATTTCTGAAAAATCTCAGCTTTCACTGTTAGGTGTCGTAACTCTTTTATGTAAAGATGCTTTGACTTCCCGAGTAGAGTCTAGTTGGTTTGTTCTACGGTGTTGTTATAACAAGTAACTATACCAATATTTTGTTCTAGATACAATACTGGTATGCAGCGCTACTCACACAATAAATGAACGAAAAAGAAATGCTGGAGTTACTGGAAATCGAACAATTTTTCAAACACTGAAAAATAGATAGGTGACTTCATATAGGGCAACTTGATTTAAATTTTAAAACAAACTATAGGCAATTATAACAGTAGTTCTGTGTATAGTTACTCTTAATAGTTGTTTACGATTTGTTAAAAATGATACAAAATGTTCTTTGGTGTGATGACATAATTTCAACATAAAAATATATCTACGACCTCGCCTCGCGAGACTGATTGGTCTTGGGTTCGAATCTCGCGAGGCGAGGTCGTGGATGCTCATTGCTGAGGAGTCCCACAACAGAACGAAACGGTCGTCCAATGCTTTCAGGTTCTCCATGGTGGTCTAGCTTCAATTGACTCATGATTTCAACTATTGAAATTATTGTAATATCCACAAAAAACCCTTCTGAGATAAAGTATACGTTTGATAATTTCGTTTTCATTGTATCACCATTATTATTATTATTACTATTACTATTATTATTATTATTATTATTATTATTATTATTATTGCTATTATTTTTAATCGTTCAAGAGTCAATCGTACAAAACCTTGGCCTGTCTATTCATCAGGTGGTACCAATACTATTGGTCAGTCATCATCCGAACAGCCATCAAAGATACATAAAAGAAATCATTCAAATTTTAAAATTAATTTCCCATCATTTCTATTTAAGGCAACAGAACATTCACAACCTCGTGTTGTTCATTCAAGTGCTTCTGTTACAACAGTAACAACTACAATACTATCGTCATCATCACCGCTAACAACAACGATAACTACAAGTATTGCATTATCAACACCTATATTGTCATCACCATCAAAGTCTATAGTTAATCAATCACGTCCAACACGTGTTAAAGTATTATCCAGAACTGGACAACCTAGCGGTTTAAATTTAAAACGTTTATCTCATTCAACACATCGTAAAAAGCGTGAATTATTAGTTTCATCATCTGAACATGAAACGCTTACTAAAAATTCACATTTAATTCATCCAACTCATGTCTTTACAAATGATGTCATCGGTGAAATTGATTCCAATGTAGATTTAACTTTATTAAATAAAATCGATAGAATGGAAACAAAAACTGGTAGTTCTTCACATCGTCGTGATAGTTGTCAAAGTGATGGTTCACAAACAGCGTTAATTGATTTAGAGCCTGTTATTGTTGTGAATCAATCTAAAACATTATCACAACCATCACGACAAATGAAACTCAGTGAACCTTATATTATTCAACCGGATATAAAAAATCTAACACGATTTAACAAAGGTGAGTATGTATAACGCATTATTCTATCGGTTGTTATTCAACTACGGGTTATGTATGTAGTTACGTTGTCTCTCGTCTAGTAGTGTTTCGAATAATACACACCTGAATCAGCTTGATATAAATAAAAAAAGTTGGGAAGAAGGTTACATTATCAGAGGGCGGGTAAAACAACTTACTTACGTTTGTTACCCATCGTGGAGGAGCATAGGCTGCCCTCCGGCATTCTCCATAGAACTCTCTCCTGGACAATCATTTCCAGTTGTTATTGATTCTTTTGATGTCTGCTTCCAATTTTCGATGCAGTGTGTTTTTTGGCCTTCCTCTTTTCCGTTCCCCTTCAGATCTTTTGTGATTTTGATTGTACAAAAAATCTGCATTATTTCCTTTGTACTATTTAAACTTGTGTTAATTTAATTCGGTTATTTATTTACTTTGAGGAAGTGGCTTACATTGATTTACGAAACGTCAGAAGTACAATTTTTCTACTCATTGGGATATAACAAAAAATAGATTTATTACTAATGATAGAGATAATTATTCTCATTGGTAAACCACGTTTATGCAGCCCGTGGGCGTTAGCCAAATGGTTCGAGTTGCTCATATGGTGTGCGCTACTGATGTTGACAGATATAAATAGTATGTATCACCATTCAACAGTAGAATGACTGGCAGCATTAGGTTGAGAAGATCGAAGAGAAGAGAACGGGAACGAAGAGTAATCGGTATGGAAATGAAGGAATAACAGAGTCTGAGACAATTGGTGGATATTTTGCATATGTAGTATTTACTGTATGGCTCTCAGATTTTACAAAGATATTCTGTAATGTACTAAACTACATTTGGTGGTCACAACACTCATACCACTGACATGGTTATTTCGACTGTATTAATTTCCTTTTTTTTCAATTTACTATCTCAATATTTTGACATAAAACGTGTCGATTGAAATCGATACACATTTGTAACAGGTTTTGTATTAGTTGTATCTTAGGGTTTGATTGGAGGTATTCTGCTGGGAATGCCGCCTAATCCAGATTTCATTCGAGGTGTGACTCTCCATTGGATACTGACTCTGTGATCCATCTATCTCTCTTGATTCAATAGGTTCGTTTCTTATTTACGTTTACCCGAAGTCATGTGCGCAGTTGTTTAATGGTTACAGTATGACAACCAACAATTAGTAGGTCGCAAGTCGGAACGCAACTCCCTGATTCTGCCTTCAGTCCATCGTTAACATAACTAACTATTCACACAAAAGGTTTATCTCAAACTGAGTACATAAACTTGTGCCTGAAAAATCTGTTAAATTTCACTTTAATTATAGGTTAATGATTCGTAAGACCTGAAGATCTTGTGTTGTGGCCCATGTATTATTGTGAGAAAACCTGTTTATCAGTTCTTAAACAGTATGAAACCACTTCAGTCTTTATGAGCTTTTAGTGACTGATCTCTCTCACACATACATACCTCCAGGTAATTTCGTTTACGAGTTTGAAAGCAAGATAGTCGTCACTAGTGACATTGGATAATCGGCGTAAATTGATTAAAATCGAAGTTTGTGCCATTAGGTTCAAACTCATTGGCTTAATTACTAAGTTCCTGGGATCACTTGTATGTCATGGTTTTGATCACTGATTTGGCCGTGGGTGCACATTACTGAGTAGTCCTATACTATTTATTTAAATACATACACCAAACAGATATGCACCAAGTAAATCATTCGATTTGTATGAGGGCTGCGATACTGCCCGGGTTCCCAAATCGAAACAGGTTGTTTGCTTAGAGGGCCACACCCGGAGATTCCGACCTAAAGGTCTGATTGACAAGGCAGTGGAACAACGTGAGGAGATGCAGTCCCATGGTGACCAACAATGGGTTCGTACGCTATTTGTCCCTTCAGGATGCTGGAGCCCATATACACCACTGGTTTGGAATCAGGGTTTTCCAACAACCCTCTCCGTGTCCACCAACTTGGTTAGAGCGCCGGACATGTGCTTTTCATCCTCCCGATTTCGTAAACAACATCCTCGCCATGAGAAGGCAGTGAGTAGGACTTCCCATTCAGTGGTTGTATGCACATGGTCATTTGAGAGTATTTCAATAGGTAGAGCTGGCTCTCCTTACTCTTGGTTGTACCAGGGCATTTGTAGTGCAAAACAGATGTTTAGTACTTCATAGTTTTACAAGTTGTTTAGTTCAATTTGAATCTGTGAATAATACCATTTACACTAACTCTCTTAATTATTTAGAACTTGAAATCTACTTTCAGTTGTATAATCATCTTTACATTTCAATTCTTTTTTTTCAGGTATGGAAAATCAAGGTGTAAATTGTTGATTAATTTATATTGTAAATACATTTTCAATTGTTACAGTTATATTTTCTTCTATATTCTTATGGATCAATAATAAGTAGTATATATCTGTATAGTCAGTATTTAAGTAGTATATCTAATAATGTGTAAATATTTAACGTTTTATTTTATTTATTTTTTTTTAAATTTTTTGTAAATCTATCCCTATTTAAACATTTGTAAATAGTAAAAATCATCTGATAGTTATTTATTTTGACCTTTACGAATTTCAGTTTATTTTTATGAGTATCTCTGAAGTTCTACTACGACTTATTAAGCTTCGCTTTCAATCGTCGAGAGATTATTTCAGAATATAATTGTCACACATTTAATCACTTCTGTATACTTGATGCTTAATTTCTGTCAAACTATTCATTCTAATCTTGGCGAATATTCTTATACATTATATGATGTAAATTTCAAGAGTTCTACCTGTAATCAATACTCAAACTCATGGTTGATTGAGTTAAGAAAATCGTATTGTTTTTTTGATTGAGATCATGAACCGAGTGATGTTAGACCACCATTGAAAACCTAAAAGTACTGGACGGATGCTTCATCCTATTGTGGGACTCCTCAGAAGTGCGCATTCACGATCCTGGTTGCGGGATTCGAACCTAGGGCCTTCAGTCTCGCACGTGAACGCTTGAACTCTCGATCACTGAGCTGATTGGCATCCAATGGTGTTAACGTCTAACTGTTATAACTTGTGACCGCCGATTAATGTGCAGTGACTTATCGACCGGATCAAGGACGCGTAGAAAATGTGCGAGCAGCCTAGAATCCTGATTGGCCCTGCTCCCTGCCTAGCCCAGCCAGTTAAGTCCAGAACACCAGTTTCAGCCTCTGCAATATAAATATTTTATTTCAAATATTCTCGGTTTATATATCAGCCAGACAGACCACAACGTACCATAAAATAGAAAATAACATTTGTACAATATTTGGCCAACAGGAAAATGATGTCATTTCAAGTCCAAGGATATGGGATATTTTTCTGAATATCAACTAATCCACAAAGTTCTCAGAGTTCTAGTGAGAAACCGTGATCACTGGGGCTAATCCATGTCCTCTATACAATGGAAAATGATCGCGCAATTTCATGGATTGGTGACGTTAGACATTATTTACACCATATTTAAGATATGGTATCAATCCATGAAGTCAATAATTGTGTTGGTTTATGTAGACTTTCTGGTTGTCATAAATTAATGTTTACGTAGTTATTTGACATGAAATGAAGTCTATCGCATCAATGTAGTTATTGTATTTACTCAGTATGTTCCTTCTTAAACTTTAGGTTTATTGGCATTTCATACTGCTCATTCGACTTTTCCGAAGCATGTATCAAGAACTTTCTACCATAGTTAATACTATTATTTCTACTTGGTTCCTCATATTGTTAGATTTGTTTCCTTGATTCAACAAAATATGAGAACTTGAGTGAATACAATCTTTTACTAAGTTTTATATCGTCTATATTTGACTGATTTCTCTCCAACGTACCATTTTCGTACTGTATATATGAATCTGAAACCGTCTAGCTTAAATTGTAAATCGCTGTCGTTAACACAAGGACTTTAATGCAAGTATTGCGGGTAACAACTTCATTACGCAATTTCATTTATAACCGGAAAAAACTGATTATTAAAACGTTCATGGTTTTTTGTATTTGAGTCGAGTGTATCACCTGATAAAGTATGACAACTTTTTAATTCTATTGATCTAGTCTACAATCTAGTGTTAAGTTCTACTAATTGAATTATCTTTCACCAAGTATCTGATGCTGTTTTGGGGTCTCAACCTGAAACCTGCTTACTTACAAATTTGATTGTTGTAAAGAATATGTACGTTTCATTGTGATTATAATGACGTGAATGTATGTACCGGTTGTTATCGATTCTCAACATTATCTCATGTACTTTTGTATGAAAATGTTTTTTTTGTCAATTTGTTCCCATACAATTGGTTTTTCGTTGAAGTATTTGATCAATCCGAAGTCAACAACATCGGGATAACAATTTTATTTATTTTAACACATAGATATTGGTACAAGGAGGCACCAACTAGATATGCGCCACACAAATCTCATTCGATATGTGTGAGGGCTGCGAAACTGCCTGGGTGCTCGAACCGAAGCAGGTGGTTTTCCTAGGGGGCCACTCCCCGAGCCTTCGACCCAAAGGTCTGATCGACAAGGCAGTGGAGCAACGTGAGGAGATTCAGTCCCATGGTAACCGGTGACCAACAATTGGTTCGTATACCATTTGTTCCCTCAGGATACTGGAGCCCATGTGCACCATTGGTTTGGGATCCGGTTAAAGCGCCGGACATTCGCTTTTCGTCCTCTCATTTTCGTAAACAACACCCGTGGTGGAAGAAGGAAGTGAGTAGGACTTCCCTGGCCGAGGCTATATATGCGTGACCATTTGAGAGCGTTTCGAGAGGGAGAACGGACTATCCCCACTCTTCCGTACCAGGGCATTTGGGAGCGGATAACAATTTAGTCTATAAATTCCTCTGTTTTCTATTGAATGGGATTGAGTGTTCACATGTCATCTTAATTTCTTTGATGTGTGTGGAATATAATATAGCATGAAACTGTTAATAGGAAAGATTGGTGAAACCAACAATAAGGTTAACACTGATATAGAGCTAGTATTATAAATTAGTTTCATTATTGAATATGTACATCTGGCTTTGCAGATGTATGGGACTGTTATGTCTATTAAAGACCAAAAACATACACGTTTTAGGTACGATATTTTTGGTGCAACAAATGTTCAGAAAGGCCTTTCCCAATTATTTTCCATTGTTCACGTATGGAATTTAGATTGATATCATAAGTGGATCAATGTTAGATCATCGTTGAAAATTTGGAAGCACTGGACGACTTTTTTGTCGCAGTATGGGACTCCGCTATGGCAGTGCCTATCTACGATGCCTTACGTGAGACTTAAACTCAGGAACTTCGGTGACCAGTGGAGTTCAACCATATGTGTTGTGAGTCAGTTACTCCCTGAAGACAATGTTGTACGGTCACTCCGTATCGTAGATCGGTTGAAGTTAAACATTAACAGCGTTTAATGCCGGCTCAGTTTTCTATAGGTTAAGCGTTTGCAAGCGAAACCAAAGGTTCTGGGTTCAAGCCTCGCGTGCAGGATTGTGAATGCGCACTACTGGAGAGTCCCATACTAGGATGAAACGGCCGTCCAGTATTTTCAGGTTTTCAATGATGGTCTAACACTGATCCATTCGTGGTGTCAATCTAAACCCAATAATCTCCACAACCTTATACTAATAAATATGAAATTGAAAAGTTATTATATTGTGTCGAGTGGCTTAGTCAGTTTTTTGGTATTCTGACTTGTATCGGTGAATATGGTTGTTTCTAGGACTACATGTACCATACATCTACATTATTGAGTCAACCACGCTATTTAAAATGTGATAAGTATGAAACTAGCATTCAATATATATACCAAGAATTTGTATTTTCTTGTTATTTATAGTGGATCTAATCAATCTCTGTCAACATATTATGTCATGAAAGTCTTGAATGGGATACTTTGATAATGCTTGTATTGTTAAGCTTAATTTATATTTCTGAATAGTGACTAACATTCAAGATTTACGTTTCATACTTTTTAACACTCATTAACTGAATGAACCTGAATCCTTGTACATATATATAAGACCATTGATTAGTGTTGATTAGCAAGAGGATTTGTCTACTATAAATAATGTGAGGAAGACCCACGGGTGAACTAGAGGTATGTCGGATAGAGCGGAAGATATTCCATTCAATCATCTTTTGCAAGAATATTCCAGAATCTCTACATGTAGCTGCCCTATTGAACAAATGCTATTTTATTATTTATTTAAACACATAAATATTAGTACAAAAAGGCACCAAATAGATATGCGCCACACAAGATACTTGATTTGTGTGTGTGCTGTGCCCAAACCGAAACAGGTGGTTTTCTCAGGGGGCCACACTTCGAGTTTTCGACCTAAAGGTTTGATCGACAAGTCAGTGGAGCAACGTGAGGAGATGCAGTCCCATAGTAGTCGGTGACCAACAATGGGCTCGTACGCCATTTGTTCCTTCAAGATACTGGAGCCAATGTGCACCATTGGTTTGGGGTTAAGGTTTTCCAACAACCCTAGATAGACTCTCCGTGTCCACCGACCCAGTTAGAGCTCCGGACATGTGCTTTTCATCCTTTCAATTTCATAAACAACAGTAATACCGCTTGAACGTAGTGAATAGAACCTCTCTGACAGTGGCTGTATACTCCTGGTCATCTGAGAGCATTAGGAGAGGTAGAGTTGACTCTCTTCACTTTTTAAGGGAGGACTATAATGATGATTTCCTATAAATACCTGACAGTTTTCTACCATAATTGACACTTTTAAGAATAGCATTCCTTTTCACTTATCTTCTATCTTTTCATTTACAACTTGGAAGAGTTTAACGTTCCAGTGCTCACATTGTACACATGTAAAATTGGATATATATATAGCAAACCTTTATTATATTTAATGAAATAAGTCAGTATTGATTTTATCGGTAAATACCCAAACGTACAATTTATATAATCATCATTATAACAAAAGTTAATAGTTAACCATTGATACAGAATCATTCTTAACGATAGTCTAATTTATCTTAGATATCATATACAAGAGTATTGTTTATACTCCATTCATTGAATTGATCCATACTAGACAGACTACTGAAGAGATGTATATAGATACTCATTGACGTTTGTTTTTTAAACTGTTGTTTCATGTATATATTTTGTATTATAATTTAAATATAACCATGATCTGTGATCCATTTCATGTGTATTATTATTTTGAAATAATGTTAGATCAGATTTCCATGGAATAAAATTCCAATGTTCATGTTTCCATAATTTCATTATTGATGATTGATGATAGTTAGTGGTAATATGTTGAAAACTTTTACTTCTTATCAAAGAGGAATTGGTGTTCAATGGATTAGATCCAATAAAATGTCTTGATTGATTCATGAAAATAAAAGAATTTTGTAATTATTTATTAAATGAATATTGGTGTAGTATGATAATACTGTTTGTTATATCTCTATGAGAATAATATAATGGTAACTGTTGGGATCCATTTATAGACCAATACTATACGTATATTCTTATGGTATAATTGTTAAGTCGATAAACTAGGCATATTCATATTCCTCTTATTATAAGCTTGGTGAGACTCTAATTTATGGACGACCTTTGGACGAATTTAAGCGACCTTGAGAAATATTCGCCAATCAGCAAACAGTCAGTATAGAGTAAAAATATATTATACAAAACCAAGGAAATAAAGTGGATACACTTCTTATAAGTGGTTCAAAAACTTGTCAGGGTTGGAAAGAGGTTCAG
Source organism: Schistosoma margrebowiei (assembly GCA_944470205.2). Taxonomy (NCBI): domain Eukaryota; kingdom Metazoa; phylum Platyhelminthes; class Trematoda; order Strigeidida; family Schistosomatidae; genus Schistosoma; species Schistosoma margrebowiei. Next base: position 4,715,014 of record OX104025.1, read on the forward strand.
AGGTTCTAAAATCGTAATGCATGCAGTAGAGGAAATCATCCACACGACTATAGAATAGTCGGCCTCTGGAGTCATAATAAAGTCTCAAATACTCTTTTAGCCTCGACCACATAGCTTCAATATTGTTTATGTGCACTCCGGTTGTTGAGTGAACAAAATGCCACTTGTGAATAACGACACAATGCGCATAACCAAGACTATGTAGGAGTCTGTACACTCTCCAAACATCCGTATGTATTGTAGTACCTGGCTGCAGTCAGTGTTACTGGTGTTTTTATTATCCAGTTCGCAGTAACTGTCGTGATTTTCCTTAGTTAGGAATTATATATGTGGTTTTCATCACGAACTGACACCAACTATAATGCCAGAAATATTTTAGCCAAATGGATGAAAGGCTTTCGCGCTAAAATCCGAGGTCTATTATCTTATACCTGATTGATTCGTCCACAAATTATAGTCTTCCCGTTTTCTTAGCCGCTCAATTATCACGTTTTGTACAAAGTTCCCTGTGAACCGATCGTACGTTAGCATTAAGCGCTGAAGTTAGCGCCGTAACCCTGAAATCTCTAAGACGCTTCTGATTGGCTCGTCCATAAATTGGAGTCTCGCCCTATCTCCTACATTCACAACTACTTTTGGTTAGATCTTGTATAAATGTTGTTTCCTATTTTATGGTACGATGTGGTCTGTTTGGTTGGTATATAAATCCAGTATGCTTGAAATATACGATTCATATCGCGGAGACTGAAATTGGTGTTCTGGACTCAATAGGCCGAGATAATCAGGAAGAAGGACCGATAAAAACTCTAGACTGCTCGTATGGGTTTTATGCGTCATTAGTCCGGACGATAAATCACTGTTCTCTAATTGGCAGTATCATTATGATTGATAGTAATTATATGGATAGACAGATAGATAGATAGATTTAGACATGAGAAAGTTGACATGATGTGTATTTCAGAAATGTTTATCATAAAACGATATGTGATCTATTTTCAGAAACGACTAACAGTATCAATTGATAAGAAGTTTTAGCGAGACTATAATTTATGAACGAACCAATCACGTATGAGATAACAAGTCTCGGATTTCGGCGTAAAATTCACTCATCCATTTGAATAAATAGAGTTTTAGCATTATAGTTGACGTTAATTCATGATGAAAACTTTAAATTTAATTTCTAACTCTAACCATCAACTGTAAATCATAATTCTAATTCCTCACACAAATTTATAACCCTCATTTGGTCCTAGTTACTAAGTGGATAGTCTTAAGGTCAGTCTAGCGTCGCTAAAAGGTTATCCATGAATTATAATCTCATCAAACTTTTTTCTAAATTTGATCGAATAGTTTCACAGTATGTGAACGCCGAGTTGATGTGTGACATTAAAGAGGAAGAATGTACTTATAGAAATCTGAGCGAGTGAATTTGAAGTGAATCCAATGTTTCACATCACCACATCTCTCTTATACATTTGTATAAATACCTGATTTAAACATTGGTAACGTTGATTGGATGACCTATTCAAGTATACAGTGAACCGAATACCTATTTATATTCGATAATTTTGGCCGTTTCATCCAGTGCTTCAGGGCTTTTCATGGTCTAGCTTCAATTGACTCATAATCTCAACCATTGAAATGACTAATATCCACAAAAAACCCTCCTGATATTTAGTGAAAATTGTACAATAACTACTAAGCAACTACTCTAGTCGTGCCTTAATTCTAACATGACTGTTAACTAATTCTTCGTCATTCAAAAGTTGATCTTATAAAGTAGGACCGAACGGCCGTCCAGTGCATCCAGGTTTCCCATGGTTGTCTGGCTTCAACTGACTCATGAGTTTAACAATTAACTAAAGTATTACGTGAAGCATATAATCCATTTTGATAGTTCTTTGAATCAGGGCTAATTAAGATGACTGAGATCTATATTGCTCACAAAAAAATCGTAACCTTCCATGGTAACACTCAGTTGTCTCAGAAATGCAATAAACAAGAACTGAACACAGTTAAACTAATGCAGGATAACCATCCATAAAGTAACTTATAGTGAACTTGAATTGGATAGTCGGTATCAACTAAACAAAAAAATTCTAGTAGTTCGGTTCGGAATTTATAGTAGCTACTCTGTTCTTTTTCGTCTTCATTTGTCCTTTAAAATCTAATGCCGTATCACCAACAGACCGTCTAAACATGAATCGTTGAAAGTAACCACATGATCCGGCACGTTAATCTAATAGACGAAAGTGTGTACTAACAGATGACTTAGTACTAACCAATCTCACGTTGTTCTCTTTTTATCACTGACAGAATTATATTGACTGATCGCTGTAAATACTTCAGTCCTATAAGGAGTCATTCCTAGCCCCATTAAGCCGAAAAGCAAAGTATTAGGTTGTGAAACTAAGTAACAGCAAATATGAATCCCATGGAGGGAAACAATCTACTTAAAGTTATTGATATATTTTAATGCTGACGATTGGTAACGAACACGAAACGCTAACCGTTTGCCTACAAATGCCCTGTTACTATCGAGGGTGGTGAAATTCAGCTCTACCTCTCAAAATGCTTTCATATGGTCATGTACATACAACCACTGACAGAGAAGTCCTACTCACTGCCTTCTCGTGGCGAGGGTGTTGTTTACGAAATCGCGAGGATGAAAAGCAAATTCCCATCGCTTTAACCGCGTTGATGGATATGGAGGATCCACCTAGGGTTGTTGGAAGCCATTGATTTCAAAGCGATGGTGTACATAGGCTTCCGGATCTTGAGGGAACGGATGGCGTATGTACCAATCGTTGGTCACCGGATACCATGGGATTGTATCCTAACGTTGCTCCACTGTTTTGTGGATTAGGCCTTAAGGTCGAAGACTCCGGATATGGCCCTCTAAGAAAACCGTCTGCCTCGGTTTGGGCACCCGGGCAGTATCACAGTCTACACACAAATCAAGTGACTTGTGTGGCGCATATGTATTCGGTGCCCCTTTCTACCAATATTTATGTGTTCAGATAAATAGAGTGAATACTATCGAGTATCCGATCGATTGGCCTCAACCACTTAGAATCAATTTATTTGAAACTAACAAGTTCAACTTTGACATTGATACTTACAATTACGGTTATTATTATTTAATACCAATGTGCATACTTTATATCATATTAGTAGACATTAATACCAATGACTTCAGTTTTCGCTATCTGATTGCTTCAACTATAAGTCCCTTTTGTTGTTCAATAACTTTTTGAGCCCAGTATGCAAGTTTTGATTATAGCACTACTCAGTCGTCTACAAAAATCATATTTATGATAAAAAAAAATCGAAGGTGAATTAACCGTATTTGAAAAAGCCATTCTAAACTACCTTCCTTGTATCAAACAAATAGCTTACTAAGACAAATGAAGTGGATAAATTCCTACCTCAATTTTCTTCCAGTTATATTTGCCAGTTTACGTGTATATGCTTAAACCCATGTGCATCATTAGTTTGGAATCGAGGATTTCCAACAACCCTTAGTGGATCCTCCGCATCCACCAAGGCGTTTAAACCGACGAATATTCACTTTCCTTCCTCTCAATTTCGTAAACAACAGCCCCTCCTTGAGAAGGCAGTGAGTAGGACTTCTCAGTCAGCGGCTGTATACGTATGACCATGTGAGAGCATTAGGAGAGGTAGAGTTGACTCTCCCCACTCTCGGCTTTATCAGGGTATTTGGGAACTTACCATACTGTTTCATTTTGAATGAATAAATTTACTACTCAGAAAATGATATTTATTGTTAAATTAAATTCAAGCTAAATAGGTCATGTCCATTATTTAAATAAATTTATTTTAATACAACATATCCGTTTCAATTATCTTAAATTTAGTCCGTGAATGATATACTTGGGTTGACCCGGCTATGATAGTTAAATCATTTGACCATTTTTATTCTGACTAGTTTCCTAATGATTCATATAACTTAAATAGGGAAGCAAGGATTCCTATTAGACTACAGATAAACTACTATTGACAGATGCTAATTACCAGGACAACTGGGCAATTGTATCCAAGCATTAAAATAATCAATTTGAAAACAAATCAGAATAACTTGACGACTTTTTTTCATATTTTGAACTTTGCAACACTCAGTTCGGGTTCTAATTACCGATTCATTGTGTGAATATACTGCGAGACTATGATTTACGAACGAGCCAATCAGGTATAAGATAACAGATCTCAGATTTTGGCGCAAAATTCACTCATCCATTTGGCTAAATAGAGTATTATCATTATAGTTGATGTTAGTCCGTGATGAAAAACCGAAATCTAATTCCTAACCCTAACCATTAATTGTAAATCATAATTCTAATTACTCACACTGTTTTGTAACCCTCATTTAGTCCCAGTTACTAGGTAGATACTCTCATGGTCAGCCTAGCGTCGCTTAAAAATCGTCCATAAATTATACTCTCACCACTGAAGTTTAAGTAACACTTTGAACATCATTTTCACTTTATCAATTATTTAATTAACTCCATTTTATTATCACCAATATTCATGTACCTAGGCCTATACGTCACATTTTGTTTTACTTTCTAGCTAGGCTCCTCAGATCAAATATACTGGAATGAGGTTCACTTCTATAATTCACTAGATGGAATTCCAGTATCTTTACTGTTTGCTTTATAAAATCGAATATCGAAAAACAAAATAATCTACTTTAGGCAGGGATAGATGGTGACTAGCAGTGAAATCCAGGACGCGCGTTTCGTCCTTTTAGCACTCGTCAGCTGAATGTACCTGCATCCCAGAGTTCATGTTGATTACGGAAGCAATGTCGAGGCAATTCATACACGATGCACATATATCAATAACAGACTGATCAGTTGCAGCCCTAAACATCAATAAAAATATTCAAACAACCAATACGAAAATGTATTAACCCATTATAGGTTTCTAAACCTTAGGACAGATGGTTCTTTAAAACTTGTGAAATTATGTATTCTGTAAGCCAAAATGATTAACAAATATCTCATTATCAAACTAAACACAATAATTAAAGCATGAATGGGAAAAGCAACTTGGATATAAAAAAAAACTCTTCTTGAATCAAACTTCTTATAAATAGCATTTGATCTAGTATTTGGTCTAGTGGTTAAGTGCTTGCGCGCGAAGCCAGTAGGTCCTGGGTTCGAGCCCCGCGTGGTGCGGGATCATGGATGCGCACTGCTGAGGAGTCCCGTACCAGGACGAAACGGCCGTCCAGTGCTCCCAGGTTTTCAATGGTGGTCTAGCTTCAAGTGACTCATGATTTCAACCTGTGAAATTTCTAAAACTTTCCACAAAACCCATTCTGATAGTATTTGAATATTCGAAAAAATGTATATTAATAGTGGTGTCTCTTTTAAATACTGATTCTTCGTAGTCACAGAGGAGATTTTATTAGCACTCATTTTTGTTGCTCTGTCATATATTATTTTTGTAGATCTCTTTTTATTATCACTTGGCATCCGCTCAGTTGTAACATGATCCATTCACAGTATTAAATGTAATGAATCAATATCTTTGGAATCAGAGGTTAACTACTTACTAATATAAAGTAGTAAAACAAAACTCCTATAAAAACGTTTAGTGTACGCGTTTCATAGGATAGGATATCAAAATTTAAAACGTATCATGATTAATTACTTGGAAGTATTTCTAGATTATCTACCTCAAAATAAGGTGAATTCATTGTATTTCGATGTATCGCCTCCAGTTACATACAAGCTGATAGGTTGGCTTATAATAAAATAAATTCAAAAATGGGCATCTACACGTTTTTTTGAACATATTTCAAAGAACCCATTCATTCGGTGATGATGATGAAATAGTCTTCGTGATTCGATAGCATGACAGACAATCCAACTCTGGGTTACTAAAATTTACGGAAACCTTAGCAGTTAGAAGGATTGAGCTTAATATTTCCATTCATAGAAACTCGTTGGGTAATCCTTTGGAACGCCTTGGTAACCAAATGATTTTGACATCTCTTCTCAATTTTATTATTCAATTATTCATAATGACAATCTAGTGAGTTTAGTTCACATGTCTCTTCTTTCTGAATCTTTTGAATCTTCTACTACATTAGATCATGAAAATTATTTTGAAAACATTTTAGGATTGTCACTTCTGGCCTGTAGCAAATTTAGATCTTAACTACACTTACTTTTACATTCTATACACCTTGTTAATTACCACTGGATAATTTGTTTTTCAAATTAACAAGAATGATAGGTCCCGGGTTCGAATCCTGCTAGGTGGGGTTGTAGAGTGCTTCCAGGTTCTCCATGGTGATCTAGCTTCAATTGATTCATGATCTCAACTATTGAAATTACTACAATCTCCACAAAACCCCTTCTGATATTATTCAACATATAAGCACTAGTGACTGGCTTCAAGAACTACTTGTTGGAGTTCTAGTGAGAAGCAGTGACCGTTGGAGTTCAACCGTGTCTGTTGTGAGATAGTAACTCACTGATAATAATGGTGGATGTGTGGCTCAACTTCGTGAATTATAGTGATAATTTAAAAAAAACTTTTCCTTCACTGATTACTGTGTTAAAGTAACTTTAGTGAAGAATCTATGTTATGTTAATCTGTCTATTTCTCCTCAGTCAATCAATCAGTCATAAACAATGTGCATGCTAAAAGGAATGTGCATTAGTGCAAGTCACCATATAACATCAATACAGTGAAATTTAGTTACCAGGATGAATAGGAAAGACAGCAAAATAGTGTAGAGGAAAGAGAAACTTATGATTGTTGAATTCAAACAAAAGGGTTACAAAAAATTCTAATACTTGCCACCATGAATTATTGAGTTAGCGGTTATATCTCCTACTGTATTCTGGAATAACTATTGTTCTTACCATACTTAGATTTTCAGGGAGAATGAACTGTAGGATAAAAGAGATGTGTTTCAAATATTGAACCCATCATTTACTTTAATAGTTGCATTGTATTCGTTCAAGTCATAAGCATTCTTGAATCTGCTACATTGACTTCTCTGAAGAGAACCCGTAAAAAATATAACTTGTGGACTGGCATTTATATTAATTGGTAGGTCTATATGATCTTTTACAGTTGAACTCTCAAGTCGACCTAAGATAGACCACCATTAAAAACTTGGAAGCACTTGACGGCTGTTTCGTTTTAGTATGAGACTCACCAGTAGTGTGCATCTACGATCGATATGAGTTTATACATGGGTATGAAATCCGGCAGAAGAAGGTGAATTATTGAAGAAGATTCTTTCCCTCTGAAAGTATTCGGGTGAAAAGGGAAGCCAATCTACAGAGGATCGATTCGACAAGGTATCAAATAACTTGTAACTAAGGTGGGTAGTTTGTAATTTCTTGCAAGCTAACATTAGCTCTCAAGTCTGACCTCCTGGAATAATAAGACTAGATGACTTAACAAAAATGTGATACTAACCATTGACTATACTGAGAACGTATATGCATTTTGTACAGCCGATTGAATGGATTGGTCAAGTTGTATGGAGCACCAAGTACTCGGTAATAGATGATCAGATCAGAAGAACTAAACACCAGATTGAGCAGTAGGTGAACAGACTTAAAAATGAAGACTTTTGATACAGTTGGCTCCACTATCTGACTCAAAATTAAGAATCATGTTGAAGCTAAAACCAGGGTATTTCAAAACATAATGCAAAGTAGTTTATAAGTAAAGCAAAGTGAAATGAGATTAATGTATAAGATACATCTTTTGCATTTGATGTAGATGGATGTGTTTGTTTGCACTCATTAGCTTATCACTTTATTCTGATCAGTGAATCAAATTTAAAGTCTTCTTGGCCTTTTCATAGAATTTTCAGATTTATTCTCGGTTCATAAGTCAACCCACTTTCAATTGATATAGATGTTATTGAACCTGTTTCGGAAAGTCATTGATGAAAGCTGGATAATTAAGTTGTCCAGTTTAGAGAATGCAACATGTTCAAAAACATTCATCTGAGTTACAGATTTTTCCAATCACTTCAAAACCTCTACAGGTTTAAATGTAAATCTATATGATTGGTTACTAGTTAACAGTTCTTACCATATTTTCTTGTTTCCTGCTAGATGATAACCTCCAACAGAATCGAAAAAGGCAATATGCTAACGCTTTTAATGGAAACCTTGAGTATAATCACTCAAAGACTACAATTAAAAAGGTGATAAGACTGGGAGTCTAACAACATACAATGGAAAGAAAATTAGTTGACCGTTTAGTTGGGGAATTGATGGAGATGAGTTGACGTTGTAGTTTGATTTTCTTCAATTGTTTCGTCATAACTTGAACCTTCAGGTTTCGTGTGGAATACATTACTTCTCTACCCGTAAATTGTAATTCAATGTTCTACGTTACCAGAATTCGACTGATTCTCATGATAATTGAAATTTAATCAATGTCATCGATTAATAACAAACTCACTTTTTACATGGTTAGTCTACACCAGTAATGTTTTAGCAACCCTATAACAGTCCTATAAAAATTTAAAGAATCCTCAAAACGATATTTCAAGTTTGTTCTGAACGTATTGTAGTGTGTGTCGACAGATATAAGTAGTATGTATGAAAGTGGAATGACTGGTGGCAGAAGGTTAAGAAGATCGAAGAGATGAGAATGAGAACAGAGAATGAAACGTATGAACAATGGAGTCTGAGACGATTGATTAACATTTTGAAAATGAAGTATTTACTGTATAGTTCTCGAATCTTAATAAGAGATTCTGTAATTTTGTATTCAAATACATTCGATTGTACCCAATTGTGTTCTCGTTCACTACAGTATGACAAATAAGATTTTATCGAATCATCTCGATCTGTTAACTTGACATGTATGTTGTAATCTTATCAAAATAATTGAAGATTGACTTGAGTTGTAATTTTACCAAATGTCTATATAAAGACAAGACTTAGGTAAAACGATAATATAAGGGTTATTCAATCAGAATCCAGAATGTGACTTTTAGGTTTTTCTGCAAAATTCATATATTGTGTAAAGTGTGAAGTGAATATTCAAGCAAGGTTGTTTACGCTCACCCTTTCTCTTCCTCCTGGTGATAGACTGGATTATAAAGACGTCAACACCCGAGGAGAAGCATGGGATACAGTGGACAGCTAGGGTACAGCTGGACGATCTAGACTTCGCAAATGATCTAGTTCTTCTATCACACACGCAACAACAATAACAAGAGAAGACGACCAGTGTAGCAGCAGCAGCAGTAGGTCTCAACATACAAAAAGGGAAAATCAATATTCCCCGATACAACACAACATGCACCAATCGAATCACACTTGATGGAGAAGCTATGGATGATTTAAAAACCTTTACATATCTGGGCAGCATCATTGATGAACACGGTGGATCTGATGCAAATGTGAAGGCGCAGATCGGCAAAGCAAGAGCAGCATATTTACAACTGAGGAACATCTGGAATTCAAAACAATTGTCAAACAACACCAAGGTTAATACAAATGTCAAGACTGTTCTACTGTACTACGAAAACCATCGTCCAGAAAATATAATTGTTTATTAAAAGTTGCCAACACAAAACACTTCGAATCCGTTGACCAGACACAATCAGCAACAACCTACTATAGGAGAGAGCAAGCCAGATTCCAGTGGAGGAAAAACCCAACAAGAAGCGCTGGAAATGAATAGAACACACAATGAGGAAAGCACTCAACTGAGTCACAAAGCAATCGCTCACTTGGGATCCTCAAGGCCAAAGGGGAAGCGGGAAACCAAAGTACATATTACGCTGAGAAATGGAGACAGAAATGAGAATAATGAAGAACAATTGGATAGAACTAGAAAGGAAGGTTTAGGACAGAGTGAGATGGAGAATGCTGGTCGGCGGCCTATGCTACATTGGGGGTAACAGGCCTAAGTAAGTAAGTAAGTGAAGTGAACATTACCTTTCTTTCCCAAAAAATATCAATTTACAAGCCTGTTCTATGATTGTCAAAAGAACTGGTTGAAAAGTTGTCTCAATTGTTTATGAAGCATAGTGGGAAATTTCACATGTCCAATTAATACTTTGATGAAATGGATTGATTAATTGATTACGTTTGTTCAAGTAACAAGGTCAGACCCGAAATACCAGGCTAGAAGAGAATGCATTTAGGTATATCAATTAAACTCTATAACATATGACAGTCATGTCAGGATGATTCTTACACTTCGGACAAAAAATCAATTATTGGGGAAATCGACTAAAATGTTAGAAACATTTTCCGAAGGCTGCGGTAAAAGACTCAAGACCTAAGTAATACAAGCACCATAAATGTTGCTTAGAAACCCTTTCGTATTATTTTTGATGTCACTGTTCACTACCGAAACATGTGTATGTGTCTCTCTTGTCACAATCTTATTTTGATAATAACTGCTTTTGAGGTTCATTGTAATTCAAATATAACCTTTAGTACTCTGGGAGGCAAAACCCGACTCATATGTCCTCATCGTGCTTCCTGGATAGTAGGACTCAGTTCCATGAACTAACGTGATCGGTAACCCGGGTGGTAGAGATCGAGGTAATCACCCACTCGACAGATACCCACAAACTGATTATGAAATCCACAAAGAGTCACAGCACAATTACTCCTGGATCGAAAAATGACAAAACATTCATAAAAGTGGTGCATGGAATGAACGGGTTTGTTCCCTACGGGGAAAACTCCAACCGATTGGAAAAACAGCTATTCTAGATCCGGTAGTTATGCCATACTTCGATGTGGCCTGTTTCTCTCCAAAAGGGCCTACTAGGCTTTACCAACTTGTTTGGCTGGAAGGGGCACCTTAGTACTCTGTTTTTCTACCCTAATACTTAGCTCTCAATGTATTTATAGTTTTCTAATTGCTTGCGCATGATGGAGTCACGTTAGTCATTCATTTATTCATATATCTTTATCGCACTAATCTGAATCGGAACGAAATCGTTGTGTGAATCGAAATTAGGAATAAGTCTTATTGTGTTCCATTTGACTTGTCTTCTCTCAGTCGCGTGCTTGTCCGCTAATCAGGTGACAGAATAGTTTTCGTCTCTCTACTCCAAGCAGTTGGTTTCACTTTGAACTTATACATAAGGCTAAGCCAGTCAACCTATAGCGTCAAGGTCTTAATCTTCACACTGGTCATATTCAGTCTTGAATATCAGTAAAAAAGAAAAACAAAAAAACTTTATCAGTAATATCTTAGGTAACTTTAATATGTATACATAGGGAAACTTAAAGACTAAGATTCATAACATACTACTTAAAAAGTAAAACACATTGAATGTCTCAATTAAAATATCGTTCATTTGTATCATTATCATTATTATTACATAATCGTTATTTGAACATTTAGGAGAAGAGAGAAAATAAAAACAGAAAGGCCAGAAACAATAAAGTCAATAATCATTCCAACCTACATATCAACTAAATTCAATGAATTCATTACAATAACTGCAAATGAGAAGAGTAATCATTGATAGATGAAAGGAATTCAGTCTAAGAAATTATGAAACAAGATATCAGTCTAGTATAGATAACATGATAATCACCAACTCACCTACCCCCCCACACACACACCACACCACCTCGTTTATACATATATAATGCTAATATAGCGGTTTTCAAGTTAGAAAATGAGACTAGTTGATAATGATGTAAAAGATTGATCAATATTGTTACTGAAGAGATGAATAGATAGTTTCTAAGTCACATTTAAGAGATTCATATATGAGAAAATATAATTAGTACGAAAATAATTGTCTGAAGATAAATGTTTTTGAAGAATGAGACCAATTTGATGAAAAAACTTGTGATTTTGTGTCACATAGTAACTGATGTTAGATATAAATATTGAAAGCTAAGAAGTTAAAGACAAATATCTAATCATAACATACAAATCCTCCATTATAAGAATCTACGATCACATAGGAATCAAACTCATGATCTTCATGTCTCGGATCAATTTCTTCATCTTTACACCATTAGGATGTTGTTATACGGTGATCTATATTTCTAACTCTGGTTAATTAGTGATTATGAACAGTCCTCATCCACTGAGACTGGCGATATTTATCTCACATCCTATACATTCTCACTAGAACTCTGGGGGAACATTTAATAAAGTTAATTACTAATAAGCGCATGGTGAAAAGTCGTTGAAAACTGCTGAGCACTAAACGGCTAATTCTGTCTTAGTCCGAAACTACTTTTAAAACTCAAAGCCACAACCTACTTACATAATCGGTTCCGGAACATTCAGGTTTCAAGTAGAGTGTAGTGGTTTGAGACTACTACGTTGGTATCTTGCAATCAATATTTTCTATGTCGGTCAATTCATGATATATTGAAACTATCATCTTCTAACATCTTCAACACTGTATACTTGGTAAGTCACAACTTCTAACTGATACTACCTGAACCAGTGTTTTATGGAGAATAATTCAAGTAGATGTATTGATTAGCAGCTGTGTTCAACTAAGAGTTTCATTAACTAGTCCACTGAACGATATCAATTTAAAATGAACAGATCTCCGTTAGATAGATTTTTTAAAAGTTGAAGTGAAATGTAACCTATAGGAATACTATATCGACAATTAACCGAAGTTAAACTTTTGTACCACTATTAACGGACTCAATTACCTAAATGTGCTTGCGTCCTCCATGAAACCTGAATATTCATAAATCAATTACATATAAGATGCTAAGTGTGTAGACATTATTAAAGAGTCCAACATAAGGATTAAAAGGGCTATCAAGTTCATTCTTAGATTTTATAGTTCTATTCATAGATGTCAGTTTATGATGAAGTCACCAACTAAAAACAGGTGAATTTCAAAAAGGAAAATTTAACTAAGAGGAAAGAGGGATAATATGTAGTGGAAACTTGAACAAATCACGTATATTTGCAAAGTGTACATATAAGAGAGTCAAAGTAATTACCGACAATAGTACCAACGGAACCAGTTGAATACAAAATGTATATAGACAAAGTTTGTATACATTCATCCAGTCTTTAATATTTAACTTTCCTACACACTTTTAATCCTTTTAATCTAGCTGGACAAATTCAAAATAGGAGAGAATAGTTAAATCGAGAAATATATAATATCAATACTTGAGATCATGAGTCAATTAAAGCTAGACCACCATGGAAAACCTGGAAGCACTAGACGGCCGTTTCGCCCTATTATGGGACTCCTCAAATGTGCACATCCACGATTCCGCCTCGTGAGATTCGAACCCAGGACCTGGCAGTCTCGCTCGCGAGCGCTTAACTATTGAAAATACTATAATATCCACCAAACTGCTTCTGAAAATTTGTAATCGTCAAAAGACTTTCTAAACTAATAAATGTTTATGGTTTCACATTAGGGCTTAACTATGGTTGGTTCCAATCAGGTAAGATCCGTGGAGCTAAACTATGTAGGACGTGAAACAAATATCACCAGTCTCAATGGATGAGAACTGTTCATAATCACTCATTAACCAGAGTTAGAAATATAGATCACCGTATAACAACATCCTAATGGTGTAAAGATGAAGAAATTGATCCGAGACACGGAGATCTTGAGTTTGATCCCTATGTGATCATAGATTCTTATAATGGAGGATTTGTATGTTATGATGAGATATTTGTCTTTAACTTCTTGGTTTTTAATAGATGACTAACTACAATCACTATGCGATATGAAATGCTAAATCTAACAATCTACAGAACACCTCTACACTATGAATAAAATGTGTTAAATTACTAAAATGAAATCATCAATAGATGAGAACATAAAGAGAATGAGCGTTGTACAAGCTGTCATAATGAGTTAAGAAGTTATGGAATGGTATTAAAATGTTTTGTTATTAATGATGATATTCGCATTAGATTAAATTAAATAAAACAAAGGAATATTTATTTCATTTCGATTATACTCATCAAGTTGTTCCCGGTTAATATCTATGAAAGGATAGGAAAACGAGCTATTTGAAATGAATTCAATTCGCTGTGGAAAACACTTAATTGAATACAATGTGGTTTGTCGTATTCACCAACTTAACAAATGTAGCAATTATATTTTAGCAGAATCGGGATTTGTCTAGATTGTAGCAATTTTAATAGTTGAATTCATGAGTCAATCTAAGATAAATCGATGATTGTTAGACTTTCAATAGTTGAGATCATGAGTCAATTGAAGCTAGACCACCATGGAAAACCTGGAAACATTGGACGGTCGTTTCGTCTTCGTGTGGGACTCCTCACTAGTCTGCATTCAAAATCCCGAACGCAGGATTCAAACTCAGGAACTTCAGTCTCGCGCGCGAATACTTACCCTGTAAACACCACTGTGCCAACATCCAACGGTGTTAATGTCTAACTTCAATCAATCCATCAAATTGCACAATCATCTTCCATTGTCTTCAGTTACTAACTGCAACTGGTCACGGCTTCTCATCAGAACTCCGAGAATTACCTACCAAAGCTAGTCACTAGTGAACATATGGTGGCGTAGGTTGTTGAGTTTTTGAGTGAGATCATGAATTGATGAATTGGCACTGCTGAGGAGTCCCATTCTAGAATGAAAAGCCCGTCCAGTACTTCCAGGTTTTTCAATGGTATCTCGATAAAACAATGAGAAGACGTAGCTGATCTGAAAAATGTGATGTATTTGCGCTATACATTTCGAACAATCTGATCACACATACTTGTGAAATTAATAAAGGTCAAACGAATAAAAGTACAATTAAAATAACTAAGGGGAGAGAAAGAATAAGAAATTGTCGTGTTATCCTAGGCCATACCTTGGTAATCCTTAAGTCATTTTATGGCCTAGGATAACACGACAATTTCTTATTCTTTCTCTCCCCTTAGTTATTTTAATTGTACTTTTATTCGTTTGACCTTTATTAATTTTCATATAAATATGCCTTGACAAGTCATATGTGTGACCAGATTGTTCGAAATGTATAGCGCAAATACATCACATTTTTCAGATCAGCTACGTCTTCTCATTGTTTTCAATGGTAGTCTAGCTTAGATAGACTCATGCATCCATCTACTGAAATTCTATTTTATATTCAACGGTTTTCACTTAAAACTAAAATAGTAAATATCCACGTAGTTTTAAAAGTATCCTCTTCTCTTTCCCTTGAGATGAAATCTATCTAAATAACACTATAATGGCAAATCAACACAGAAACGCCTATTCATTGTTCCGTTGTTTAGAATTCAAATTTCTATATATGAAACTCATAAATAGCCGGCTCTAATAAGCAATAAACTGCTGACTGCCTTTTTTGCATATTCGCTAGGTTTAAAGGTATTACAAGTTCACTTAGTATGCAAACGGAACAAAGACTTGTGACCGTGCACCAATAAGCTAGCTATTTGATGCGTCCCAGCCCGTAAGCCAGAAGCACGAGTGAATCATAACAGACACAAATCAAACGTATATATACAGCATAAAACTGTCCTTGGGAAGCGTAGCAAAATAGCATACTAAAAATACACAACGGACAAAAAACGTTGAAAATTCTCCCAAGTGGAAAATACTCAACCGCATGTAATATAACAATAATTAAAGTACTCAACCCTCAAACATTGGATAACAGGTTCGAACCCTTCCCTGTCTTATTCGGATTATACAGTCTTCTCACATGAAAATTATGCTTCACAATCAACAATACAAACCCATATTTTTATTCTAAAATAGTTTATAGATTATATTCTCAAATCTAATTGAAATGCTGCCAATGTTTGTGTTTTAATCATTTTTGTTGATACCTTTTTAAAACATTACTTAAGTACTTGATTCTATGTACGTGGGTTAAAATCACACTTTGTGATGTGAGGAATAGTATAGTGATACTGTGGTGTATGCTACTTATGTAGAGATATATAAGTAGTATATAACAACAATCAGAAGTGGAATGCCTGACAGTAGAGGGTTAGGAAGACCGGATTTAAGAAAACAGGGATTTAAACAGAGATATCAACAGGAATGAAGGAACGATGAAGTTTGTAAGAAACAATTGATGGAAGATATTCAAATGAAGTTTATAATGTATGGTGTCATATTTTACGAAAACATTCTGTGAATCTGTACTAAACGATAAATTGGTCTTCCCCACTTGAGTATTATCTCACTACAATGCTACTTGGGTTGCGTAAAATGAAGTAGATAAAGTGTGATTTGAAGTTGTAACATATCATTCGAAATTCAAGTAAGTTAACCGCTAAGCTATTGGCTATATCACTCTTATGATTATTAACTTGAAAATTGAGAGTTGTGCCCATCCACGACCCCGCCTCGCGAGATTCGAACCCAGGACCTACTAGTTTTGCACGCGAACGCTTAATCTCTAGACCATCCAACGGTGTTAATCTCTAACTTCGACTAATCCACGAAATTGAGCGACACATCCACCATTGTCATCAGTGATTTACTATCTCACAATAGACCCGGTTGAACTCCACTCGTCACTACTTCTCACTAGGACTCCAAGAAAAAGTTAATGAAGCCAGTCACTAGTGAGTATATGTTGATTAATATCAGAAGGGGTTTTGTGGATATTATAGTAATTTTAATAGTTGAGATCATGAATCAATTGAAGTTAGACCACTATGGAAAACATGGAAGCACTAAACGACCGTCTCGTCCTATTGATTTTAATGTCAATCTCTACTGGGTTTTTTGTATTTTCGTGTTGTTTAAAAAATGGAACAATAATTTTAAATAAATTATTTTTATGATCATATTCAATTCTTGAATCTTCCTGTACTGCTGTTACTACTACTACTGTAGTGAACGAGAACACAAGTTGGGAAAACCATATTTATGCGGATACAAAATTACAGAATCTCTTAGTAAAATTTGAGAACTATTAAGTAAATACTTCATTTGCAAAATATCCATCAATTGTCTCAGACTTTGCTGTTCCTTCGTCTCCATATCAACCATTCTTCTCTTCGATTTTGTCAACCTTCTGATGCCAGTCATTCCACATTCGAATGGTGATACAAACTGCTTATACGTGTCAACACCAGTAGCATACACCACACTACTACTACTATTATTAATAATGATATTCATATTCAGACTACGATGCAATGTGACGTTGGTTCAAATGCTATAAGGAGCATTGGTTTCCTTCAAATTTGCAACTAAACATTTTTAACCAATATAAACTATTATGAGGCCTAAAATAATCACAGTTTCCTGCCACCTACTTCAAACCATCTAACACTCATCAAGACAGTATGACGATAACTAGCATTACAAAGTAAATTTAATGGGCTAATATGTTTTTATTAGCAAATTATTTATGGGCTTTTTACTTCTTACCCAACATACAAGGTGTACTGTAGAATGAAGTGTTTTCAAATTTATGAGACAGTAATGGTTTTTTACTCCGCCTGTAACTTTTCTAGGGTTGTTGTTGGTCCCAAGTCCGGGTAAAGGAGGAGGGTTGAGCATAAGGTCAGCAACCCAATACCGTAAGAAACAATCTTAATGAAAAGATGTTAACCAGAAGGTGGTGCTCCTCGCGTAAGCTTCAGGTAAACGGTTTTTCCAGGAGTCTAAGATATGTGTGCTATTATTAATACTACTGTTATATTCGCTTAACACATACCAGTTTATGTATTTAACTTAGAGTAGTAATGTCCCTGTGAAGATTACTGTTGCCCATACTATCCTCAAACCGTAGTAGGTACAAAAGTGTTTAAATCTGTGGCTCACTTTAACTGGTAAGACTGTAATTTATGGACGAACTTTGAGTGACGCTGGACTGAACTTGAAAGTATCCACCTAGTAACCAGGACCAAATGAGGGTTATAAACCAGTGTGAAGAATTAGAATAATGATTTACAGTTGATGATTAAGGTCAAAAATTAGATTTAGGGTTTTCATTACGAACTGACATCAGTTATGATGCCAAAACTCTATTTATCCCAAATGGCTAAGTGAATTTTGCGCCAAAATCCAAGACTTGTTATCTTATACGTGATTGGTTCGTCCATAAATTATAGTCCCGCCAACATACAAATTAAAATTGATTGTCATTGACGTAGATGTATATACAGTTTAAAATATAATTTTAGGGAACTAAACTATTGATTTTTTCAACACATAGTGTTGGATTACTTTAAATAATTACTGACTCAGAGATTCACTCATGCAGTGTTATTGATTTTTTTTGTCTTTTTTAATTTTTCTATCGTTCTTCCAATCGTCTACACATTTCGCACGGCAAACATTATACTACTCATGAAAATAACAGACAAATATCGTGGATGTGCACTGCTGAGGAGTCCTACGATAGAACGAAACAGCCGTCAAACAGTACTTCCAAGTTTTTCATAGTGATCTAACTTCAATTGACTCATTATTTTAACAAATGAAATTACTATAATATCCACACGAAACCCCCTTCTGATACAACCAACCAATAGTATGTTAGCAAACGATGATACTATGGACATAGAATCTAGAAATCACGCACATACACGAGTATAAAATCTCTGAGAACTAATATTACTACTGATATTATTATAATCAGTAGTAGAAAAAAAAGCCAAAAAAATTGCTTTTGTTATTCGGTAATATTCACAGCAATCAGGGAATATACTGATTGAAAACGGTGTAAATAAAAACAAAAGAATAAACAAACAAATTATTCATATTTCTTGGTTAAAAATATTGAAAAAAAAGAAAAAATTAAACTGAACTGATATGTTTTCTGTTTTTTTTGTGTTGATAGTTTAGGTGCTTGGGTAACATAAACACACACACACACGCGCGCGCACACACACAAAACTTGTGGATGTAACCAAGTGGAAAAAAATACTGAACACAAACCAAAACTTTTCATGAAAGGTCACAGCCATAGATTAAGGTTAATCACTATGTTGGTATAAAAATGAGTTTACTCAATTAAAAAATAAATAGAATCATAAGAAAATATAATAATAATAATAATAATGAATAAAATAAATCAATTATAATCAGGGTTAATTAAACATTGCCAATCAAATAATAATAATCATGATGATATAAGTAAATAAATTGTAAGATTATCGCATACAACAATTGAGAATGGATGGTGTGCGTTGATGTTTCTTAATGCTGTGTGATTTGTTGCGTATAACGGTACGATGGGTTACATGTTTAATATTATTATTATCATTATTATTATTACTATTAATATTAGCATTATCATCATCATCATGATTCCGATGTGATTTATTCGAAACCCGTTTCTGTCTAGATAGATAGATAGATAGATAATATTATAGATGTAATGTGAATATTACTGTTATATTGTTTGAGCTCACCGAATTTTAGGCGCATTAAAATCCCGTAAAGCAAATGCCATCGCTGAATTATCCAATTGTGCTTGTCGTTCATCCCGATCTATATGACAATCAATTTTAAAAAAATTATAAAAAGGACAGAAAAAAAACTATTTATTCTGATCACAATGAGGATTTGTAGAGATTGTAGTAATTTTAATAGTTGAATTCATGAGTCAATCTAAGCTAGATCACCATTGAAAACCTGGAAGCAGAAGACGGTCGTCTCGTCCTTGTATAAGACTCTTTTGAGTTACTAAATGATATGATATAGATTTAAGAATATTGTTTAACATAATGAGCATTAAATATCAAATTGAAATTATATAACATATAACTGGGTACATTTGTAAGATAATGATTAGTTGAAGTTCGACATTAACACCGTTGAATGCCGTCTCAGTGGTCTGATGTTTAAGCTCTCGCGCGCGAGACTGATAGGTCCTGCGTTCGAATCTCGCGGGGAGGATCGTGAATGCGCACTGTTGAGGAGTCCCATAATAGGACGGAACGGCCGTCCAGTGCTTCCAGGTTTTCCATGGTTGTCTAGCTTCAGTTGACTGATGATTTCAACTATTGAAATTACTGAAATCTCCACAAAACCCCTTCCGGTAATAATGAAAATAGTTGAATTCATGAGTCAATCTAAGCTAGATCACCATTGAAAACCTGGTAGCAGTAGACGGCTGTCTCGTCCTTGTATAAGACTCTTTTGAGTTACTAAATGATATGATATAGATTTTAGAACATTGTTTAACATAATGAGCATTAGATGTCAAATTGAATTTATATATCATATAACTGGGTACATTTGTAAGATAATAAGAAAGTATTTATACTGATCACAATCAACTGGAAACAATAAACATAATTTATATCTTCACCATACCTTATGTCACACTAAGCTACAACAACCTCAGATGATAATGTATGATTTGAAACTGTGAAACATTATTAACTCACAGAAGCATAACTATTTCTATACATTTTTAATTAATCTAGAGTTATGATGGACAAATGATTAGTTGATTTCAGCTGATTAGTTAATAAATAAATAAAAAACAGGATAAAGTGTCCAGGAGGAATTTACAGACTATGTAGTACTATCAATTAAAATGATTCCTTGAAACATTTCGATTCATATTGTCTTAATGGCAGTGTTCCGAAAAAGTGAAAGGACATACGATGATATCCGGTAATTAATTTGATTTGGTAGATATAGAGAATTCATCAAAGTCGAATTGGAAAACCTTGATTATACACTAATGGTGTATATAGGGTTTGATAGTTATAAAACAATAAATAGTTTAACAATCTTTGATCAATTATGTAATTAGAATTCAACTTCAGTTAAAACAAAGGTTCTGTTATATCCTGACGATAATATTGAATAGTAACTATTTGAATCCATTTATAAAATAATATTATATATATTAAGTGCTTGGCGCGAGACTGATAGAACTTGGGTTCGAATCTCGCGGGGTGCGGGAACGTGGATGCGCACTACTGAGGAGTCCCATACTAGGAGGAAACGGCCGTCCATTACTTCCAGGTTTTCAATGGTGGTCTAGCTTCAATTGACTCATTATTTCAATCAAAAACTTAATGTTATAATATCTTTCTTACGGTTATAACCCAGCTATTCCTATTGCTTAATATCCTTGGACACCAATCACTCGACAAGTCCCCAAATCAGAACACGGTTGAACAGGAAAGAGATTATATTCCAAATAACAAGGTTAGATGGAAGCAAGAAGCAAGTAAGAAGCACAATAGGGAAAACTTTAGTACATTTATAGTTTTTACATGAGAAAATTCTAGAGTATTCTCCAACTACCAACTAGTGCTGATGGGATAAGAATTAGCTAATCAACGTGCACCAAAGCAATCGTGCATTGAGCATGCTTTAATCCAATCTATATCCCGCTAACACTTAACAATCTCCACAACCCCTAAACTGATATATTTTTATTGAATAATTGGTAGGTAACTAAACTATTCATATTGGTGTTCTTATGGACCTACGAACTGTTATTAAACTGCTATTATGCTATTCTTGAGTTATGCCCCGTCTATCAATTACTATCTCCTACATTCACAACTACTTTTGGCTAATTCTTGTACAAATGTCGTTTCCTATTTTATGGTACAATGTGGTCTGTCTGGTTGGTATATAAACCTATTATGCTTGAAATAAATTATTCATATCGTAGAGGTTGAGATTGGTGTTCTGGACGTAAAAGTTAGGGCTAGGCAGGAAGCAGGACCGATAAGGACTCTAGGGCTGCTCGTACTTGTTTTATATGTCATTGGTCTGGTCGATAAATTCCTGCTCTCTAATTGGCGGTATCATTACGTCATATATATATTGATGGGGGCACAAAGCGACGAGTTATAATAAATTCATTTGTTAAAGTTACGATAATCATTGAAATATTGAAAAGAAACTAAGAAAAGTACTTTGAAATAAGAGAAAATTATAGATACAATTGACTCTGGATGTATATGTCAACTATGCATCCTAATACATAAATATACGTTTACTGTTCAATAACTATGCAAACTGAGGACATCAATTTTCATTTTATATAAAATCTATCGCTTCCAAAATTCCTTCCACTTGTAGTACTCTACTTATCTTATCTCCAATGTCATAAATGAAACTACCTTGGATGTCCATAGAAGTTATATTTCTTGAAGTGACTCACTTTATTGTTCATTTCTTCTTCTATCATTTCAATTCAATCTAGTACTCGTAGAACTAACTGTTATTCGGTATTTCTTATCCTCTCTCTAGACAAATGTCAGTAACTTTGAGACAGTTTTTATTTAAAAATATTTCAATCTTAACTTCTTTGCTAAAAATTATTGTAAAGATGATTTTCGTATATTCAGTTCATCAAAAATCACCCGGATAAGGAATCCGAAATGAAAAAAAGACACAACAGATAGTACACAATCACTGCAGATTACAAGATAATTACACTTACTTACTCATGAGTTAGAAGCTGTGACCAGTGGAGTTAAACCATATCAAGTGTGAAACAATTATCCTCATCAACTAATGGATAAGGGTTGAGCATTCTCATGAACTAATTGAAATTAGACACACAAACTGTTGGATTATGAGTTAGTGTTCTATAAGTTAATTGTTCACATGTGAGATCGATGATCCTGGGTTCGATTGTTCATGGTAGGATTGTGAATGTGCATTAATGATGAGCTTTATACTAGGATGGAACATCTGTTCAGTAGTTCTAAGTTTCTATAATGATCTAAGTGAGATCAGTTTGTGATTTAAACTATGAACATCTTACAGTCTCGATGATTTAGAATTACAAAGTCTATATTTTTCAACTTTGTCTTTACCACTAATTTCATCACTTTTACTCTTGACTGGAATAATAAACTAATCACCAGAAATTCGACTGATACAACGATGAAACAATTGTCTGTTATCTAAAAGATGGTTGGGACATGTATTATGTATGCCAAGGGATCAACGACCTTGATTTGCAAAGTTTAATGACATAGGAATAGGTCTATGAAGTCATTGACTGTGAGATAGAGCCATGTTGGTTGGTGCAGCTCACCAATGGTTGGAGATGTTGGATGACACAACCCAGAATATGTCTTAATAATACAGATGTATTCATTTTTTTCTTCTCTTAGATTTCGAATTTTAAAACTACCCCAGAGTTTTTATTCTGTGAAGTCATTCTTTTTCTCCAGTCATTGTTTACATCAAATACTGGTACCATTACCATTTCTACTATTCTAGTATTCGTCTTGATAAATTCCTTTCGCTGTGCTATGTGTATATGTGTCAAATTCTACATTTCTTAAGCGTTACTGTTTTACCAAGTAATAAGTATCGAATGTTTTTCTATGTTAAGCATGTTATGAATATACATATACCGGAAATAAGAACTTACTCATTAGCGAATTAGCTGTCTTATCAGATATTTGTTTAACTGGATAGTGTTCACCACTTTGTGGTATCCATACTCTTGATAAACTTTCATGACCATCTAATAATCGACGTTTACGACTAGCTGAACGTTCAGGTAAACATGCACCACCATGTATTAATCTTCCTCGATTATCATATGCATAACCAATTCCTTCATAACCTTGATGATAATCACTTAAACCTTTGGATAAATGACTTTCTGTCATTCCTGTGCTATATATAGATTTTCTATCTAAACTATGTCCATGTGAAGATGATCTGTGTCGACGTTCAAGTTCTGCTTGAGCTTGTATTTGTATATTTGATAATCTAACTGGTGTAGCTGGCGAGATTGTATGTTCTGATGGTACAGGATGATCACCGAACCATAAAGTATTCATTGAACTGGAACGATGTTTTGATGGGTGGGTACCAGTTAAACCACTTAGTGTTCGACGTTTTGTACTGATTATTAAACTGTGTTTTGAACCTTAGAAAAAACATATACGATTATAAAAAGTGTTTATTCGATTTACTTATATACTACCAACTAATGAAGTTCTTCAATGTTCGGATAATTTTTAGCTAACTTATACAAGTATAGTACATATAAACATGGCCCTTAAAACAGAAAGACATATAATGTTGGTAGATATTCCAAACATTTCTCTCATGTAATGGAACCATTAGGTGAATAATGCTAGGGTGAACTGTATAGCTTGAGAGAGGTATAATAATGTAAACATCAGTTGTCTTACATAGGGGAAGCATTTACCATATCTAACCCAATGCATAAGACTGACTGACTTAGAATTAAGTTCAAACAAAGTTAGTGGTTAGGAAACCAAGATATGGTATCATTTGTTGGAATTATTGATTATCAGTTTGAACTATGTCGGTAGTTGTAGAATATCAAGTTGTAAATCGTAAAATATTTGTTATCTATGACAATTACAATATTGGACTTGGATACATCAGTGATATTTTCTTTAAAATCTTGAGTTTAATGTCATTTGTGATGCGCCTGTATTCCAACATCTTCATCTGACTCTGAGAAGCCAGACCTATTATTTAAGAGGAAAAGGTTATACACCGGGTCTATCAGAAATTAGTCAAATGATAAGCACACGTGATTAGTCAAAAAGTAGCTTGAATTTCTAGAGAAGAAAATATACATCGCCGGTGGTTTAATTTTCTAAGGCATGAAGGTATATAGGAAAATTGCACGTCAGTATCATTATTGGATACAGCGAATCACAACAATTCCTTACTGTTCGTTCTTTATTTCCATTCGCCCCTTTTAAAATACCCTTCCTAGATTTGGCCTTACACTACAATTACTACTTTTACTAAAGTTGGATAGTGAATAGCAGTGCAATCCAAAATTCTCACTTCATCCCCTTCGAAACTTGGCATCTAGTATAGTTACATCCGAGTGTTGGTGTTCAGATTAGGACTTTAATCTAATTGTTTTCATTTCAAGTTCTAACACGTTATCCACTAAGCTAATGAGTCGAGAAAGTCAACGATTGGTGAAACAGGTATCAATTTTATTCGTATGTGTTTGTAGTTTTCTGTCATCCATGATGATATTGATCAACAAACGTCAAGAACTGGAAAGTACAGACTTACGGATGCATCTGATATTATTATCTCCTCTGGTCGTCTTGCTACATGGTGTGAAGTGTATCAACTTAAAACTATGGACAGTTTTCTACCAGATCTTACGTTGTCTATGAATGACCACCTACCTTGACAGAATATTCAAGAGGAATACTTAATTTTCGAAAAAAATTCTTCCTTTCAACCAAAAACTTCATCCTAAATAATAAATCAGTACTTTATGTAAGTTTCTCATTGGTTAGTTAGTAGACGACAAAATTTGGTCTTCAATAGGTAGCTGTATGATTAGGTCACTTCGTAACTAACTATACAGTGTTATTTACTGAACAATTGTATCCAAAAGACATAAATCCCTGAGTCTGGTTGTTCATACTCATCAGTAGGAAATAATATGAAGTTTTATGATTACTACTGCTTCTTGTGTGGATCTTTAATTCTAATCAATGATATTAAAAATCAGTTAATTACTAATCAATATTGACATCGAAGATCCTAAATGTGGTGACTTCAGTATTTCCTTCGCTGTAGTTTACTCTATTCAGTTAAATGCCTCCAAATGCCCTGGTACTAAAGAGAGTCGAGAGAGTCAGTTCTCTCTCTACCTCAAAATGCTCTCACATGTCCACATATATACAACCACTGACAGGGAAGTCCTACTCACTGCCTTCTCGCATCACGGGTATTGTTTAAAAAATGGAGAGGACGAAAAATGGATGTCTGGCGCTTTCACCGCCTTGGTGGATATGGAGGATCCACCTAGGGGAGTTAAAAAACCCTGATTCTAAATCAATGGTGCATATGGGCTCCAGCATCCTGAAAAAACAAATGGCGTGTGAACCAATCGTTGGTCACTGGCTACCATGGGACTGCACCTCCAGACATTGCTCTACTGCCTTGTGGATTAGGTCGAAGACTCCAGGTGTAGCCCCCTAAGAAAACCAACTGTTTCCGTTTGAGCACCCAGAAAGTATCCCAGACCTCATATAAATCAAATGATTTATATGGTGTCTATCTGAATGGTGCCTCCTTGTACCAATGTTTATGTGTTTAAATAAAAATAAATAATAAATTCAATTGACTAAACTTAATTATTCATGATAAGTAATGGCAACAATTATTTAATTTGAGTTGATAATAAAAACATTTGATGTATGTTAATTTACTTCATACAAACTAGTGATGAAAATGTATGTTAGTTGTATCTATGCTATTAGTTATACAAGTTATATTAGAAATGAATTTCAAATAGGCGAACCTTTTATAAGTTTCCATACAGAAATCGATTGATCAATGATAACAGAAGAAAAATTAGGGTGAGACGTTTCTTTTTTGAAAAAAGGCACATAGTATCTATTTAATTTGAAAACTCTTAATTTCCCATTGAAATCGAATTGAAGTTAGTTAACGGAAAATATAAAAATTACAAGGTTTACCAAACTCTTAAATCACTCTTTCAGTAACAATTTACTTCATGTTTACTAGTGAGAAACATTAAGAGAAGTAATTAGAAGTCAGTCAGTCAGTCAGTTACAATGTAGGACCAAACATATATGGTGAATCGCTCCAAGTTGCCATACCTCACTCATTAGCACAACAAGATGAACACCGGATCCATAGAAGTAGTTAATTCAATGGTGGTAATATATAAAAGATTATGTATAAGGATATAGTACGGGAAGAAATGAATATGACTAGAAGATTTTGATCATATCAGGTACGAAAGAATACAATATTATCATTGCGAATGAATGATAGTTCTACAATATCATGTATTTAATATGGTTTGAAGTTGAAAGCTCACTGTAAGACCTGAAGGTTGAATATTTGATGGTTTCATGGATGCGTACTGCTGAAGTGTCGTATCAAAAGATGAAGAGAATACAGTATATCTTGGTTTTCAATTGTTTTCTACTAGCTTAAATCAGTCAGTGATTTATTTCAACAAATGTTCTGAATTATAAATTATTTAGTGAGACTATAATTTATAGGTGACCTTTGAGTGACGCTAAACTGAATTTGTGAGTGTTCATATACTAACTAGGACTAAATGAGGGTTACAAAACAGTGTGAGGAATTAGAATTATGATTTACAGTTGATAGTTAAGGTTAGGAATTAGATTAAGGGTTTTCATCACAAACTGACATCAGCTGTAGTGCCCAAACTCTATTTAGCCAGTGGGATGAATGAATTTCGCGCTGAAATCCGAGACCTATTATCTTAAATCTGATTCGTTCGTCTGTAAATTATAGTCTCGCCAATTATTTATTTAACTGATTTCTAAGGGCTGATAACACTAAAAAAATCACTAAACAGTTGGAACACATAACTTAATGTGAGTTCAAACACAAGGCTTGGCTGGGGGACATATCTAATTTCTTTTTCTCCTTTTAGATATCTATGTATGAATACGTTAGATGAAACTGAAATCACATCAAATATTACAATAGAAGTCTATTACCAATAGGGAAAAAGACTCATTAACAAAATGAATAAATGCTGAACAATTTTTTTTAACAATATGATGATATATTCGTAGCTTTTAAATCACGAACTGATCTCACTTTGGTCATTATAGAAACATGGAACAACTGGATAGATGTCCCATCCTAGTATAAAGCTCATCATTAATGCACATTCACAATCCTACCATGAGCAATCGAACCCAGGATCATCGATCTCACATGTGAACAATTAACTTATAGAACACTAACTCATAATCCAACAGTTTGTGTGTCTAATTTCAATTGGTTCATGAGAATGCTCAACTCTCATTCATTACTTGATGAGGATAATTGTTTCACACTTAATATGGTTTAACTCTAGTGGTCACAGTCTCAATGAAACTCCAGGTGTCGCAACTTCAAACTAGTTATGGATGCACACCTCTAATAAGTCACAACATAATAGGGTGAAATAGTTATTCAGTTCTCTCTGATTTCCAATAGCAGTCTATTTAAGATCGGTTCGTGATTTAGACTATGAAAAGTTTACAATCTTCGCAAAAAATGTTCTGATGTTATGATGATCGTTAAAATATTAAGTGCAACTTACTTGTATCATTCACCACTAAAATGATCAACCAAGTAGCATGTATATAATAATTTACACAAAATTATTACAGAAAAACGTCAGCCAAATAAACAGATTTAACGTTGAGTTCCAACTAGAGAACATTCTATTGTCAGGCTACACAGTATGTTAATGGATAATAAGAGTAGTATACTAAATGAATTTCATATTTTACCTTGGACTATTCCCTGATTCATTGGGTCCAGATTTCAAAGAAGACGAAATATTTGTCAAAGTGAAATGGTTCATTAGTCAACATGTATCAAATGTACAATAGCATCTACCTTCAAAAATAGAACCAAACGCTGGTCTAACATCCAATTACTTGCTTGGAAGTTGTTCAATTGCAAAAGAGATTAGCTTTCAACCAACTGGTTGTTGGTTCGAATTAAACTTAACATGCCTCAGTACACATGACTATCACAGATAACGATTATAGCTAAAAGTCATGTGTATGAAGGAATGTGTTTATACTCATTCTCACACACTCTCTTTGATAAATCTTCCAGTTGAAAGCTTGTTATTGACCTCTCAGCCACCTCCTATAGTCATAAACTATTATTAAACTTAACTTGGTCAACAAAGAAAAGGTGATAAATATGAGCAAAAGTTTTCCTCTAAGATTAATTTATGGATGAACAGTCGGGTGTGTTTATGGGTTTTCAGATGACCTTTCTTTCCTAGAGACTTCTGAGAGCATACTGAATATTGTAACAACATAAATAATTATATAATCCAAACGTGACAAATAAACTTTCTCTATGTTTCTGCGTAGCTTCTGTTCAATGATGATTGAATGGAACATTTTGAGCCTGGATTTCTAGACTTTGTTGAAGGACATTTATGAACTCCCAACACTATCTATGTACTTTTAATATTTTAGTCCAGATAGTGAAAATTCTTCTTTTAATTAAAAATTTGATCAGCCCATTAATTTGATTCCATAGTAACTTACCATTAACACCGTAATAACCAGAACTTCGACTTGTTGCAGTTGTATGTTTAGAACGTGGTCGTGATATACGTTCTTGTGACATTCCATTTGAATGATCACGATCTAGTCCTTTCATGTATTTACCTGTTTTGTCATTATAATAAATACCAGAAATATTTTCATAACCCGGAGTGGAAGGAATTGACATACCTTCAGGACTAATAAGACTATCACGAATTGATGTGATTGACTGTCCAGTTTTTTGTCCTTTCGACTGTTTTCTTAATTGTACAGGTGGATAATTATCTACATTGGGCATTTGTAAATAAATAATCAATAAACAACTCAATAATAATTAAGTACCTGATAAATTTAGTTAGTATTAGCATTTTATATAATAGATTCACCTGGTGTTGTTTTACTTGTATCTTCTCATTGTTATTTAGGACTGCAATTGATCAGTCTCATGTTGGCATATGTGCATCCCTGTGCGGATTGTCTCGATATAGCCTTAAGTCACAAGCTTTTTGAGCAAAAACGGATAGTGGCTAGCAGTGTAGTCCAGTTTGACACGCGTTTCGTCCTATTTGGGACTCGTCAGCCGAGTCTACTTGCATCTCAGAGTTGACGCTCACTCTGGGACTCGAACCCAGTACTGTTCGCTTCAAACGCCATCGCGTTATTCACTTAGCTACAAGTAAAACAACACCAAGTGGATTTAAATTACACCTCATTGCATAAGCAGGGCTCCACTGCTAGCCACTATCCATCGTTTATATAATAGGTTTCAATTTAGAGAAAGGTCAAAATGTCAGAACATTTCTGTTTTAATACTCATGTTTTGTGAAGAAAGCACTTATATTGACCATCTAGCCTAATAACAAATCATTCACGATCAGATACAGAGGCTTACATTAAACTTTACATAACATTCATTTGGTAGACAACATTATGTATAACTTAGTCGCAGCAGTATTTAGATAAATTCGATAAATAAACTGACTAGGTAACCAACTTTTAGACGATACTGATAAGTAAAGAGTGTAGTTGTAAGCTGTAGCAAGGACTTTTCTGTAGTTAACTAAATTTGCCTTTAATATACCGCAACTCATGAAGTCGATAATCCACTAAACTGTCTAAATTTACCACCAAACACACAAAAACTAAAATTTTAAGAAACACCCTTTTAATTATTGGAATGTGTCTCGAGTCAATCAGTTACTTTCATACTCCACGACCATCCGACTGCCATACCCGTTATGGAAGTGTAAAAATTGAGAAATGACTAGGAATGGCAAACTGAATTATGTAGCCAGTCTATTATCCAGTCTGATGTCAATGTAATTTATTGTAACGGTGTAATGATGCAAAAAATATATAGCGTATTTTAAATTCTTAGTACACCTTTATGATATTTAAATGAGTATTATTAATGCTTGAACATCTGGGCTATCTGTTTCTGTCATCAGATGTCGATTCCTGAACTGCTAACTTTTAGCCAGCGACCACTCAATATTTGTCATCAGGATTGACGAAGAAGTAAGAAACGGAAATTTGTTGAAATACTTTGTGCTGAGAATTTTATATTGTACCAAAAATCTAATAACGAATAAAGCTAACAATAATAATAAGACAATCGAGAATTCATTAGCCATTAGTTTGAGTCGTATAGGTAAAATCAGATTATCAGTTGAAGATATTCGAGAAGATTACAAACAGTGATTGAGGACATTGGATGACATGGCTTAAAATCAGTAACAGTCGCGTAAATATATTCATTTTTTATCTCCTTATAGATCTTGAGCCCCAGTATTCTTTCATGCATAATATCCTACTCTGTTATAGAATACTTTGTAAAATTTGACGCTATTGAGTTTCATAAATAACCAAAAATATTCTATATTAGTAATTGTGTAACTAGAAATTTACATACTCGAAGGTTCTGGTTCAGATCGTCTCCTTGTCTGAGTTATTGTACGTAATGCTGGTGGTTTAAGTTCTTCATCCGATTCTCCTGAATCATCATAATCACTTTCATCCGATGTATATTGATCATAATAATCAGGCATTTGATCTGATATTCTATCACTGGTTCTAGGTTTACTTGGATGAATAACTGTATCGCCCAATCTAGGATCATAAGCACTATGAGGGCCGGAACGTTCACTTAAATCTTGAAGTGATCTCTTGTGTCCATTGTATGGTGGACGAATAACTGGTGGACCTGAACCAGGTACATTTACATAATAATTTTCATCAACTAAAAAAAATATCAAATCAGAAAATTATTTCTAAGATCTAAGAAATGTGATTTGGTTTTAGAGTTCTTAGATTTAATCATTTCATATATCTCATAATTATGATTATCGGTATTATATGATCTTTCATCAATTAACGAAATGCTGATTATGCCTTTCAGTTTATATGAAGCTCATTTCCTGTTTTAATAACGATACCGCTTTCATACAACTAGAAACATTGATTACTTTAAACAGAGCTATGCAGAAAGGTCTTAAATTAGAATTAAACAGTTATTCAGTGGTTTTTGCTATTCAATGAATTCAGCAAATCTACCCGCATAATCAAGTGAACAGTTTACTGAGAAGGTTAATTCTATCGAATCTTTGACAAAACAATTGAGTTAAGTGTAAACCAACACATTGATTTTTGTTTAGAATATAGTGTGATTATTACAAAAATATATGCAAGATATTCTTGAAACATACAAAATCAGGTGAACATGTCTCATGAAATATTCAAATAATGATTGTTCACAAAACATACTATAAACTATATGACAGTGTTAGTTATGTCTAAAACCATAACAGCGGATAAAAATCGGATCTGTCTTATATCAACAAAATTTCAATGAAACCGTTAGGTGCCGGCTCAGTGGTCTAGAGGTTAAGCACTCGCTCGTGAGACCGAAGGTCATGGGTTCGAAACCTACGTACGGGACCGTAGATGAGCACTGTTGAGGAGGATAACAATTCAACTGAAGAAAAAACCATCGAGTCTACGATTCTTAGCACACACACACGTGTATGTGCTATAGAGAGCTAATCAGAAGGTCTTCCACTACTTATTGGAACTGTGGCGCATGGCATTTCTCCCGTTCCTGCCTTTCAAGAAATATAAATGAGCAAAATGTAGAGTAACAGGTCATAAGGAGGGGTTTCGCAAACGCAACAAACCCTCATCCCATTATCGGATGCCAAAAAGGATCAGTTATGTTAACCCCCGATGCTTACGCAAGTACTTATCCATTAGTGTTAATGAATGTAACATGACTTTGGAGTTGGACACAGCATTTTATGTCTTTTTGCTTTGTCTTAAAACTAGGCACGAACTTAGTTGACTAAGCTTTCATTCTATAAATTATCATAAGGGATTGTAAAACCGAGAAAATCACCAGCAATAACCCCGAATCCAGCCTCATCTAAGGTTTTTCCCCCTGCTGTTTTAGATATAATTACGAGTACCCATCAGTAAAATATAACTGAAACCTCGTAGCTTTTTTCCAAAAAACAAACAAACAATAATTAAGTTTGAAAGGACATCAAGGTATTAAAAAATTACTAACCTGAAACCATTCCACGACCTGATCTTCTGTCTGCTTTTGGGCTTGGTTTATCGTCTAATCGTTTTGTTTGGTCATGATCAGTAGGTTGAGGTGGCGGTGGATGACGATGTGGTTTATCAGGTTCTACGTTTGAAATATACAAAGAAAGATAAGTCCTGCCTAATCCATAACTCTCAACTCAATATAAGCTTGGATTCTTACTCAAAGTTAAGAAACTATGGCAATATTTTGCTTATCATAAACTGATACTGACGTAAGATGAAAATGAAAAAGCAAGGAACACTGAAAAACTATTTCATCCTAGTTTTCAACTTCTCTTATCGTTCACATTCACTTACAAGATTGAATTTAAAATGTTCCAGTCTCGCAGTGAGTAGAATGAGAGAAATATTTTCAAATAGTACGAATCCTTCCAAACAAAACACTATGGTAAAATAATAATCATATACTTATTGGTTAATGAGATAAAAGTATAGTATAAGGAGGAGATTTAGCAATTCCCAAATTGGCTCCTTGATTTTGAAAGGATTTTTTAGTCACTGAGCAATAAGTTCGTAGAAACCAAAAGTATTTCAAAACAAATTAGTTTGTTTGTCTTTAAAGAAATTTATTGGCTTTTCAAAGTTTATTACCAGTTTTCCGGTCTTAGTATTCCAGAACTTTCATGAGATAACATAGTTATTCTAAGCGTAGGTCTATTCATGCTAGATTTTTGATTGAGATCATGAACCGACTGATGTCAGACTACCATTAAGAACTTTGAAGCATTGGACGGCCATTTCGGCCTACTGTGAGACTCCTCAGCAGTGCGCATCCACGATCCCCCGCGGGATTCGAACCCAAGGCCTCCGTTTTGTGCGCAAATGCCTAATCTATTGGACTACTAAGCCGCCATCCAATGGTGTTAATGTCTAACCTCAACCAATCCACGAAATTGAGTGACCATCTTTCATTGTACTGAGATAGATGCCTGTCTCTACTTGATACGGATTAGCTCCACTGGTCACGGCTTCTCACTAGAACTCCGAGAATTTCCTCACGAAGCTATTCACTAGTGAGCACGTGGTAATTATCAGTATAGGGGTTGTGCAGATTATTAAGTTTTTTATTGAGGTCATCCACTGCTTCCAGATTTTCAATGGTGATCTAACATCAATCGGTTCATGATGTCAATCAAAAACTAATAGTTTACTAGAAACAAAGAGGAAACTAATTGATTCTTGTGTTATGTAAAATCTTTATATAAAAGCCACTTATCCTTAAAATGTACATAAATACTTAAATGTAATCCCTTCAATTCTGATTGACTCCCTCCACTACTTTATATTTTTACTATGAAAATAACAAAATCATTATTAGGTAGTAATTTGAAGTCATTTGATTTTATCCTTGAACAATTATGTTGAAATAGAATGAATTAACGTTAAACCCCAAAACTGAAATAGTGAAAGACAACAGTAAATTATCAAGTTAATATGAAAGAATGAACTGAACTGAAAAAAACAAAAACAATACTAAACACTTAGAACTCATTCCTGTTAACATTCATTATTTGGATTCATCTACATGCTATTCGAAATTGTATAGAACAGAATATCAGTTATATACTTTTCAAATCTTGATCAAAACCATTCAAGTTATATCGATTTATTGAATACAGTCCTTGATAATGCTCTAATTCAAGATTTTCTTTCAACAAAAATTCGTCTCAGTTAAGGTGCCACATTGAAAATTGGTGAATGTTAGACAACTTTTTGTTTGAGACTTCTTTTCAAAATACATCCATAACCGCACCTGAGACTAAACTAGTCAGTCAATTAGTTACAACATGGGACCAGGCACACATATACATCGGTTCAAGTTGCCATACCTCACTCATTAGCACAACAACATGAACACCGAATTCATAGATGTAGTTAATTCAATGGTGGTAATATATAAAAGAAAGATTGCATATAAGGATATAGTACAGCAAGAAAGAATTAGTTCATAGAAAGTAAGATATGAAGCGATTTTAATCTCATAGTTTAAAGGAAGATAGAAAGTGTATACACCCACGCCATTGTGATCGATTCTGAGCCATGTCACACACAGTCTCAAACCATTGGTTACGATAGTCATGCTGACCCCAACCAGGAAGTCTGCATCTACCAACATGACTCAGACTAGAAGTTAGTGACTTTAAGCACTGATTCCACGTTTTGTTTTGACCGCCTCTAACTTTCTTCCAACCATCCCAACACCACTTAGCATCGTGCATCGTGGTAATCGGTGTTCAGGCATAGGTGACAAATTGGCCCAACTATCTCAGTCGATGAAGATTCACAACTTCATCAACTGATTTATCATCATTTCTTAATACCCTGAGTCTAACCTCACTATTACTTACCCGGTGATCCCAGCAGATGCCAGCAATATTTCTGAGGCATCTGTGGTCAAATACTAGTGGTTTACGAGTATCTTCTGCTCTTAATGGCCACGTTTCGCAGCCGTAAAGTAGAACAAAATGAACTATCTCTCTCATACCTATAATAGCACTCTAGATTACCTTGTTTGCAATTATTATTGTATGAGGCTTCACTTCAGTGAAAATCTATTATGGTGTTTGAAATCTCCTGGTTTAGTCTCAGTGGTCTTGACCTCTAACAGCACTCAAGATCACTGAGACTAAACCAGAAGATTTCAAACACCATAATAGATGTTCACTGAAGTGAAGCCCCATACAATAATAATTGCAAACAAGGTAATCTGGAGTGCTATTATAGGTATGAGAGAGGTGATCCATTCTGTGGAGGGATATTTCTTGAGGGGCTAGATAAGAAAACTGAGTGAAGTGTGATCGTGGAGACCTAAGTACATGACCATAGCTCTCAAGAAACAATGGTAGTTTTATTAAAAAAGAAAGTAAACTCGAATCTAATGAAATTATTAAACATGAATGCTATTGACAAGGATGAGTTTAATTCAATTAAATCTATGGGTTCAGTGTATCCTAATTTATATAGATTACCAAAAATTCATAAGCCTAATACCCCATTACGTTCAATTCTATCACTGTGTTGATCACCTACATACAACCTTGAAAACTGGCCGATAAAGGTGTTAAACCCTATCCGAAATCACTTTTGTAATTATTCCTTGATTGATTCATTTGGATTAAGTGCATAATGAATATGAATATAAAAAACAAAGACAATGTACTCCCTTAATGTGAACACTTTATTTACAAATGTACCTGTTTGGAAAACTATTGATATTTTATGTGACTATATCTCATTGAATAACCTTCCATTGTCATTTCCTGTTAAAACTCTTAAAGATTTATTATTAGTATGTACTGACAATGTAAAATTCACTTTTAAGGGTGAGCACTTTCGAAAAATCGATGGCGTAGCTATGGGTATCCCTGTAGAATCATTTCTGGCTGATGTGTTTATGAGATATGTTGAAAATCTAGCTGAAGACTCAATTCAAAAGATATGTCTGTATAAACGCCACGTTGATGACATCATAATCATAGGGGATAAACGTGATGATGTGAACCGCTTGTCAGAAGAACTTAACACAAGTCAAAGGCATATTTTTCTTACATGTGAAAAAGAGAAGAATAACAAACTTCCTTTTCTAGACGTACTGATTAGTAGGAGAGATGATGGTTCCATTCAAAGCCGACATGGACAGGGTAATATCTTAATTTCTATAGTGACTACCCAATTCATTACAAACGTGGATTAACAAAAGGCTTA
The DNA here is from genome assembly GCA_944470205.2 of Schistosoma margrebowiei. Classification (NCBI taxonomy): domain Eukaryota; kingdom Metazoa; phylum Platyhelminthes; class Trematoda; order Strigeidida; family Schistosomatidae; genus Schistosoma; species Schistosoma margrebowiei. Next base: position 4,751,299 of record OX104025.1, read on the forward strand.
TTCAATAGAATCAATAATACTTGTACTAGCGATACTACAGAAGTAGAGACGAAGCTATTGACTAAAACGTTAATGATTAACTGTTATTCTTTGAAGTTCATAAACCGCTGGAATGTTTGCAATACGGCTAGACCTATGACGCTTCTGGCACCCAAAAAGACAGTTTACATTATTTTACCATTTAGAGGCTACTCAAATAGTCTCATGCTGAAACGGTTATTGAAATTAGCCATCAACAGGACATTTTATGCAACCCAAATAGTCATTATTGAAAAGACAAAGTCTATGTTTCACCAAAACTCAAACAGCACATCCCATTGTGTCTATCAATTTACATATACGTGCGGAACATGTACATAGGGAGGAGCAATTAAGGGTGGTGGAACACATACCCAAATGGCTGCAAAAACAAATGAATCCTAATGGTTAAATAAGTTCACAGGATAGACAGACATCTTCCATTACGAAACATTTTGTTAAGATTGGTCATAAGGTCGATATCAAATCAGCAATTGTAGTGTTACACGAAAGCCTCCAAGGACGTATAGTACAGAAACTGAAACCCTCTTTATGTATTCAAAAACAATCTTTTTTTACCCTTAACCCTACCCTGGTAATACTGATTTATTATCCAGAGTGGTTATCACATCGTTTTTGTGTACTTTATTTATTTGTCTAGTTGACTTTTCAGTTTTCATATAAAAATGTTCAGTTTAGGGGTTGAGGAGATTGTTAAGTTTTTGATTGAGATCATGAATGGATTGATGTTAGAGCACCACTGAAAGCCTGAAAGCACTAGACGGCCGTTTTAGCCTATTGTAGGACTCCTCGGCAGTGCTCATCCACGATCCCGCTCGCAGGATTTGAACCCAGGGCCTTCAGTCTCGCGCGCGAATGCTTAACCTACTGGACAACTAAGCCGGCATCAAATGGTGTTAATGTCTAATCTCAACCAATCCACGAAGTTTCTCGACGATCTTCCATTGTACTGAGGTAGATACCTGTTTGTAACCGACACGGATTAGTTTCACTGGTCACAGACTTAACAAGTATAGATGTGTGGTCAGATCGTTCGAAATGTATTTCACAAATATATTATCACATAATTCTGATAACCTTCGTCTTCTCATTGCATTATAGAAATTTATCAAAGGGATTAATTGTTTTAAATGTAGAATATGTCACAGATTGACTTCAATCTTTTACAAAATTCATTTAATAATATTATAATCGTGCTTATGGAGGAATTGACGTTGAGATAAATTCTTTCACTTCTCATATGAAATAAGTAATCTAGTAAGTTCAAATATGTCAGAAGGGAAGCAGTTGATACTTATGATATAACCACTTTTTAGTGGATTAAAATAGTACTATTCAATTAAAACCTGATTGATCAGTAATTTCTATACTCAGCATGTGGATTAATCCACTTCATAGCATCAGAGATAAAGTCACCTGATTATCAGATGTAACGAACTAATCGAGTGATCATTTTCTACTAAGACAAACAAACTCCCACAGAATGTAATCACCAACTATTAATAAGTAACTATGCTATGAAGGGAAGAAAAGTCAAAATTCGATTGATTTACTCATTATGAGTTTTTTTTCAACAGTACTTCTGTTTTGACTCAATTTAATGATTACTCAATGTAGTAGTTGTTTTATTGTCTCGTATGATATTTTATTCTGTATAATATGCGATGTTCTTGTATTCCATTGACATGAACTATACTCAGCATATGATATGTTATAACTCTAAGTTTTTTTTCATATATGTGATTCCATCCTAATTATTGATCAAAATGGGTGTACAATCAATATATAAATGAGTGTGTCTTTCGACTTAGATGGTCGTTATCATCGTGTTTTCGGGTTAATAAATCTTCACTTATACCAGTCTTTGTGTTCTTACTTTCGCGTCATGGGGATTGCAGAAGTCCTTCATTTAGAGTATAAGTGATAAGCGTTTCCGACGTAACAATCAGCGACAACCAGAACAAGCTGCATTCAACTGATAGGTTATAACAATTGGCGACGGGGATGGGATTTGAACCCACGATAGGGCATGTCTCTGAAATGGACATTTCTGGACCACTGGGATGATCATGAATAACTGCTACTACTTCGTTTATATTACCACTTATCAAGGATTCACGGAGGCTTTCATCGACACGTCCATAAGTGCTGAAGTCATTTCCAGCTCTGTATGCAAATTGGAAATTAATTTATCAACTTCTGTCACATCTCCAAAACATGGATGATTTAGCAGCCATGTGCGTAAAATGTCTAAAACATTCAACTGGCTCTTTTTGAAAGGCTGCTGTTGTCGCTCAAATAGCAACTGTGACTGATCAGAACAGATACCTATTTTCTGAATCAGCACGGTAATGAAAAATACTGTTTGATTAATTAACAATCAATGTCATTCAAGGACAGCGGTGAGAACCCTGTATGCTGATTGCTCGAAATAATTACACTGGATTTTGTTCAATTACAGGTTGACATAGATTCGTTAATTTGAAGATTGAGGGTTCACTATTTTTTTAACCCCGTCGCCAATTGTTATAACCTATCAGTTGAATGCTGCTTGTTTTGGTCGTCGATGATTGTTACGTCGGAAACGCTTATCACTTATACTCGAAACGAAGAACTTCTACAATTCCCACGACGCGAAAGTAAGAACACAAAGACTGGTATAAGTGAAGATTTATTAACCCCAAAACAAGCAGCATTGAACTGACAAGTTATAACAAATTACTCAATATATGATTAAGGTGACAATTTGTTTGATATTATAATGTGTGAATTAGTTCAGTCTGATGATATTCCTCAAAGCATAATTAATTCAAATAACATAAACTAACTAGTTTGTCCATAGGGTGTTTTTTTCACCCGAGGACAAACATTTATTAATTTAACAGAATTCATTTGATAAAATGGATTAGCCTAACATTACCTTGGTTAAAAATTATTCATAATGAAAATGTCAACCATTGTGTATATGTATATGTGTTCTTAGATCTAGCCATATGTCTAATATAAATCTATTTGTGGATGAACATTGGCGTAAATTTACAATTACTAATGGTAAGACTAGTTATCAAAGTTCAACGGTTAAATGTTTGTCTCTCATCAGGATTCGACCAATAATTGGCAAACAATCTACGAAATAGACTTATCGAAACCCATTTTCTAATCATATTCTAATTTCAAAGGAATTAACGAGAATCTATTAGCACAAGTTACTAATTAAGCGCTCTTCGTGTACATATATCTATGGGGTAGTGATTCTAATTGCGATTGTCTAAGTTAAAATAAGTGAATTATACTTAGAACTTGTAACCAAATGGTTGAAAGTTGAATGGTCTCAGGACTAAATCGTCCGTAAATGTTTTAATCAAGTTACTTTAGAAGAGTAAAATTGATTTTTAGTCTGTCATCTTGATAGTGAAAATAATTTGATTTTGAGTGCTTGAAATAGTCAGGTGGAAACTATGGTACCAGTCAGCAAGGCGTACTTTTAGTTTTGAGATAAATGAACCTTTCTGCGAGATGAGAATCTGCCACACAACTTCGAATTCTGAGAAGTTATCACTTTAATAATGGGATAATTGAATATCTATATTTCAACGATAATCGTCATCAATTGAGTGTTATTAAAAATAGAACAACTGAACAGTCAGTTTGTGATACAATGCAATTTACATCTAGTGTCAATGATGATCAACCATCATACAATCAATTTGGTTAATTCTTCAAATCACATTTTATGATAGACAATTCAGTAAGTTTTATCTCCATCCAAGTCATCAGTGTGCACAGTTTATTACGATAATTACCCTTACCAAATAATCTCATTTGATGAATATAATTTATTCCAACATGGTCAAACTTTAAAATGACTATAGTGTTTTACTTGCCTACATTGAACTTTGAGAGTTTATTGATCTATTATCAGAATTATATAACTTAATTTGGTGTTATGTATTTTGATTTACATAAAAAAAGTATGGTATGACGATTCAATCGACGTGCCAATAATAACCTTGAAATATGCGATCTAAGTGATTACGTATTTTGTATTAGAGTTCAAGTACCTTTGAATTAATGTTCAAGTTAGTACATTGTCAGGTATCAGATATAATGATAAGAAAGCAACAACTTATTTTTACTGTAACAGAAAATGATATGATTATAAAATGTGTCATAAAAATGTATTTCCTAAACTGATAATTGTTCATTGTTAAGCGCTCGCGCATGAGACTGATAGATCCTGGATTTGAATCTCGCGAGACGGGATCCTGGATGCGTACTTCTGAGGAGTCTCGCACTAGGGCGAAACGGCCGTCAAACAGGGTTTCCAGGTTTTTCATGGTGGTTCAGCTTCGATTGACTCATGATCTCAACCATTAAAAGTTACTATAATATCCACAAAACCCCTTTTGATAATAATTAATAAATGGATTATAAATAGGAAGATCAGCTGTTTGAACAACTTATACACAATTGAGTTTCCTCTAACTAGCAACAACAGAATCTTCTCTATTAGAAAATTGCACACAGAAGTATACAACTCAATGGAAATTATTCAAGAAGAAAACTGATGTCAGTTTTTACTAGACGTTAAAAACAAACCGAGATCTAAATTCCTCAGTAGATTGAGTTTGATTCTTAGATAAGGTATTTTGTCAAGAACATCAATTGGATCATTGAAAACTAGAAAACACAGGACAGCTGTTTCATTCTAGTATAGGACTCTTGAACAGTACATGCCGACGACCCCCGAACCTCTATGTATAGTGACGAAGACTCCTTGGTTTTTAATTGTTCTCAAATGAGACTAATCTACAGTTACTTTTTTCTACTTATTAATATTGACCTTGATTACTAATTAGATTCTGAGTAAAAATTTCACTGAGAACAATCTAAAATTGAGATTAATCAATAATTATTTTGTACGAAACTCAATTTACTGAAGTCATAAAAAATAGAAAACAATTGATTTACTAAAACATTGGACCGATCCCCAACTGAAATTAATATCAGTCTCGCGCGTGAGTGCTTAGCCACTAGACCACTCAGTCGGCCGGTATCCAACGGTGTTAATGTCTAACTTCAACCAATCCACGAAATTGAGCCACACATCCACCATTGTCATCCGTGAGTTACTATCACATAACGAATCCAGTTGAACTTCACTGGTCACAACTTCTCACTAGAACTCCAGGAAATACTTCTTGAAGCCAGTCACTAGTGATCATATGTTGATTCACATCAGAAGGGTTTTTTGTGGATATTATGGTCATTTCAATGATTTAGATCATGAGTCAATTGAATCTAGACCACCATAGAAAACATGACTTTAAAATATATAATCCTTTGAATTTTTACAGAATCATTTTAATTTGTATGCCGTCTGATTATTCTAATAGAATTGATCAGGAACTGATGAGTTGTCAACAAACAGTTACTGCTATATCAGAAGTTAATGAATAAGTGTTTACAATTAGTAGTATAACTTGGTCAATAAATCATCCAAAATGGCGAGGTGGGTACTTAGAGGATCCGCACCACTACTTTAACTTTGATTGAAGCTTAAGAATAAACACGAAATATCAGTTTTGACCTATTTAAGACTAATTACTAAGATGTATCCATATTTATAAAACTACTGGTAACTTCAACCATTCCTGTATTATTTCTAGTGGTATAAGATGTTTCAGTCACATCTTAATTACCAATATCCCTTGTAATATTTCTCAACTTAATAGATGTATGAGAAAATCCTCGAATAAGTACAATTCAAATGATCTTTTGCATACATTACGGATACGGTAAATTGGCTGTGGTTTTAACAAGTTTCATGTAGGACAAGCCTGGCCATAGTGTGTTGGCTAACATGGAAATCAATTGAAACAAGGGCTACGGCAGATAAGCTGTGATAACAAACCATGAAGTAACTAACTTATATTATCTGAGCTAGATAGATAGATTATAATCTACAGCATATGATAGAATAGTAACCTAAATGTTTATTTCCAATATGATGCCATTTAAAGTGTGAATATCTTAGCCATATAACAAAACAGGTTAGTAACATTTTGTACAACATGGAGTTCATCATTTCCTTTGTTAATACAGATTATTTTGATTGTCATGTATCAACTCTCACAGTACTATGTTTCAAGACTACTCATCCATTCTCTCCAATCACCTAAAGCAGAATAAGTAACATTATAGTAATAATAATAATTGTAATACGTATGTAAGCAAAAATTATCAGCTTACTTTTATCTTTATACTTATCATAATGCTTAATTGATGGTTGTTTTCGAGCGGAACCTTGACTAATTTTACCATAAAGACTGCTATCATAAGATAATTCTGATGCAAAATCTATAGTTGGTTTTTGTTTTTCTGCTTCAGCTAAATAATTATATTCATCTGGATGTTGTAATATGCCATAATTAAACTGTGTAGTTGGTTTCCTGGGATCCAATGGCATTGGTTCTCCATTTATATTTTTGAATTCGTCGTCGTATAACTTTTGTTGTCGTTTTCTTTTCTCTGGATCGTCATCAAGATTTTTTAATGAATGTCTGGTGGGAGTTAATGGAGTAGCTGTGTGAAGAAGAAAAAAACACAAATGAACAAAGGTGTTCTATTGATGCATACATAAAGGATCTGTCTTAATTTCATAACTTTACAAGACAGTAACAAAAATTCTTATCTACCTGATAAATAAACACTTTAAAATTTCGATAACCTTCTTTATAGTGAGAATCACGCTTTAAATTGTACAATCTTCATAATAAAACTAGAAAGAAAATTTTCCAAAGTCCAAATAGTGAGCAGTATGTAGACTTGTGGATGGGATTTAATCATAGCTGACAATCATAAACCAGGTACTATCGTTGACATGCTATAAATGACAATGCTATAACATGTGATTGATTATAGGATATTGAGGAATGGGATATTAATTAGGTGAAAAAATTACATGAGGTAGGTTCAAATTCGTAAGTCCGTGATCACAGTTTTACATGTTTTAATAGTACCCACCTCCTATGCAGTGATACTAAGTGTGTATAAAAATTAGTACATAACTGACTGGATTTCAACTTAAGAACTATGTAACTTTTGAACTTGTTTGGGGACATGTTATTGGTTAGCCAATAAATATTTATTGGATTAGTATTTAGTGTTCTTACTTTGAGTCGCAGGAATTGCAGTGGTTCCTGTTTCCAAGTGTAAGCAGTAACACTGAGGTCCCGTAGATAACAGAGGCGAATTTTGGTTCTTTTAGGCAAGTGAACTATTGAGACCACGGGAATCTAACTGTCTAAATAAAATATTTTTGAATCTTGTTATAGCCTCGACGCTTAGTAATAATATTTGAAACAAGGAATTACCATAATTATCACTACTCAATGTAAGAATATGAAAGACTGGTACAGGCGAAAATCAATGTTATACTGAATAAAAAGAGATATAATATTGAGTAATTAATGTTGCATAAGAATGAAATTTTAACTATTCATCCCGTCGTTTCAAATCTAAAAGCTCATAATCTACTACATAGGGCAGAACATAAAGCGTAATTGATCTGCGCTACCTATCGATACGCAATGGTGATAAATGTTGTCGAAGTAGACATAACGAACGGTCTACATATCTAACCCCACAGAAGTAAGTGAACTAATATGTATACATTAAATTAGCCAGGTTAGGCAATTTAACTTTCATATGGAGGCATAAAAGAGGACTATAATAGGCTATATACAATAACTTTCTCGTTCACTAGTGAAAAGAAATAACTATAAATACTTCTAAAATTCATGCAGGTTCAATGGATAGAACGGATTAAATGGAAAAGAGATCATGATGTGATCGGATAAAAGAAACATGTACAAATTATTATGATTACGGTAGACAGAAATGATGAAACTGATGTCAATTACTAAAGAAAAACACTAGTGAAGTAACCATAATATTAATGATAATAATACTAATGATTATAATAATAGCTGACAAGTGTATGAGGCAATGGAAAAAATATGTTCACCGAGGTCTATTTATAGAACATATGACCATAAAATAATTTTTATCGCAGTTTCAGAAATAGCCATGTCTTGAAGAACAGTGAAACAGATGGGCAGAGCACTTTAAGGAACTCTTGAATCGATAAGTCCCATTGAACTCATCCAAAATCGAAGTAGCACCCACGGACCTCCCAATCAAGAGAGAAAAGGAAAACCAAAGAACACATTATGCCGAGAAATGGAGATAGACATGAGAAGAATGAACAACAATTGGATAGAACTAGAAAGGAAGGCTTAGGACAGAGTGAGTTGGAGAACTCTGATCGGCGACCTATGCTCCATTTGGGGCAACAGGTGTAAATAAGAAAGTAAGTAAGCAAATGGAAACTCAAGAAATTTTGATTGATGACTGATGAAAGCTGACAAAGTATAACTTCCAATTCATACAAGTTAGTATTAGGAAAACCAACCTTGATTGAGTAATATTTGAATTACTACAGTTTCTATTCATTTCAATACAAGATAGGCTTGGTAAAATGCTTCTTCAAATGGACTCAAAGAATATGTACTATAGATATATTTGAAGATGTGAAACTCTTGATTGATACACTGATATTGAACAATTATCCATCAAACTTTATGAATAAGTGCAAAAATTAGTCAACACCGAAACTCCTCATTAATTTTGTGTTATATCCCGATCAGAATAATTAATGTTGAATGTTAGAACCTATTTATGGACTAATACTATACATATATTTCTATTGTATAATTGTCAAGTAGCTAAATTATGTATATTCATGTTCCTTCTATTACAAGCTTTATTTTGACCTATAGACTATTATTATACGCGATTTACCATTCTTGAGTTATTACCAGTTTATCAATTACAGTCTCTCACATTCACAGACACATTTGGTTAGATCTTGTACAAGTTTTGTTTTCTATTTTATGGTATAATGTGGTCTGTTTGGTTTGTATATAAACCCGGTATGTTTTAAATACATGATTCATATCACAGAGGCTTAGATTGGTGTTCTGCACTCAACAGGCAGGACTAGGCAGGAAGGACTGATAAGGACTCTAGACTGCTCGTACGGGTTTACACACTATTAGTTCGGTTGACGAATCACTGTTTTTTAATTGGTGGTATCATCACGTTATAACTTAATAAGGCACAGGGCCACAAGTTATAACATTCTGCTGCGAAGAAAAGTGCTTATATCTCTACCATTTAGTCATGAATCAAACAGCATGATTTTAAGATAAACTAAAAGCAGTCAACGAGAAAACATATACTGCTATACTGGTTGTGGTTGAAAGAACCAAACTCGGTCTAGACATTCCACGAATGACTACGTTACATAATATCGTATTTACCAATTTACATGTTTTTGTGGACACACATACATGGGGAAGAGTAATCAAACAATTCAATCCAAGGTTATGGAACATATGTTTAGATGGCTTTAAAACCATTTAGTGTCAAATGTTCCGATAAAGATGGGGAGTAGAAAACCATGTTCATCGATAGTAAAGTACATAACTGAAATGGGACATAGAATTGACATCAGTACATCTTTGAAAACGCACAAAATTTGTCAACGACGAATTCTTAGGCTTGTAGAAGCCTTGTCTATTCGTAAATTCAAACACTCATTATATGTACACAAATAATTCGTCGTAACCTTGAATTCGCCCTCGTAATCCTCAAGTCATTTTATAATCTAGGGTAATGAGACAATTTCTTATTCTTTACATAGAGTGTTAACCTTCATTCTTTATTTACAATTATCATTTTGTCTACTTGAACTTTATTTGACCTTTCTTAATTTTCATATAAAATGCCTTGACAAGTAAATGTGTGGCTGGATTGTTCGAAACGTTTGATGTAAATGCATCAATTCCGTCTTGTTATTGTTCCAGTAAAATTTAGAAAGGGAGCTTATTACTTCAAATACTTGTTTGATTTTAGTAACTCTATTTTTTGATAATGAACAGGGATGGGTGCCTCAATTTACGAGAGATTGGCTCCGAATATCAAATATTAATATACTATGGCGCTTGCAGTGGTCCACTAGGGTGATTGGTACCTGTGTGGCTGCGCCACAGGATTGAGCTGTACTATTCAGATTGTAGCGCTAAAGCCTATATAGTGCCTGGTCCTCCCGTGAAGCGGGATTGAGCCATACTGCTCGGGTTATAAAGTTTAAGCCTGGGTGGTGTCTGGTTCCCCTGGAAACATGATTGAGCAGTACTATTTGGGCTACAAATTTTAAGCCTGGGCGACGTCCAGCCCTCCTGTTAAACGAGATTGAGCTGTACTGTCTGGGTCGTCATATGAAAGTCCAGACGGTGTCTAGTTCTCCTGAAAACCAATTTAAAATTACCCTGGCTCACAAGGGTATATTATATAACTGATAAATGAAGGTTCTTGAAGGGAGATTAAATTTCTTAAGTATAACGATGATTTCCATCACAAACTTTTGTCAGATGGAAAAGAACCATTGAAAACACAGGAGCATTCAGCAACCATATTTTGTAGTTTGTAATTATTCAGAACAGTATTTTCATAATCACGCAATGGATAGATTGTTTCTGAATTTAATTTATTAGTCATCTGCATTTCTTCTACATTCCTCTTTTCCAACTCCAAAGGTGTTCGTTTATTTTTGCCTACTGAATAAAAACAATTTACCATCCTTTGGTATAGTGTCGTATGGTTCTCAAAGAATAAACAGTATAATTACTCAAAGTATTTTTAACACATGGATAATGTGTTTTAATCATTGGTACCATGGTTATTTCTGGTTTATGGAACTTTATCACGATTACCATCTGTGTGTACAATTTAAGGTGCTAATAGGTAATGGAAAGACTTGTAATCAAATAATTTCACCTTATTCCACTAATCCTATTTTGCTTTGCTAAAAATTAATAATTTGACGTAACTGCTGTAAATAATCGCCAAGAAATGGAGACAGACATGAGAAGAATGGACAACAATTGGATAAAACTAGAAAGGAAGGCCCAGGACAGAGTGAGTTAGAGAATGCTGGTCGGCGGCCTATGTTCCATTGAGAGTAACAGGTGTAAGTAAGTATGTAAGCTGTAAATAATATTGAATCTACTTGTAATCGAAGTAAAAAAAAAAACCCGGTTTGATCCAATATTTCAACAACAGAAAAGATTATTTGTGAGAAACTAGTTTTTTAATATAACCATTAACTATGCCGACTGATCAAGTACTTTCCATTGCAAATTAATGTTTCGTAATAGACGAAGCGTAATTTTGACAGCAAAGTTACCAAATGATACATCTTAGATAACCCAAAAACGCTCTCAATATGTTAAGATAAGGTTATGAAGGTCACTGTGCTTGAGGCGACAGAGACACCACTGGACTAAACATAAGCTTTAATCGATTGAGATAGAAAATTCAATCAATCAATCACGTTAGGTTGCTCAAGGTTATTTGGTTACGGTCAGAATGTTGATTGGTTGATTTGAATCGAACCAATAGCTTGCATTGAGAGTTAGACATATCTGTATGGCTGGCCACGCTTTCCATGGTTTTCCCCCTTACGAATGAAATGTTTAAATATAAAAGACGCATTGATCTCATCTTCATAATTTACTTGGGTCTCCGTACATTTGGGATATTTTATTTAAACAAATATGTTATTACCAAATCAACCTGCTCCTAATTTTGAAGGTACTGCTGTTGTTGGCACGGAATTGCGTCCAATTAGTTTGAGTCAATTTCAAGGAAAATATGTGTTACTGGTATTTTATCCACTTGACTTGTAAGTTAAATGTACTGTTCATTTCTCAACAATTTTACAATACTTCACGTAATTAAATTAACACCCATGTTTTCTTTTCAGCACTTTTGTTTGTCCAACGGAATTAATTGCATTTAGTGAAAGAGCTGCTGAGTTCCAATCTAGAGAATGTCAAGTAATCGCATGCTCAACTGACTCAGTCTATGCTCATTTGGCATGGACGAAATTGGATCGCAAAGCTGGTGGTTTGGGACAAATGAATATACCTTTGCTGTCCGATAAAAACCTAAGGATATCACGAGCGTACGAGGTTCTTGACGAACAGGAAGGTCATGCATTCAGGTTCGTTTTGTTAATTCATGAACACATCTCTGCTATATTTATCATATTGCAAATGTCACACAGGCGGTACTTGCATAAAGACGAACCATATCCTGAGTCTGTACCCATAAACTAACCCCGTATTTATTTGCTTGTTTTTAGAGGTATGTTCCTCATTGACCGCAAAGGGATTTTACGTCAAATTACTGTTAACGATCGCCCTGTAGGGAGATCAGTTGATGAGGCGATTCGTCTTTTGGATGCTTTTATTTTCTTTGAGAATCATGGCGAAGTTTGTCCAGCGAACTGGAAACCAAATTCAGCAACAATAATACCCGATCCTGTTGCTTCTCTCTCCTACTTCTCATCTATGCACTGAGGTTTTTGTTTTGATATCATATCTTAGTTAACATTAATAAACAGTTCATGTCATCTGTTTCAATGATTTTTATGTGGGATGCATTTTATGCGTAGAACGTTGCATTATCTGCCGGGAATAACGGGAGCTTTTGTCGGATTCTTGTGGGGCGTGGTATTTGTTCTATTATATGCTAGCTTGTTTGCTACGATGTAGTGATAATGGCGTGTGTAGTGAATTGGCACCATTTGTCCGTGGATGGAAACTGAGCATATAGGCCTTTAACGGGCTTCATCATTTTGTGTCACATCTTTTCACCCGACCTAGCATGCGACCTCAAGGTGTGGTGACTAAGCATGTGACGTCAGCGTGTCTGGCCGATTCGCAATATGATTTCGCAAAAATCGTGGAACGTTAAAAGTATCTGGTGACTTACCCCAACCGGTTATGATATTTAGTTCAGGTTGCTATTATGTCGGTTCAACTCGTTATAAGCTCCCCAAACTCACGTTTATGCCATGATTAGTATGGGTAAGCTTTAAAACCTAAGAGACTCATTTGTATTATCCCTGAATGTACTTGCGAGAAAGTAGTTGGTGAGTAGCATCAAGCCCTGGGTTTTTACTGTCTTCTAATATTATACTAAGTAGGTAGTTCTTGACGCTTAGATCATTCATTGGCAATTTAAAGTATTGTAGTAGGGAAGGATTTTTTTTGGTAGTTTTCTTTACTTAGTAGCTCTGTGTTTGCGACTACCATTTCTACTCTGGGTTAGGTGATGGCTGAATATACCTTTGTTGATAGAGGTTGGTAGTTCCACGGGTCAATATTTCATGTTCTAATAGCATACAACCAACCTCATTATTTCTATTCCAAAATAAAATAAAGTTTCAGTTTTATTCATAATTGGTGACTATATATATAGCAACCACTGGGAACTAGAAGTGCACCGGATAGCTGTTGAAACCTAGTACAAAACTTTCACAGTGCACACCTACAACACAACAGGGGATTAAACTTCAGGCCTCTAGCCGAGAACTTAACTCCCATATCACTGGGTTGAGATCCAGTAGTTCACATCCTCAACTCCGGTTGATGTGTGGTATTGCAAAACTATAATCCATTCCTATTAACGATGCTTGTTTCATTCCTGATAAGGTTTAGTGAAGTTGGGAATCACAGCCACTCTATGCCAACTCAGTGATCGGGAGGTTGAGCTCAGGCCTCCAACGGTGAGTGCCCTGGGTTCACATTAGAACGAAACAACTATCCGATCTTTTCCGGTTTCCACTAGTTGTCCAACTAACGGCAGTCCGCAATTTATGACTATACAGACGAACACTAGTGTTATTGTCGTAGAAATAGTTCACCAAACTTGAACTCTATTTATTTCACATCGAGATGATAGTAAAAACAGTGTTGTTTATTAAATAATATTGTTTTCAGAGATCAATATATCATTTATATTATAGAGATAATCAACTCAGATCCTCTATGAACTGATTCTCAGACTTACCAGCTTTAGAACCATCTGGAATTCGAGGTCGACTAACAGTCCCGTCACGTGGATAGTGTATATCTTCTTTCGAGTTTGGAGAAAGAGGCGGTGGAGGATGGCGTCTATGACCTGGAAGTTCGTCGGTCACTTTACTTCGTGTTTCTGTTGTAGTCAAATGACGATTACCTCGATCAACTGAAACGTATAAATATTAGGGCGAAATTAGATAATGAGATTGTGAAGTTATAATAATATGTGATGTATTCATCTAGACTTACATTTAAGAACAGATGTTGATTTTCCTAATATTTATATGATGATGATAACTTTGTGTTATGTTATGCAAAATCTGATTTGGATTAAGTGTTTTGGTTACTAGTCAGACTACAAGTCCATTGATTTAGCTAAGTTTCCAAAGTGGAGATAATCCTTGGGGTCATTATTCTGTTAGATATCCTTCGGTTCGTCTTTCGAGTATTAGGTAGATATTATATATATGCTATGTGACTTCTAAAGTTTCCTCGATTGGTATACTATTCCGTCAGTTTGTCTATTACAAGTAAAGTAAGACTTGGCAAATATATTTATCAGTCCAAGTTGCCACACAATGACATCACCTAGAGATGATATTGCCAAAACAAATGCCAGAATAGTAGAAAGATTAGGTATAGGTAACATGATTTGGTAATAAAGAATGAATTCACGAAATAAAAAGTATAAGATAATTTAAAAACTTGAGATCCAAGAGAAGACAGTGTGAATGCATCTATAACCTCAATCAAATAGTCTGCGCATATCAACGTAGTTCAATCCAGTAATCAATGACTTCATGAACTGAAGTCATGTCTTGATTTGACCACCCCAATGATAACGACTGTAATATATATATACATATATAAGCGGCTTTAGTACATTCACTTCTACGTGGACATTGTTGGTGCGTACTATTGACAGAGATTCGAACAGCTATCATTTTTACAATAAACTTGGTTTATTTATGATCACGTCGAATATTTGATAAAATATCTCATTATCTCTTATTAAATTACTTGCAGTTATGAAGGGAATAGAAAATTAATTTCTACATTGGGACTTGAAATAATTGAAGGACAACATTTTCTTAGTGAAATCCTAAAAGTCTGATGCACTACCGACTGAGCTAACCGAGCCCTTAAGTGCCCTGGTAAGGCCGAGAGTGGGAAGAGTCCGCTTTCACTCTCGAAATGATCTCACAGGGCCATGTGCATACAACCACTATAAGGAAAGTCCTACTCACTACCTTCTCGTGGCGGGAGTGTTGTTTACGAAACTGAGAAGACGAAAAGCGAATGTCCGGTGTTTTAACCGGGTTTGTAGTGGTTTTTGACTGAGTATAATGACCATCTAAAGTTTCAAACTTATAAAGATTAAAAAGTAAGGATTACTTGCAGGTTTTGGTAACATAGAATAATTCAAACCCTTAATAATAGTAATGTATACAATATAATCGTTGAACAAGTATTTAGGTATCTGAACTCAGAAGCCCAGTGGATAACGGGGTGTCAATCAAAGCGAAAGATGCTAGGCTCAAGTTCTCATGTTAATATCAACCATAGGATGTAGCATTATCTAGATGACAAGTTTTAAATTGAACAAAAATTCCATTCTAAATTTCACTTCTATCCTAAATCCACTTATTCTAAAATAATTGAGAAGATTATTTACAACATTTTATGAAGAACAATAGAAGCCCAAACAAATTCTCTTACATTTAGTTGATAACAGAATGTACAGATATAAATAAGAATCTTTTATGTTTAATCTACATCATTTTGATTTTGTAGAAAGATTATACTCTTGTGCATTTAGAATAGTTGCATGATCTAATTCTAGGATGATCTCAGCTCAAATATGTTTCTATGACATAATTGTAATTAAATAAATCTTTTCATTGAAAATCTAGCTGTTTATAACTATATTAACTCAATTGTTGATTCCGGACGATAGCAGAAAGTTACTAATGTACAATCAAAAGTATTAGGGTTTTAGAATTATCAAATCGATATTACTAACACCTAACCATGGTAAGTAAATTCATTTTAAAAATGTTACGAACATGTATATACTTATATGAGGCAAATATGTATGTATGTATGTGCGTATTTATGTATGTTTAAGATTTGTTGACTCCTCAAGTTCCTAGGAATCGTTGTTTAGAGATGATAATTAACACAAATCAAAGTCTAATACATTATGTTCAATGCCATCATTCATGGGATAATATAAACTAATCTGTATACATTGTCCTTTAAACTAAATTCTTATGTTTTTTAAAAATCTGATCGTGGATGTGCACTGCTGAGGAGTCCCATAATAGAACGAAACGGTAGTCCAATGCTACCAGATTTTCCATGGTGGTCTAGCTTCAACTGACTCATGATCTAAACCATTGAAATGACCATAATATCCACAAAAACCCTTCTGATATCAATCAACATATGATCATTAGTGACTGGCTTTAAGAGGTATATCCTGGAGTGCTAGTGAGAAGTTGTGACCAGTGAAGTTCAACCGGGTCCGTTATGAGATAGTAACTCACGGATGGCAATGGTGGATGTGTCGCTCGATTTCGTGGATCAGTTGAAGTTAGACATTAACACCATTAGATAACAGACGGCTTAGTGGTCTAGTGGTTAAGTGCTCGCGCGCGAAACTAATAGGTCCAGAGTTAGAATCTCGTGAGGTGGGATCGTGGGTGTGCACTGCCAAGGAGTCCCACAGTAGGACGAAACGGCCGTCCTGTGATTTTAGGTTTTCCATGGTGGTCTAGCTTTAATTGACTCATGATCTCAACTATTAAAATAATTTTAAAATTGAGCAAACGTTTTCGAAAATAAGTACCCGTTGTTTTGTAAACTGTAAACCTTTATCTATAACCAGAAATATAACAAAATGAAGAAGTATACAACTTTTGCTATTGATCTATCTCAGTTCCAAGGTTATGTTGATTATGCACATCAGTTAATTCTATAGCTCATGTAATTCTTTATTGAAAAACAATTGACATAGTAGCATTTTTGTATTAAATACGCTTGTTTAAAATAAGGGTCAACGAAATATTTACACAATAGATGTATATGTATATTCTTTATCCTACCGTGTGAAATTAATCTATTCATAATGAATGAATGAATGAATCAAGCCCTTATATATTGAAATAAGAAACTAGGGTTATGTACAAATAAAAAATTAAGGTGTGAATGAAACTTTAAAACAAACAAAAGAATAATAACACTACATTGTTTGTAGGTCATTTGATTGTTTACATGATTATAAATTTAGAAGAATTTACATTAATATTGTATTACTAACTTAGTAGGATGGCAAGATTAAACGCTTTTACGTTGAGAAGTTTAATTTATAAATGGTTTTTCGTCGGGAATAATGACAGTTAGTCAGCTATAACGTAGGACCAGGCATATATATACATCGGTTCAAGTTGCCATACCTCACTCATTAGCACAACAACATGAACACTGAATCCGTAGAAGTAGTTAATACAATGGTGGTAATATGTAAAAGAAAGATGGCATATAAGGATATAGTACAGCAAGAAACAGTTAGTTCGTAGAAAGTAAGATATGAAGCGATTTTAATCTCATAGTTTAAGGGATGACAGAGAGTGTATACACCTCTGCCATTATCATCGATTCTGAGACATGTCACACACAGTCTCAAACGATTGGTTACGATAATCATGCGGACCCCAACCAAGTAATCTTCATCTACCAACATGACTCAGACTAGAGGTTAGTGACTTCAAGCACTGATGCCACATTTTGATTTGGTTGCCCCTAACTTTCTTCCAACCATCTCCAACACCGGTTAGCATTGCACGTCATTGTAATCGGTGTTCAAACATACGTAACGCGTGGCCCAACCATCTCAGTCGATGAAGATTCACAACCTCATCAACTGACTTATCATCATTTCTTAATACTCTGCGTCTAACCTCACTATTACTTACTTGGTGATTCCAGCAGTTGCGAGCAATATTTCTAAGGCATCCGTGGTCAAATACTAGTAGATTACGAATATCATCAACTTTTAATGGCCACGTTTCGCATCCATAAAATGAAACAGAACGAACTGCCGCACAGTATACTCGTCCTTTTATTGACAGACGAACATCGCACCTTCGCCATGGGTGACGTAAGTTGGCAAAAGTCAAATGATCTTTTTATTTCATGCAGAGAATTCGTCATAGGAATAATGTGATCATTTTTGATGACACTGGATGATTAGTATGATAGATTCAAAATTGTTTGAAGTTAGAAATGTGAACAATCATATTTAAACTGTTTGATACAAGAGTTGATTGCTCACCTAGAGACACGGATTCGGTGGGTACTACCCTATCAAATAGGTGGTGATACCGTCCTTAAGAGTTCAGTATAATGAAACAACTTTTCATTTTGATAGAGTTTTGTTCTCTGAGCTGGATGGTTTAGTCATGGAGCTTTCATTGTTCTTGTGAACAACATCATTAGCACAAACTTCAGGTACTTGAAGTTTGTGAAAGCTCCACAACCAGCTCAGAGAACAAAACTCCATCAAAACCACCCACCTGAGCTACAAATCTTCTCCACTATCTCAACTGTTGATTGTTCTCAATTATTCAATAGCAAACTAAATAATATCAGTCCATGAGTAAAACAACACACAATTTTGACTGATTAGTTTAAAAGGACTCATCATACCTTAGAATTAAACTTTTTAATTATAACCATTCAGTTATTAAAGGTCAGACAATCCGTGAGTCATCAACAACTCATAACCTAATACAAATATATGCCGATAGAAGTTATCAAAACTCACATGAGTACTGCGATAAAAAAATTTTACTGGATGATGAAGAATGAAGGAGAAACAATATCAGCTTCAGAATTCAATTAAATAAAAGCAATACACTTTGAAAATGATAAAAATGTAGGAGTGATATTAACTTCAGGAGGTAATAAGTCATGAATAGATCTGAACCCTCGTAATCGATCTTAAATCATATTACTCAATGTTTTTCCCCATGGATTACGACTAGTGCACGAATTACAAATAAAAAGTTCGGGTAATTGGGTTCAACAGTCACTAAATTTACCAGCTGATGGTATGTTTTGGTTTAGAAGATCCTAGCTTCCTTTCAACTTCTAAGCCAAATATGAGTGTAAGCAACAGCTAAGTATATGTAATACATGTGTAGATTTACCAAAACAATAAAAGTATTTGTCATCATTTTTGTCTTACATCATACGCTTAACATTATTCAATTGGTAATTTCATTATACATGAAGAATCCTTTAAGACACCTACGATGAAAAAAAATTTAATCTCCAATTAGTATCGGAAGGGGTTTTGTGGAGATTGTAGTTATTTCAATAGTTGATGATCATGAGTCAATTGAAGCTAGATCACCATTGAAAATCTGGAAGCACTGGACAGCCGTCTCGTCCCATTATGGGACTCCTCATCAGTGCTCATCCATGATCCAGTCTCGTGAGATTCGAGTATAGGATCTATCAGTCTCACGCACGAGCACTTAAGCACTAAACCACTAAGTTAGCCGGCATCCAATGGTGTTAATGTTTTACTTCAACTAATCCACGAAATTGAGCGACAAATCCACCCCCAATTGTCATCTATTTTCATAAATTATATTTCACAACTGTGAGTGAATAAAAAGTGAACTGTTAGGCAGTATGCTCATTATTTTTCAAAAGTAGATTAGACATATCATCCGTTAACATATTTATATATCAGTGCTGCTTTATTACCGAAAACTACAGATTACAATATGTTACCTAGTGATTAATTCTTTATTTTTGGTATTTAAACAAATGAAACTCATTTTTTATGTACTTATATAACTAATCACCATGGGTATATTGAGTTAAACATCATTTTTTCTCATAAATTCATAATGAATAAATTCGAATAGAATTGATGTGATAGATATTCACAACTCAAATTGATTGACGCTAGAACATTTTGAAAAACTCAACAACAACAACAAAAACAAAAACACTATTAGATAGGGTTAGTCTCCATATAGTAGAGATTTTCTCATCAACTCTTAATAATAATAATAATAATAATAATAATAATAATAATAATAATAATAATAATAATAATAATAATAATAATAATAATAATAATAATAATAATCGCACTGTATATCATGAAAATGTAGCCAGTTGTTTCTACGACTATATTTTTTTACAAAAATCGATATATTTGGTAATGATTTATATTATTGTTTCTATGTAGTCAAAGTTCATTTATCTTTAGTTACTATGAGGGTTTTTTTTTCTAAAAAATATTCCTATAGATAAATGTAAACTGTTTTTTTCCTATCGTCGAGAATCTAACATACCATTAATATAAAACATGTAAGAAGTAGCAGTTAATGTTTTTAATAAGGTATTTTAAAAAAAACGAGACTAAAGTTTATACATTCCAATTAGTAATTATCTAATGAAAATAGAACGAAAGAGCCATTCAGTGCTTCTAGGTTTTCAATGGTGTTCTAACTTCGATTCACTCATGAACTGAACTATTGAAATTACTAATAATATCCACAAAACCCCTCTCTGATTATAATCATCATATACTCTCTAGTGACAGTCTCCAAGAGATATTTGCTGGAATTCTAGTGAGAAACAGTGACCAGTGGAATAACTCACTGAAGACAATGGTGGATGTGTCACTCAATTTTGTGGATTGGTTGAAGTTAGACATTAACACCGTTGGATGCCGGCTGGCTTAGTGTTTTAATGATTAATCGCTCTCACGCGCGACTGAAAGGTCCTGGGTTCGTATCTTGCGATGCGAGATCGTGGATACACACTACTG
Organism: Schistosoma margrebowiei; assembly: GCA_944470205.2. Classification (NCBI taxonomy): domain Eukaryota; kingdom Metazoa; phylum Platyhelminthes; class Trematoda; order Strigeidida; family Schistosomatidae; genus Schistosoma; species Schistosoma margrebowiei. Next base: position 4,772,191 of record OX104025.1, read on the forward strand.
AAGAGTCCCACAGTTGGACGAAGCGGCCGTCAAACAATGCTTCTCGGTTTCTCATGATGGACTAGCTTCAATTGATTCATGATCTCAACTATTGTAATGACTATTTATTTAAAACAAAAGATATCATGTTTCTGCAGTTCAATTGATTTCAGAAAATTCCATGCATTGAGGATTTGTATTCATTGAAACATGTATTCATTGATCAAGTCTTCTATGTATGAGTTTTATTTTGAGTATCAAAGATAAATATTATTGAAAGCATTTATTAACAAAACAAAGCTGTTAAAAAGAACTATGTTATTTAATAATATCTATTTCATTTCTATGAGTGAAGTATTGTTTAAAAGGTTTCGGTTATAAAGTTGAATCTTTATAAATAAAAATATTGACATCTCAACAGTTGAAATCATGAGTCAATTGAAGCTAGACCACCATGGGAAACCTGGAAGCACTGGACGGCCGTTTCGTCCTATTATGGGACTCCTCATCAGTGTGTATCCACGATCCTGACTCCCGCGACATTCGAACCCAGGACCTGCCAGTCTTGCGAGCGAGGATGGTGACTGACTTCAACATGCATTTCCTGGAAGTTCTAGTGAGAAGCCGTTTCCAGTGGAGTTCAACCAGGTCTGTTGTGAGATATCAACTCACTGAAAACAATGATGTACGTTGGCGCAACTTCGTGGATTGGTTGAAGTTAGACATTAACACCGTCTGATGCCTGCCCAGTGGTCTAATGGTTAAGCGCTTGCGCTCGAGACTGATAGCTCTTAGGTTCGGATGTCGCGGGGAGCGGGGTCGTGGACGCGCATTGATGAGGAGTTCCATACTAGGACGAAACGGCCGTCCAGTGCTTCCAGGTTTTCCATGGTGGTCTAGCTTTAATTGACTCATGATTTCAACTATTGGAATTTCTAAAAACCTCGACAAAACCTCTGCTGATATTGACATCTGTTAAGTATGTGATATGTTTCAGACTAACAAGATATACAGATCAATTTATTCTAATGTCTTACTCTATTGTTTTAATAAATCTAAATGTCGTCAGAATTATCAATCATAGAAACATAATAGATTGATAACTTAGTAATACAGGTAATCAACCTTCTACTACTAGGCCATAGGTTCTAATCTCGTTCTAACTATTTTGACTAAAACAACTGGATGGTATAATTAGTGTCTAAACTTACAGTGTAGCTCAAAATTGAGTAATATTACTTAGAAATAGGTAGTAGTTATTACTTATTGTGATTGTTTGAGAGTAACTCTATGATGTTGATAAAAAAATTGATAACTAATTTATGCATTCAAAAACCAAACCGAATTTCTACTAAACATACTTTAACGTATAGAATGATTGATGGAATGAATAATAATGGGAGATTATATGAAAAGTCCATTAATAAAAATACCCTGGTCGCCAATGAAGTGATGAACAGAAATAAAATTTTCTAATCGAGAAAACATTACAATCCCCTCTGATATTCAAGGTTTAGCTAAGAAACTTGTTTGAGAAACAATGACGTTTTCATGAATAGTGTGCCATAGGCTTTTTTATTATTTCAATAGTTGAGATCATGAATCAAGTGAAGCTAGACCATCATGAGAAACCGAGAAGCATTGTTTGACGGCCGCTTCGTCCTACTGTGGGACTCTTCAGTAGTGTGTATCCACGATCTCGCATCGCAAGATACGAACCCAGGACCTTTCAGTCGCGCGTGAGAGCGATTAATCATTAAAACACTAAGCCAGCCGGCATCCAACGGTGTTAATGTCTAGCTTCAACTAATCCACAAGATTGAGTGACACATCCACCATTGTCTTCAGTGACTTACTATCTTGTTATTATTATTGTCACCGTTAATTTTCTCGAAATATTTTATACTACTTACAAGTAAGTGAACGATGAAACGAAGAATTTAATATACATAGTTTGATTAATTTGGGTATGAACAATTGATTTGTAATAGTGAGAATTTAACATGCTGTAAAGTAAATAATCGAAACTAAAAAGAAACAGAAATACTAACACCAGTTACCATGTGCATAATGAACAGAAAGAAGTTAACATAAACGTAAACTCGAACAACATATATAAGTGAACAATTAGATTGTCATCAATGTATACGAATAACAACATCAAATATGATAACCTGTTCATAGACGAAAAAAATTATTATCAACAACTGTTTGTTAATTTGTTATCTTTGGTTATACTCTTGTGATATATATATATATATATATATATATGTATTCCATTTAATAGTTTATGTTTATTAAAACTGTCTGTGAGACTACACCGATCAATAACAAGTAAAGATATTTTGGTTAACACCATTGACTATAACGTTCACCCAGTTGAATTACATAACCCAATGTAAAATGTGAATTATTATATATTAAAAACAAATGTCTTACCATTTTGAATTGATTAATAGTATCTAAGCAGTAAATCAATTTATTAAATTTTATAACTGCATTACAATTAAGCAATATAAAAACTCAAGTTACCTGTTCGATATGGTACATTATCTTTTCTCTTTTTATGTTGATCTAATTCACTGGATTGTTTCGACCGATTTAATACTTCATCAGTGTTTTTTGCCAGATTTTCTCTCTTACCTTCGTCATCATCATCATCATCATTATCTTTTGTATATGATTGCTTTTTTATTGATTGTCTTGACTGTTTACCATCATATTCTTTTAAAGGTTGTTTAATTTTACTTGAATTAGATTGTTTTGAATGAGGTGGAATTTCTCCAACAGATTGTTCTACATCTAGATTATTTACTTCATTGGAAGGATGTTGTTTACGCACATTGTTAGATGAATATTTCTCTTCCTGTTTTATGTCAGGTATTTTTACAATATTATCTTTATTATTTCGATCTTGTTGTTGTTGTTTTTCAATGATTGATTTCTTATGAGTATCTTTTAAACTATCAATTTTATTCAGTTGATTACTATCCAATGGTTTTGTAGGATCTTTCTGATCATTTAATTTGTAATGTGATTTTGGTGGTTGAGAAGCGATGTAATCAGAAGTTATACTGTCCTTCTTTATGGGCTTCTTTGAAGGATCATCAGAATGCCTATATTTCATTTTGTCGTCAGTTTTGTAGGAGTTCCGTTTTTCATTTAAAGACTGATGTCTTTTTAAATCAGATTTTTGAGGTTGAGCCTGAGGAACAACGTCAATCATACCATCTTGTAATAGCTGTCTTGTTTGATATCTACTATTTTCAACCCAAGATGAAATACGATCATTTTTTGAAGTTATAGATGTATGAGGTTTGTTTTGTTTAGATCTTAGTGACTGATGATGTGTTTTATTTCGTTTAACAAGTTCATTTCGTTCTTGGTCTTTCATAGATTCTCCATGGTTTTCTTCTGAAGTACGTGAAGCTTTTGTATCCAAAGGTTGTGTTTTCGGTTTTTCCGTTTTTATTTGTTGCTCCATCTTACTCTTATTGGTATGTTTGTCTTCAAAGCTATGTTTAGGAGCAAGTGGAGTTCCAGTTTGGCCTTCATTGTTATGTATTGGTTTTCTAAACTTTGAATCTCTTGAAAAAACTTTTGACTCGTCATGAGACAGATGACGACCTTGATGATGGCTATGCTCTTCATCCACTGGCAGGTTATCTGAAATCATATTCTTTTTGAAGTTCGCAAATGACATTGGACCGTCACATGAACGCTTATGTGTATCACCAGTGGATATGAATTTCTCCAAAATTTCATCCTTTGTAGAACTTTTATGATGATGAAGTGGAGGAGGAGGATGTCGATGATGCTTTAGTTCTTGTTGTTTTGACATCTGATCATTGAGATGATCTTTATGTGATTTTTCAGAAATCTTATCATCAGTAACAATTTGATGTGTAATGTCAGGTTTTAAATCTTTATGCTTACTTAATCGATCATTTTGTTCTAAACGTTTAGGGATATCCAAAACAGAAGGTGGTAAATTCGAAATCACTTCCGGTTTTGACGGTTTTTGAACATCAAACTTTGTAACTTCTTCGTCTCTAGTTAAATTATTCCGTTGATGATCAGACGATATATCACTTTGCATTAATTTATTTTCTTGTTCATTCATTTGTTTCATTGGCTTAGATGAAGATTTATGTTCACCTAATTCATCAGTAGTCTTACTACCATTTCCTTTGATTGAAGTCGATTTTCTATCTATTTGTTTTCTATGATTCTCTATTTGTTCTTCATATGCCTTTGCTAATATACTTAAACTTGATGTACTACTTAATTCATCCATTTTTAATGATTTTCTTTTACTCAATCGATTCATTTCATCATAATATGCTTTACTTAAGAGGTCATCAGTGTTGAATTTCTCATTTTGATTTATTTCTTTAATTCGTTGTGAATTCTTTTCATTAGTTGTAATGGTTCTGTAAGATTTGTATGGTTTTAAAAAGTGAAGATTTAAATTGTCTGTATCTTGATTTGATGTTAGTTTTATATCAGTTTTTGCTTCTGTAGTTGGTGATAACGGTTTGAATTTATCATATATTAAATCTTTCAATGTAATATTCATTGAATCATATTGTTTAGTAGTTGTTTCATTTTTATTGATCTGTTCATCAGCTATAAAATAACTTTTTGGAAGACTCCAATATTTTTCTGATCGTTCAACGTATCTATTTAGATAACTTTTGAAATTATCACCTCCAGGACTTAGTAATGAACTTAGATCAGTTGATGATGGATATAATTGTGGTCCTGTTAATATAGGTGATTGATTTTGATCAATATCTAAAAGAATTCTATTCTTTGTTGAATAGTTTATTTCTGATGATGCTTTGTATTTAGTGAGTGTTTTTATAAATTCCTCACTTCTATCAGTTGATGGATCATCTACTTGATGATGTTGTTTGTTTGGTTTTTTCAATGTGTAATAAGGTTGTGATTAGATAACGTTGGCAAGTGTTGATGTGGTGGAGGATATAGATCAAGAAAATAAGACGAATAAATATACAACATAAAATTCACAACAGCAATGATAGTTAGTGATATAACATAGACAACATGAAAGAAAAACATTCATAAACAACACAAAATAAACACAAGTAATAACAATAACCATTGCCAATTACCATTGGAACTATATTGTAAGTGATAAATAAGAAACTTATTCAGGACTTAAAGTAATCGATTCTATCGTAATTGAAATAAATACAAATGTTTTGACTAAAGTGGTTAAAATAACGCCGTAACTATCCAAGTGTATGTATAATAAATGTGATGATAATGTGAATATCAATTTGACGTTAACTGTGGTGCGCTAATAAACTAATTCAATGATAACGTGTGTCCTATGTGTACTTAAAACAACTTTGTTACAGTTTCATATGAAGGTTGTGAGTGTGTAAATTATGAGCGACGTTTACTAGATGGAAAAGATTAAACGAGATTGTTTTTGCAATGTTTTTATTAAAGAGTTGAAGGGTGTTGAGGTTGAATGTATCCCCCAAATGTTTAGTGTAATTTTTTGAACTACTTTATTTCTTTGAAGTAGTAAAAAACTAAAATAATCATTTATTTCACTTCGCATTGTTTACTTGAATCTTCCAATTGATATTTAGGACTACAATTGATCAGTCTCTTATTGGCATCGCGTTTGAAGCGAACGGTATTAGGTTGAAGTCCCAGAGTGACAAATCAACTCTGAGATGCAGGTACATCTAGCTGACGAGTCCCAAATAAGACGGAACGCGCGTCCTGGATTCCACTGCTAGCCACCATTTATCGTTGCTTATAATAGTCATTTATTATTTATCTGATTTCAGTAATCATTCTTCTTTGAAACAGTAAAATTAAGTTTCTTCTAAGATGAAAATAATTTTGCCATAAGTTGAAAACAGGCATATCAATATATTGCAAGTAGAACCTACAAGTTCAAACCTTAAATAAAACTGAGTATGATAGGAAATATTTCTTAATCCTTCATACAGAGTTGAATGAACTATACGAAGTCAGTCAGTCAGTAACAACGTAGAGCTTCGTACGTACATATATCAGTTCAAGTTGCCATGCCAAATTCCCTCGAACTTCTTATTTTTTATCGAATGAAATATTTGTGGTAACAAATGGTGTAAAAATTACTTTAACTTGACTGCTTCACATATTTATGTGTATAGAAGAAACTCGTGACCTCTCTATCCGTTCCATAGCCAGTTATAACTTAATAAACTATTTTTTTGTTACCATTAACATTATTTTCACACCCGATATTGTCTGTAATTTGCCGCCTCTTTCCGTTTGTATTCTTCACTATCTAATTATTTACACACTTATTACATAATGGTTTTAATGTTTTGTGATGACTATTCTAAGTCTCAGTGGTTGAAATCATGAGTCGATTGAAACCAGACCACTATGGAAAACCTGGAAGCACTGGACAGCCGTTTCGTCCTAGTATGGGACACCTCAGAAGTGCGCATCCACGATCCCACTTCCCGTGAGATTCGAACCCAGGACCTATCAGTCTTGCGCGCGAGTGTTTAACTAAGCGCTTACCACTAAATCTGTTTACCCACGTTCGACCGTTTATTTCCAATGTTTAACTATTGATAAGACTTTTGTTATCAAATTTCATTATTCTTACTACGATCAGTACACATATCTTCCTACTATTAACTTGTACATTTACCCATTATGTGTGGTGACTTATTCTATTTCATTGTGGTTATCGACCCGAATTGCTTTGTTTGGTTTAACATTTTCGTATAAATATTCATGTATATTAGAGTAAAGCCTGATGACGATCTAATTGAAAACAATTGTTCGCCTATATGTGTTGTTCTATGCTTCACGTATCTTCGGCATTTTAGCGTAAAATTACTGGGTTTCAGTACATGTTTAATTAGGCGATCTTTCAGCATCAGAAGGGGTTTTGTGGAGATTTTAGTAATTTCAATAGTTGAAATCATGAGTCAATTGAAGCTAAGCCATCATGGATAACATGGAAGAACTGAATAGGGCGGGATAGTGGATGCGCACTGCTGAGAAGTCCCACAATAGAACGAAACGGCTGTTCAGTGTTTCAAAGTTTTCCATGGTGGTCTAGCTTCAATTGACTCATAATTTCAATCAATAATAATTATTAGTAGAATTAAAATGAGAAAAGTATTTCTTTAAGGGGACTGTAATACATACCTTTATAATAAATGTCTGAATAACTCGTCTTTCCATGATAAGTTAGATCACTTCCTGTAAAATAATTCAAAGGAATTTGTTGTTGTTGATGTTGATATAGATTACTTAACATGATGGTTACAAGTTACTGACTATGAATTTGTGTATGGGTTAGCACAAATTACGCAATCAGTATTTTGTGTGTGTGGAGGTTATAGCAATTTTGTGATGAGAGGGATCTATCAAACTATTCAATAAAAAAACGGCATTTATGCTAATTTTACTCAGAACATACTTAGATAACATTAGATATATATGTGAACACACAACATAAGTGCATAGGCAATAAACAAAAACACAGTGGAGAAACATCACACAGCACTCAAAAAAAAGGTGAAAGATGGTAAACACAAAAAAAACGGGATGTTTATATGTAAATCATAATAAGTGATTTATAGAAGTTAATCACCGATTTCAACCAAATTGGAGTGTAAAAAGAAAAGTTGCCAGCTAGTAAAGATGTATTTCATTGATTTATGTTAAATAACTCTTGGAATTGTTAGTATGCAAGAGATCAATGAATGTAGTAACTACTGAAAACTTTCTAAATCAATAATTTGATTGGTTAATTTTTATTACTCTCTAAAGTTAACATGTGATGTGTGCTATTGTTGTTGACAATTATAAGTAGTATGTATCATCAATTCAAAGTTTGATCTTAGTTTTATTCAAAAATATCAACTAGATACATGATTAGATTTTGAAGATTTAAAAAGCTTTATAACTATATATATCTCTTGAATGTCTAGTATGATTTTATTATGTTAAGACTAAAGTTGCTTCTGTAGTGAAGTCAATCAATGTTAAATGATTCATATCTTAGATTTTAGCTAACAGAGATGTTCAGAACCTGTACTTAGCTCTGTATGAGGTATATCAGCTGAGTATACTTACATCCATGCTGATTTTCATACAGATACTCAAACCATATAAGCATCTCTTCAAGTCAGTAAACAAAAGTAGTCACATTTGTAATCACAAGGACTAGTCGAGGCATTTACTCAAGCAGCCTATATACCAACATAGATTGATCTAATACACTTCTGAATATCAACAATTAAAAGAATACAATCATTCGGAAATTGAATTCCTATAGTTTTAATCTATAAACAAACTCATGGAGTTGTTAGATTTGTAATTTGATTTAAACTGCACACTCACACTGCAGCACACTGGCAGCACGAAAAAATGTAGAGAAATACCTGAAGAACGTATTTCAAAAGAACGGCTACTCAATCAACTTCATCAAAAAATACCAACCGCACGCAGCATCAGAACCTAAGTCAAGCACAGAAATCAACAAAAGGATCACCCTACAAAACAGAAAAGGTATGTCAGAAACCGCAACGAGACTGCTGAAAACTTTCGGGATAGGTGTGGCACACAAACCGACAAAATCACTACAATCAATCCTATGCAAACCAAAAGATGAAATAACAAAGGAAAACAAATCAAACATCATCTACAAAATAAATTGTGCCAACTGCGAAAAACACTACATTTGATTGGGAAAATGTGGAAATCTTGGACAGAGGGAATTCCAAAAACACCAGAGGATTTTTAGAGGCCTGGCACTCATGTCAATCAGCAATCAACAAGCGCATTGAAATCGATCCAATTTATCAACCAACCAGGAAAATTATGCACAAATATAGGAACAAAAATCAAACGAATGAGAGACACAACCAAAACAAAGAAGTAAACAATGACGAATTTAAGGTCAATAAGAACCGATCAACGTCAAGGTGTACAGAACAAGCTGTAAAACGCATATGGAGAAATTCGAACACTTCACTTCTATCTAAAGTTTGTGCTGATGATGTCGTTCAGAAGAACGATGAGAGCCCCACGATCAAACCATCCAGCTCAGAGAACAAAACGCCTTCAAAGTAAAGGTTTGTGTTTGGACAGACGGTATAATTGGCTAAAACAGTAATCGACTGAGTGTAAGTAAACCACATCCTGAATAATTAGGTAATATATTTCAATTAATCTGTCAGGAAACTGTCAAATGTTCTTAAATTCGAAATGTTTGTCAGACTGATAGGTTCTGGCTTCGAATCTCGTAAGGCGGTGTCGTGGATGCACAATGCTGAGGAGTCCCATACTAAGATGAAACGTTCATCCAGTGCTTTCAGGTTTTCCGTGGTGGTCTAGCTTCAATTGACTCATGAATTCAACAATTAAATTACGAAATTTAAGCTTTAACGACATTGCATATACTTATTGTTGTATCCCGATGAGAATGATTAATGGTAACAGTTGAGAACTATTTATGAACTAATACGATACATATATTATTATTGCATAATTGTTAAGTAACTAAACTATGTATATTCATGTTCCTTCTATTACAAGCTTTATTTTGACCTATAAACTATTATTATACACGATTTACCATTCTTGAGTTATTACCAGTTTATCAATTACAGTCTCCTACATTCACAGTCACTTTTGGTTAGATCTTGTACAAGTTTTGTTTTCTATTTTATAGTACGACGTGATCTGTTTGGTTTATGTATAAACCCGGTATGTTTGAAATACATGATTCATATCGCAGAGGCTGAGATTGGTATTTTGAACCCAACAGGCAGGGTCAGGCAGGAAGCAGGAACGATAGGTACTTTAGACTGATCGTACGGGGTTTTGTGCGTCATTGGTCCGGTCGATAAATCACTGTTCTCTAATTGCTGGTATCATTACGTTATGTATTAATGGGGAACAAGGCCAAAAGTTATAGCACATATACATATATTTATCCAATAAATGAGTATCATAAAACATTTATTTTGCAAAACATAGGGTGACTAAATCTTGTATCATTCAAATTACTTCTCATTTATTACAGTACACTAGTGCTATCTATTATTTCGCTGTTCAGAACAATTTTTTATTGAGATCATGAACCAATTAATATTAGAACACCATTGAAAGCCTGAAAGGACTAGACGACGATTTTGCCCTAGTATGGGACTCTTCAGCAGTGCTCATCCACGATCTAGCATGAGGGACTGGAACCCAGGATTTTCGGTCACACATGAACGCTTCACCTCTAGACAACTCAGTTGACATCAAACGGTGTTAGTATCTAACTTGAACCCGTACGAGTAGTCTAGAGTACCTATCGTTCCTGCTTCCTACCTAACCCTGACTTTTAAGTCCAGAACACCAATCTCAACATGTGTGATATGAATCATGAATTTCAAATATACCGGGTTTATACATAAACCAAACAGATCACGTCGTACTATAAAATAGAAAACAAAACTTGTACAAGATCTAACCAAAAGTGACTGTGAATGTAGGAGACTGTAATTGATAAGCTGTTAATAACTCAAGAATATTAAGTTGTATAATAATAGTTTATGAGTCAAAATGAAACTTATAATGACAGGAATATGAATATACATAGTTTAGTTACTTAATAATTATGCAATAATAACATATGTAGAGTATAAGTCCATAAATAGATCCTAACAGTTACTATTCATTATTCTCATCAGGATATAGCAAAAATAGGTTATGAACTGGATAAAACTATGTAACAGATATAAGGTGTGTTTCTTTTTTTTAAATCCTTAATTACCTGGTGATCTTCTAAGTTTATATAGTATGGAGAAACGTTATAAACAAAAACCAAAACTATTAGTCAAATCTAGAGAAAGTTTAGCAACATATGATTACTTACTTACTTACACCTGTTACTTCTCGTCAAGGAGCATTGGCCGACCACCAGAACTCTCCGTCCAACCCTGTCCTCGGCTATCCTTTCCAGCTCTTGCCAATTATTATCCATCCTTATCATATCTGCTTTTATTTCCCAACGTAATGTGTTTTTTGACCTTCCTCTTTTCCGCTTCCCTTCAGCATTCCAAGTTAGGGCTTGCCTCGTGATATAGTTTGATGATTTGCGTAATGTATGTCCTATCCATTTCCATCGTCTTTTCCTAATCTCTTCTTCAGCTGGAAGCTGGTTTGTTTTCTCCCAGAGAAGGCTGTTGCTGATGGTATCCGGCCAATGGATGTTGAGTATCTTGCGTAGACAACCATTTATAAATACTTGCACCTTCTTGGTTGTTGTAATTATACTAGTTTCAGCTCCATACAGTAGAACTGCCTTAACGTTCGTATTGAAGATTGTGACTTTGATATTGGTTGATAGTTGGTTATTTTTCTAATTGTAGAAATGCGGTCCTTCCTTTGCCAATCCTCGCCTTTACGTCTATATCTGAACCTCCTTGTTCACCGATAATGCTTCCCAGGTATGTGAAGGATTCTACATCTTCCAGAGCTTCGCCATCAAGAGTGATTGGATTGCTATTCTCCGTTTTGAATTTAAGGACAACATATGATACATTAATTTAAAAAAAAGATAACACAAAGCAACTTTCAAGGCACAAACTAATCTATTTCCATTTAAAAAAAGTTATAAGCTAGAAGAAAACTCGAGGAATCAAAGTGATTAACAAAAGCTAATCAAACGCATAAATATAGGCAATAAATCACTAGAGTCATATTATGCAATATATAAATATAGATATTTCATTGATGCTATGTGCTAATCAAATGATTGTGCAGTTTTAAATCAACCTAAATTTATAAGCATATGGTTTACACTCGCATGGTGAAGATAGAAGAACACAATTGAAAAAACTAAATGTACAGCTAATATTCACCATTTCTAAACTCTGAACGAATATCTTGTTGTTGTCGATCTTCTAATATAGAAGAATTTGAAACTATTCTTGAACTAATTGGTTGAGAATAATAAAGTAATGCATGTTTTGTACGTGGTAACGATGTATACATTCTATGTCTAATTGATTGTTTCATATTCATATCATTATTATTGTCTAATGAATTATGTAAATCATTGACATGTATAATCATTTCATATTTATTATTATATCTTGGTAATGTTTTACTATATTGATGTAAATTGAATTCAGTAGTAGATAATTGTATTGGTATATGAAATGAATAAGTTGGTTCACGATTTAATATTAATTCATGTTTTGCAAATTTATTGAATAATTCTTTCATTATCATAGTATTATTGATTTTATTAGTAATCAATTTATTATTATTATTTTGATGATATGAGCTTATATTTTTAATAGTGATTGGTAAACGTGAATAGGTTGATTGATAGATATAAGCTTGTTTAGATGATTGTTCTATATTGAATTTATCGATTATAAATGAAATCGATGATTGATTATTGTTATTTAATTCAGTATATTTCACGGTGTTATCTATTAATAATTGTTCAAATTGTTGATGATTTAAATTAGATGTCTTCAATTTAGTTATATCATTCATTGAACTACTCTCTATAAATAGGCAAGAATGTATTGTTTGTTTGTGTTGTGTTGTTTGTTTTTTCGCATGGAAAAAGGATAAAACAATAACTAGGTGATATGTTCTTGATGAGAAACGGGAATAGAAAACTAACTACATCAGTACTCATTTGTTGGTGTAAGATATATATATATATATATATATATATATATATATATATATATACCCATAAACATACATTCAGGCATATCACAGTTATTTGTGTTATCGGCGAAATGATTGAGGTCATGAACCGATTGTTGTGAGACTATCATTGAAAACCTGGAAGCACTGGATGGCTGTTTCGTCCTATTGTGGGACACCTCAGCAATGCAATGTAAGATGGTCGCGCAATTTCGTGGATTGGTTGAGGTTAGATATTAACACCGCTGAATATCAACTCAGTGGTCTAGGGGTTAAGCGCTCGTGTGTGAGACTGGTAGGTCCTGGGTTCGAATCTCGCGAAGTGGGATCGTGGATGTGCACTCCTGAGGAACATCAAAATAGGACGAAACGACCGTACAATGCTTCAAGGTTTTCAATGATGGTCTCACATCAATTGGTTCATGATCTCAATCAAAAACTTAATAATCTCCACAATCCCATACTGATAACTATCGAAGAAATATCAATATACCAATATTTATATATTCAAGTAGTTGAGTGAGGAATGCCACACTCTGTGTAAATTCAGGACATTTTTTTCCAAAATTACAAATTCAATGATTACCTTCAGCCAAAGAATGCAATGATCAATTCATTAGACTTTGAACTGTTAAGTATCAGCGTATATACAACTGAAGAACGTTTGAAGCTCAATGCAACTGTCAACCAACACCAAAGTCACAATTTTCAGTACAAATGTCAAGACAGTTCTACTGTATGGGGCGGAAACCTGGAGAACTACGAAATCCATCATTCAGAAGATACAAGTGTTTATTAATAGTTGTCTACGAAAAATACTTCATATCCGTTGGCAATAACGTATTGCGGGAGAGATCAAACCAGATCCCAGCGGAGGAAGAAATGAGGAAGAAGCTCTGGAAGTTGATAGGACACAAATTGAGGGAAGCACCCAAGCCCTCACATGGAATCCTCAAGGCCAAAGGAAAAGAGGAAGACCAAAGAACACATTACGCCGGGAAATGGAGATAGACATGAGAATAATGAACAACAGTTGGATAGAACTAGAAAGGAAAACCCAGGACAGAGTGGGTTGGAGAATGCTGCTCGGTGGCCTATGCTACATTGGGGGTAACAGGCATTAGTAAGTATATAATCTGCAAAGTGCAAAGTTCAATTACTAAGGGACTTTAATAAAAAGTTATTATAAAATGAGACCAATCACCAATTTTACAACATTCACCAAAAAAATGCATGAAAACAATCGATTCTAATGAACAAAACTAAGGTAAAATAACAGAACTCCCTATACTAAAATAAGTATCATGTGCTTGTTGTTGATTAACTTCAAAAGGTAATTCCTGGAGTCCTAGTGGGAAGGTGTGACCAGCGGAGTTCAGCCATGATAGGTGTGAAACACTAGCTCGATTGGTTATGCGACATCGCAGTATAAGTGAAGTTAGGAATGTTAACCATTCGATGACAAGTCAGTGATCTAAAGGTTGTGTTCGGTGAAAAGATTGTAAGTCCGCTGTTTGATCCCCAGCGAAGCCATTGATATTCACTGCTCAATAGTGTCATACTACATCAAACCTGAAGTGTTTTTCAGTTATCTATCATATTACATTTTTTCCAATACCATTCAATATCAATGTTTTATACACATCTTAAATTCCAGAAATGCAAACCAACAGTTTATGGTATTTGCATTCAAAATAAGTATAAAAAAACTTTTTTCACTCTACTAGTCAACATTTTCTATCTCTTACTCCATTTATAACACTTCCATAGTACTTTTCCATCTAGAAAATAAGGATTCACAAGACACATTATCCTTGAATGTGACAGAACTTCAACTGACTGTTTTTCAAAGTTCTAATCTACTTTGGATATTAGGACAAACAAAAAAAGAAAATTCTATACTGTGTCTTTGGTGGGTACTACTGATGTTGACAGATATAAGTAGTTTGCATCGCCAGTCAAAAGCGGAATGCCTAGCGACAGAAGGTTGAGAAAATTGAAGAGAAGAGAACGAGAACAAAGAACGATTGGTATGGAGATGAAGGAACAGTCAATTCAGAGAAAACTGATGGATATTTTGCAAATGAAGTATTAACTGTATGATTCTCAGAATTTACCAAGATATTCGGTAATGTTGTCAAAATACGGTTGGTTGTCCTCACCTGTTTTCTCGTTCACTGTATATCATTCGAACTACTTATAAGACCATTTTTAATATTATGGTTAGTAACTTCATCTAAATGGGAGATTTTCTCAAACGTGTAGATTGCCGCTTCTTTAGACATCCATTTATTACTGGGGATTCACGTCTTTCAGGTTTGTTTTTATCAACAACCTGTCTGTCAATAAGGTAAACCCATAAGTATTTATAAATGTTACC
This sequence comes from Schistosoma margrebowiei, assembly GCA_944470205.2. Taxonomy (NCBI): domain Eukaryota; kingdom Metazoa; phylum Platyhelminthes; class Trematoda; order Strigeidida; family Schistosomatidae; genus Schistosoma; species Schistosoma margrebowiei. Next base: position 4,787,273 of record OX104025.1, read on the forward strand.
AATTTATCAAAAATCTAATTACTGAAAAACACAAACAGTTCCATTAAAGTGATTCATATATTTTTTTCTTGTCTTTTGAGAAAATACCTGAATACCGATTACCATGACGCGCAATTCTGACTAGTGTTGGGGATGGTTGAAAGTTAGGGGCGACCAAACCAAAACGTGACATCAGTGCTTAAAGTCACTAACTTCTAGTCTGAGTCATATTGGTAGATGCAAACTACTTGGTTGGGGTCCACGTGACCAATAGTTTGAAACTGTGTGTGACATGGCTCAGAATCGACCAGAATGGTGTAGGTGTATACACTCTTTGTCTTCTCTTAAACTATAAGATTAAATTCGCTTCATATCTTACTTTCTATGAACTAATTCTTTCTTCCTGTACCACATCCTTATATGCAATCTTTCTTTTATATATTATCACCACTGGGTTAACTACTTCTATGAATCCGATGTCCATGTTGTTGTGCTAATGATGTATGGCGACTTGAACCGATGTATATAAGTGCCTGGTCTTACGTTGTAGCTGACTGACTGACTGACTGACAGAATTTATACATCTCACATAGTAGGCATAGATATCATAGGCACAAGATTATTCTTAAGCTTATTAGACATTTTTTAGAATATTCCCCGATCGGATGCTTATAAAACACGAATTTATTAGAATATTGCATATTTTGTACTGAGAATTATATACAGTAATCAAACAAATGGTATTGATTAGAGGGAGTATTATATTATAACTATTAGGCGTGTATATTTTCTCATAGTAGAAATTGACTAACTGTAATTGATTTTAATGAAAACTAAAAATACTAAACTGAAATTAAGTTTTTTTACAGATTAGCACTAACTGAACAACTATTGAGAGCTAATAGGGAGATGGTAATGGTTTCGTCCTAATGTAGGACTCTTCAGTGTTGTACACTCACGATCTTTGAAAGGGATAAAAATCCGAAGTGGAAATGAAACAGTTATTCAGGGTTTCTTGATTTTGAAATGATGGTGAGTGAATATTTATGAAATAAAGTTAAGTCATGCAAGTATTCCTTTTCAGTGTATTGAACGGTGGGACTCAAGGGGAGCATTTGTCCTTACTTGTGACTAGTTAAATTAATGTACTGAAATGTTTGCGTAATATTACTGTAATTTTAATGAGAATCAGTTTATGACCATATAACAAGGCAGATGGATGTAAACAACCTCGAATCTAGTACAAAATTGTTATATTTCGCATCAGAACATGGGAAAACTAGTAAACAATTAAATGACTAAAACAACTAAGTGAATATAATTTTATAAACAGTAGTAAAAATAATTATATCATGATATGAAACGGAGGCTGGTGTATCAAATTATGTTCAAAACTAAAAGAACGATTAAAACAATGCAAATGGACCTCTGTCACCGTAACTGGTCTCTATTCGTATCCCTTACAGTCTTCAACTAGTGATAACAGTTATGTCATGAATCTCAATAAAAAAACCTGCACTTATTAGCACAGCTTAGATCAGTAGTAATTGTCTTTATAGTCAGATATCACACCCTAGTTGTTCCTCCTTAGTTCACGATGAAAATATTGTTTGATACCAGTTGAATGTGTTTTTATGCTCTACTCTGGAACATAGAAACGAATATGAGCGTCACATAACTGTCAGTCGTTCACGCAATCAGTCACTCAAGAACATATAAACTTAATGTAGTCTGTCTACCTGTTGATGATTCCATATGGAAATTCGTATACATTATTATTCGTCATTTGTATACAATTCAAATTGTTTTATCATAAGCAAAGATGGATAGTGGTTAGCAGTGGAATCCAGTTTGATGCACGTTTCGCCCTATTTCTGACTCGTCAGCTGGATCTGCCTGCATTTCAGAGTTGGTGTTCACTCTGGGACTCAAACCCAATACCATCCGCTTCGAACGCCATCGGGTTATCCACTTAGCTACTGAGTCCTGAGGTGAAGTTTAAACTCACTTGATATTGGTTGCTTGGGTCTTCTCATTGATGTTTAGGACTGTAATTGATCAGTCGCTTATTGGCATATGTGCATACTGTGCGATGGCGTTCGAAGAGGACGGTATTGGGTTCGAGTCCCAGAGTGAACGTCAACTTTGAGATGCAGGTACATCCGGCTGACGAGTCCCAGATGGGACGAAACGCGCGTCAAACTGGATTACACTGCTAGCCACTATCCATCTTTGCTTATAAAGCTTGTGACTTCAGGTAATATCAAGGCAGTCCGTACAGGATGCACATATGCTAATAAAGGACTAATCAATTGGAATCCTAAATAACAATAGGAAGATACAAGTAAACAACACCAAGTGGATATAGGTTTTATCATAATTTTGAAAATAAGTAATAGTTATATTTCATGTGTGTCAAAATATTTCATTAATACAATGTCAAGATGAATGATATGATGATCAGTGAGGTGTATCTCTTTTTTTTATATCTTGGTTCCATCTTTATGATGTATCACATAACAGAATTATATACACACAAACGCATATATTTATAAATTCAGCATTCATTTCTTCGAATCAATATGCTAATTTGGTAAATGACAATAGAAGTGTGTTTTTTTGATGAAAAATAGATTGATCTAGTTTCTACTCAATAGTGTCTATCACTTATATCTGGTGTTTGTATTAATGTCTGTGTGTGTGTTGTGTACGGTGTTTCTTCAATATCAGTCTCGAACTTACTTTAAACAAAAATGAACATAGAAACAAATGTTAAAATTGAAGAGAGTATCAAATGAATGAACATTGGTTAGTTCATAACTTACAAGGGTACATGTAACATGAGAATCCGTCGGTGGCTTTATCCGAATCCTTCAAGTAACAACCGTAAAATCAATTAGTGATTTCTGAAGTAGTCATTTGATTTGTGTTAAATGGTTGGAGAAAATTAGCTAAAAGACTCACATTTGTTTTGCTTTTATTAGTACACGTCATCAAGGCGTATCTACAATTTTCATGAAATGATGATATCCAGGTAATTGTAACACAGATCAACCTCTATCATAGTTAGAAGTATTAACAGTAAGCGGCTTAGGCAAAAAATGATCTTCAGTGAAACTGAGGCATCAAATTTGTTTATTCTTTGGAGGTGACTATATTCTGTTGATCATATTACAATGAAGTAACTAATACGACCAACTGGAAATCATGGTCAACCTTTTTGTTTGATATCAGGTGATTGGTAGCAATCAGCAGAAAACCGTGAACTTGTGTTTTAAATTACTCAATGTGAATCGTCAATAAGACAATAACTCCAAAAATAACACTGTCCATATAAATCGCTTTCACAATAAGAGTTCTGATGAAAGACTAACACTCAGTGAGAATATCTGAATTATGTATACAAAACTGATTCAATCTTGGTAATAAAATAAACAATATGTACAAACAAATGAGGTATTAACGATAAGCCAAGCAATAAAGATAACAATTTGCAGCAAAATTTGTATTCATTCATGAGGGCTCTGACTACCGTTATGTTAAAGATTACTGAATGTCTACAGTTTAAAATGTATCGTGAGAATTTTATCACCTTAAATTCTATAAACTGTAATTATAGAATTTATGTGAAATTTTTGTACAAAATGTGATACTCTATTAATTTTTCCAGACAAATATAAGTGAGTCTGAATTCACAGAATGATTGAGTTTAAGGAAACTATAAAATGACTATTTCCAGTTCATCAATTTTGTGATACCGATGAGAAATTTAGGAACAATTTCATACATAAAGCATTCAATGCATTTGATAAATTTCAACAGTTGAGATCATGAATCGGTTGATGTGAGATCACCATGGAAAACCTGGAAGCACTGGAAGGCCGTTTCGTCTTATTGTGGGACTCAGCAGTGTGCATCCACGGTCTCACCTCGCGAGATTCGGACCCAAGACTTATCAGTCTCGCGCGCGAGCGCCTAACTATTAGATCACTGAACCTTCATCCAACGATGTTAATGTTTAACTTCGACCAATCCACGAAATTGAACGACACATTCATCATTGTCTCCAGTGAGTTATTATCTCACAATAGACCCGGTTGAAAAAACTTGCAAAATCTTATCGGTTAGGTTCTCCATGTGACTGATCAACTAAATAAGCTGATACGATAATGAAGTATGAAGGAATGAACAGTTACCTAACTTAGGTATCATACTTACAACCAATGTATCTCCAACAGAGTTAAGAAACAAACACGATTAAGTATAAAATCAGTGTTTCTACTGCTAACAGCTCACCATAATTATCCTATGAATTAAAGACGAGTTATGTTATATAAACAAATAAAAATAAGGATTGACCGTTTATTCAAAGGTATTATGGTGACAATGACAATAAAATAGTTTGGTCATATACTCAAGAATACTGTTTCATCATCACTCCATACATTCATATGTATCTATCTAATCACTTAGATGCTCAGTTTACAATCGAACCATTAAGGGGATAATAACAGGGAAATCCAATTTGCAAATTGTTACTCTAAATTTAAGCAAACTACATATCTAACGATATATATATATACATATATATCAGTCAGTTACAACGTAAGACCAGGCACATATATACATCGGTTCAAGTTGCCATACCTCATTAACACAACAAGATGGACACCGGATTCATAAAAGTAGTTAATTCAGAGGTGGTAGTATATAAAAGAAAGATTGTGTGTAAGGATATATTACAGAAAGAAAGAACTAGGTGGTAGAATGAAAGATATGAAGCGATTTTAATTTCATAGTTTAAAGGAAGATAAAGAGTGTATACACCTATGCCATTGTGATCGATTCTGAGCCATGTCACCCACAGTCTCAAACTATTGGTCACGTGAACCCCAACCAAGTAGTTTGCATCTACCAACATGACTCAGACTAGAAGTTAGTGACTTTAAGCACTGATGCCACGTTTTGGTTTAGTTGCCCCTATATATACATATAAAGGACTAAAAATTTTTACTAAATACTGATTATCTTCCAGAAACGGATAGATACAAATAAAGTACATTGTTGTTTTGTTTTTCTTTCTTTCCACATTACATGATCACATGAAAAATGATATGCGATTTTACAGTTAAATGAGTACAATATAATCAATAAGCATTCATTTATTTGACACCGATTTATATCATTTATACCTACAATAGATTGTCATGGTGACTTGTTACAATCTAATTAGAATCAACCTTTATTATTTTAATTATAAGAAATTAAATAGATATGTACTTGATGGAAATATTCAAAATATAAACACTAGTTAGTTCAATTTCAGATGTAAATTATAATGTTATGGTAATCAAGGTCATTCTTAAATGTTAACCAATAAGGAGTATAACTTTAAGGTTATAAAGAAAGTAGTTCATTATTGAAAGTATCACAATCGATTAATCATTCAACTAGATAAAAGTTTAAATAAAAGAAATATCATCCTTGATGGATTCCATCACCTTGAATAACCAATGAAGGATAAGTATTTAAGTGAACTATTATTTGTATGAAAAGATGAAAATTTACACTTTATATAAGAATTTTAGATTGTGTAAAGACATTTATATAGATTATTCATGAATGCTTTCTGTTTTAAATAAAACAATAATGTATATCAGAGTGGAATTTGTGGAGATTGTAATAATTTCAGTAGTTGAGATCATGAATCAATTGAAGCTAGACAACCACTAGATGACTGTTTCGTCATATTGTGAGACTCCCCATGATCTCATCTTATGAGACCTACCCAGTGCTTCTAGGTTTTCCAATTACCATCTTATATTACTATCAAAATTGGAATGCATATCAAATAACGGGTTAATTATCAAACATTCCGTCAACATTGATCACATATCCACATCAGAACTTTTCTGAAACTATATTAAAAAATTTAAATGAAGTGATTGACAGAGATTATGGATTAAAATCTTGGATACATCAGAGGCCTCAGTAATTCCATTGGAATTATAACTTTAGGTTAATTGAAGGTTTTCAATGGAAAGAAAATAGTTGTTGTAACCAGATTGTCTTGTCTCTAAAAGTTGTTGATTTTAGAGTCATCCAGATGTATTGCAGATAGGGTTTTAATATTAGTTAAAATACCATAATTATATAATATATATAACACATAAAAAACCCAGATATTACATCATAGTTATATTTGGACTAATATGAAAACTTGTTAAACACTATTAAATACTTTCTAACCAAAGACGAATAGTGGCTAGCAGTGGAACCAAGTTTGACGCGCGTTTCGTCCTATTTGGGACTCGTCAGCTGGATGTGTCTGCACCCCAGAGTTCATGTTCACTTTAGGACTCAAACCCAGTAACGTTCGCTTCAAAAGCCATCGCACTCCCGAGTGAACATCAACATCCGACTGACGAGTCCCAAATAAGACGAAACCCACGTTATGGATTCCACTGTTAGCCACTATTGATATCTGCTTATAAATCGATGCAATCTATACAGGATGCACATACTGCCAACAAGAGACTGATCAATTACAATCCTAAATAACAATCGAAAGATTGTTATTGCTAGCTGAATCATAATACTTCCTTCATATGAATAATTTGATTTAAATTACATAATGATATCGTTTAAATTGTAATCTTCAACAGTGCAAGCTAACAGCTTCTAAATATTTCCTGCTTTACTTAAAGTTTATCCCATCAAACTCAGTATACTTAACTGTTTTTTACGGTGTACAAATCTGGAACTGATTCCTAAGTTGTCGTTTTACACTCAGTGAAACTCTCATTTCATGGAGGAAAACAGAGAACAAACAATTCATCGGTCTAGTGAGGCAGGACCATGGATGCGCACTGCTGACGAGTCCCACAATAGGACGAAACGGCCATCAGACAGTGCTTCCAGGTTTTTCATGGTTGTCTAGCTTCAATTAACTCATGATCTCAACTATTGAAATTACTATAATCTCCACCAAACCCCCTCTGATACTAATTCATCGATCATTGAAATTACTTATCGTTTTGATGGTAAGTTTTTTTAATTACAGTAAATAATCAATAAACCAATCAGTACTTAAGTAAACAATAATAATATGACATGATAAATAAAATAATTTGTTTACCTGATAATTTTCGTGGACTTAATCTGCCTATATTTTGTTGATTAACAAATAGTCTTGCTTGACTATAAATAAATTGTGCCTCTTTTTCACAACGTTCCGTAACCGGATCCACTAGATCACCGGAACCCGGTGATGATGAACTGATATAATCAAAGCTGTGATAAATAAAATTCTCTTTATTTGATCCATGATCCATTGAAGTTCTATCCGGAAGAGATTGATGATCATATGCTTGTTCAGGGGAGAGTCTTTGATCAGTAGATGAAATTCGACCTTTTACATATGGATCAGAAGATCTTTTATCTACTGTGGGGAGAATTGACGTAACTGTAGAACCACGATGTCCTTCTGTATAAGTTTGTGGTAGCGATGTTGGTGTATCACGATACTGATTATCTAAATGTTCTTGCATTTGAGCAATACGATTATTCCATTGACGTTTAAGTTTTTCAAAATTTTCTTTAGATTTCGGACTACTTACAATTGGTTTAGTTTTTCCAGGTGGTTCGGCCCGTCCAATTATTGGGGCTTGTTCTTTTGGCTGACATGAATTTCTACTCGAAGTTAGTTGTGGTTTTGGTGAAGCATTTCTTTCAGATACTTTTAAAGTTTTCGGTGGTGAAGGCAGCGGTGATTCTGGCAGCTGTGGAGGTGGAAGGGGTGGTGGAGGATGCAGGATTAATCGACGTGTCTGGGGATCACACTCATCCTTTTCTTTAGGATATACTTTTTCGTACACTGTAACACTTTCAGGCAAAATATTGCTACCATCAAATTGCCCAACATTATCTTTCTCATCGCTATCTTCAATCTCTTCTTGAACAAGCACAATTTCTCGTTTACGTCGTCGGCTTTCAGAACGTTCAAAGTTAAAACGATTCGGTTTTCTTGAAGTATATTCAGGTCCCATATATCCTAATAGTTCAGTATCGTGAGATTCAGTGGAAGCTAATAAAATGGAAGCCCAATAGTCCGTATCAAGATAATCACATATTCTTTCACTTTTACTAACTTTTAAACTATCTACATCAGTCGAAACGCATAAACTAAGCGTGACTTGAGCTAAACCTTCTTCAGTCATAAACGCTTCTTGACGGATAATACCAATTGTTTGTTTATCAGGTAATACAAATGCCGATTGATATTCACGTTTAATTTTTTTGCCAACAAATGCAATCGATGAAGAAGAGTCTGTTTGTAATGAACGAAAACTTAATCCATTTAACGGCAAAATATTCTCATCTCCGACACGATCACCAACAGAGACACTTGTTTGTAAATTAGTCTCTCTTGGTGATTGATTAGAAAAAATCAACACGGAAGGAGATTTATCCTCGTCAAGTACAATTGACATCAAAGATCCTAAACTCCTGGATAGACTATTATAACGTCCATCTTGTCGGCGTAGACTGCTTGCTGTCCAGACTGTGGTCATTTTGTTACTGCTTAACTGAGAAACACCCTTTCACAGGTCAACTGAAGACCACTTTAACTGTCTACCAATCCATCGGATTAGATTAGTTTAACTGAAATAAACGAAATCGAAAAATATATAATTTTCTGTAAAAGGATTATTTGTTTGACCTTAGTAGGAATTTCTAAATAGCTATCTAAATTTCTAGGTAATTGAAAGTTCAGTTGGTAAACCAACTAGTCTTTCTCAGACATTGACAGTGTTCTAATAAACCATATTCTGAATTAAATTCTTAACAAGGGTTGAATAACAAAAAACGTACACAAATTAAAAGGAAAGATATTCTTCAAGACCGAAGCTCAAATATGGATAAAGACTCTGACATATATTCAGTAGCACAAGTTTATACCGATCTTTCTATTCTTCTAATGTACTTACTTTTCTGTCCATATCTATGTTAGTAAAGCTAATGAGAAATGAATTGTGACAGGGTTTTGTCTACTACTGTTTGTCTTCCATTCAACAGTGTATCATGCAGAATGGGACTAGTTTCACTGTGAAAAATGTTCAACTCTATACTACATTCGCTATTTGATGAATCTTCTTGTGTAACTCCAATAATAGTCATCTCTAATTATTACTACATAACCCAACTTATTATCACTTATTCTGTGATTTTAATTTAGGTGAGAAATGCTTCAAATATACCTGTAATCAAATATTAACAAACTACTTATGTTTATTGTAATGAAATGTCATGTTTCATAGTTACAGAATAATGTACGGAGTAGACTTGTGCTCAACTAAAAGAAAAATCATTAAGAATAAATAATCTTTGTAGTATTTAAACTTAGATTAATTTTGGGTTGTTTATTTATTTACTCTAAATAAGTGGCTAACACCGAGTCACGAAACTCATTGGGTAATTATAAATATATTAATGACCACATTACGTCAGGAAATTGCTAGGGTTAAAGCGATTACGAGTTCACTTAATCTCCAAACGAGAAACAAGACTCAGTGACCAAAGACCAGTAAGCTAGCTACTGATGCGTCCCAGCCCCTCTAACTAGAGGGAGAAGTTCAAGCTTGGAATGTGAAAGTATGTTCTGTAAACAGCCAGAAACGAGCGATAACAACAAACACAATTCAAAACATATATATACAGTACAAAACCGTCCTTGGGGTGAGTTACCAAACAGTATACCAAAAGACGCGACGGACCTACAGCATTTAAGATATTTCCCAGTGGGAAATAAAACATGAAGGTGACAAGTGTTTTTGGCGCGAAAATAAAGAAATTCAAATTTTCTAAATAAAATTGCAAAATTAGGTCCTTTCTCAAGTGAGTTCTGGGGATCTATCGTCCCTAACAGAAATAGAATCAGATATGAAACGGGTGAATAACAACTAGAAAGAGCTGGAAAGGATTGCCCAGGACAGGGTTGGACGAGGAATGCTGGTGAGCAGCCTATGCTCTTTCATGAGGAATAACAGGCGTAAGTAAGTAAGTAAATATTGATTTATTTATAACAATCTATTCAACAATTAATAAATAATCAAGTCAAACCATAATAATGATACCTACAAATTTATCAACCATAGTTTATATACATTTGGTAAATAGAAAATTTACTAATATGAGAATAGAAAAGAAAAGAAAAAAATAGTTTTTTATTATTTTCACGCAAGTATAGTTTAAAGATACCTTCACTTAGATGTACTTGAATGTAAAGTGTGTTCTTTTTTTTTCTGGTTTATTTTTCTTAAAAAGAAAAACATGATCCACTTAAGTAGAATGTTACCACGGAAATATAAGCAAAATATTATAAAAGGATATTGTATCCGAGTTCAAGTGTTTGTTGGGAATAAATTATATTACTACTATTATAACTATTATTATTACTACCATTACTATTATTATTATTATTAAGTCCACGGTGTCTGTGCTAATGTGATATGGCAACTCGGACTGATGTACGTACGTACGAAGTTCTTCATTGTTATTGAATGACTGACTGACTGGATAAACTTCATATTTATATTACTGATATTATAATTTTCATTTCCAGTTATGTAAAACATTATGGGTATATTATTCATTGGATAAATAAATTCTTAAAAGAAAAAATTGTATAGATTCAATTGGTGTTGTTTTACTCGTATCTTCTCATTGTTAGTTAAGATTGTAATTGATTATTTTCTTGTTGGCATATGTATATGCTATGTGGATTACCTCGATATTGCCTTTGGTTACAAGATTTATTAGCAAAGATGGATAGTGATTAGCAATAGAATCCATTTTGACGCGCGTTTCGTCTTATTTGGTACTCGTCAGCTGGATGTACCTGCATCCCAGAGTTGGTGTTCACTCTGGGACTTGAACTCAGTACCGTTCGCTTCAAACGCCATCGCGTTACTCACTTAGTTACCAAGTCCTAATAACCACCTGCTTGTGTAATGCGGTGGGGTTTTAAATTCAACTGGTGTTGTTTTACTCATATCTTTCGATTGTTATTTAGGATTGTAGTTCATCAGTCTCTTGTTGGCATATGTGGATTGCCTTCATATTGCCTTAAGTCACAAGCTTTATAAACAAAGATGGATAGTGGCTTGTATGTTATATCTTCTTATATGAATGAAATAAAGTGCTTCACAATAACTTTTTTTTTACAATTTCATCTATTCAATTTTATGAAGTAGATGTTTTTTTCAAAAGAAAACCCCCCGGAAACTCAAATATCATCTAAAAGATAGTTGAAAATCGTAAAGTTTTAGATAGTAGATGTTTTCGAAATTCTAATTACTGACTTTATTGAAGTATGAACACAAAAGTTCAACACTTATAAATCAATCAGTCAGCGACAACATAGGACCAGGCACATATATGCATCGGTCCAAGTTGCCATACCAGTAAGTCAGTCTCGTGTTTTGTTACGGGTATGAGGGCTGATGTCATTTCACGGCTGCCCACACCATGGAAGGGTATTTTCTGAGGAACCTGAAAAGTAAGTTGGATTAATGTTGGCCTTAACGAACTGGGAGCGTCACCGCAGAGCCCGAGTAACAACTGCTTGAGGCCGGTCGCGCATGAACTTTTCGTGGGAGGTTTTTAATGTGTTAGCTCCGTTCTCCAAAGGGCCTTACCGCCAGAAATGGAAATCCGTGAGGTAAGGTGAGGTGTGACATTTTAAGGGTCGACCTTTTCTAACCCCACCCCTCCTTATGAGAACGCAGCATCGCTGCAGATGCCGGTTGTCCGAGGTAAACACCTTGCTGTTGTCACACCCCTCTACAGTCAGCAGTATGACTTCGCCCTCAAACCTTGAGTTGCTGCTTTTAGTCTTACCGTTTTCCAATCGACCTGCCTGGCATGGTAGAACCTACATGAACATGTGATCCAGCCAATATAGCTCGGTTGGGTCATCACGATAGGCAAGCCCGACCACCGCGTCAAAGTAACAGCTACGGTCGGGAGTTGCCATACCGCATTAGCACAGCAAGATGAACACTAGATTCATAGACGTAGTTACTTCAATGGGGGTAATATATAGAATAAAGATTGTATATAAAAGTATAGTACATGAAGAAAGAATTAGTTCATAGAAAGAAAGATATGAAGTGATTTTAACCTCTTAGTTTAAGGGAAGACCGAGAGTGCATACACCTCCATAATTTACAGATCATTCTCATAGTTACTATAATACGATTAAATCATAATGTTCGAACATATAGATCAACATTTTCAATTTTCATTTTGCAGTACTGTTCCCATACGATTTACGTATTATTAGTAGCTTTATTCAATATTACATTTTTGGTACAATATAGAATTCTCAACACAATGTTGTTGTGGATGCGGAAGGATAGACCAATAATTATCATGTTAGGTCCAATGGTGTCCTTGGACTTTAAATGGACATTTCCTACTGGTCGATATCTGTCCACTTGTTGAATATGGTACAAAATGTTGTTTTCTATTTTTATGGTACGATGTGGTATGTTTGGTTAGTATATAAATAGAGTATGTCTGAAATACAATGATTCATAACTCAGAGGCTGAGATTTGTGTTCTAGACTCAACTGGCTGGGGTAGACAGGGAATCGGGACCAATCGTAACTCTAGGTCGTCCATTACGTTCGTACGTGTTTACGTGTCATTGAATCGGTCGATAAATACGCTGTTCTCTAGTTTTTCGGTCAAGGACACAACAGTTAGCACAGGGTAAAAATCAACCACAACTTAAAGCCACAACAAATGTATTTCAACAAGTTTATGTTTCTTAATTCTTCATCGATCCTGACGATAAATATTGAGTGATCGTCAGTTAAGAGTTAGCAGTCCAGTCAATTGACATCTCAATAATGTACATTCTTTTCAATGCATATTGCCAACAACCATGATATCTCTGATTGTGTCCTGTTGTAACTTGTACAACGAAAGGTTGTACACTTTTCACAAACTCACCTAAATAGGTTATGTGATTAATAGCCATCATAATGTATTAAAACAAACAAAATTAGATAACTTGTTGAAATATCTAGATGACAAGAACAAGTAGCACACATGTTCAAACAAACCGCTAGCAATGAATGAATATCTCATTGCCAATTTAAATAAATTCATAAGTTATATATACGAACTATTGAAAAGTATTGAAATGTCAGTTGTTTTGAAATGTTATCATTTTCTAATAAAATTTACAACAATCTTCAGTAATGAGGTATTTGTTCTTTGTCGAGATGAAACGTTCAATGTTATGAAGAGATTATATTATTAAGTGATATGATATTTACATTAATATTATTATTGGCATATATAAAACTGTCATGATAATTTGTGATATAAAGTATTTAATTGATATTATGATGCATTAATAAAACATCCTTTTAAGTTATTATGAATATTGAAGGTATACTGATAAAATGTAATTTTTAACTTGGTTCATAGATGGGACTTATGTAAAATAAAACTGACTGGAATTTATTATTGATTTTTTAAATTATTATTTAGACACATAAGCATTGGTACAAAGATGAATGGAATACAGATATGCCACATAAATCATTCGAGTAGTGTAAGGGCTGGGATACTGCCTGAGTGCCCAAACAGAAACAGACGATTCTCTTAGGGGGCCACATCTAAAGCGTTTGACCTAAAGGTCTGATCTACAAGGCAGTGGAGCAACGTCAGGAGATGCAGTCCCATGGTAACCGGTGACCAATAATTGGTTCATACAACATTTGTTCCCTTAGGATCCTGGAGCCCATGTGTTACAACTCCCCTAGGTGGACCTTCTGTTTCCAACAACCCGGTTAAAGCTCCGAACATTGGCTTTTCTTCGTCTCGTTTTCGTAAACAACACCCCCTTCGCGCGAAGACAGCGAGTAGAACTTCTCTGTCCGTGGTTGTATACACGTGACCATTTGAGAGCATTTGGAGAGGGAGAGTTGACTGTACCTACTCTCGGCCGTACCAAGGCGTTTGCAGGAAGTATTATATAGCAAGTAAGTAAAATTGAATTTTTTAGCACTTTCAAATATCTTACTTTTTGTCTAGATACAGACATTTCTCTAAGGACTTTTAAATAAGTTTGAATAGCGGATTTATGTATACCGGTGTTGGGATATTCAGAAAAAATATCCCAGAAATTATTCTGTTAAGTCTAACGCCATCCTTGGACTTGAGATGGTGTCATTTCCTTATTGGTCAATGTTTATTTCACGTGTCATTTTCCTACTGGTCAATATTGTACAAAGTTATTTTCTATTTTATGGTACGATGTGATCTGCTTGATTAGTATATAAACAGAGTGTGTTTGAAATATAACGAATCAAATCTCCGAGGCTGAGACTTGTGTTCTGGACTCAACTGGCTGGGCTAGACAAGGAAGCGGGACCAATCAGAACTCTAGGCCCTTCTTACGTGTTTTTGCGTCATTGGTCCGATGGATAAATTCACTCTCCTCTAATCTGCAGCGTCACACAGTTATAGCAACCGGTTACACTTAACCTATCTATTCAAGATTGTTTCAAGTTTATGAAAGTTGGCCTGGATTTTGTATCAAAAAGAAGATGAAAGTGGTGTGCACCTTCAATTAGTCGAAATTGAAGTGAAACCTGATACAAACGTGATTCAGTCCAAATTACTAAACCATATCATCACGAAAAGATGAAATTGACAAGATGAATAGCAAAGATGTCAAGATAATTGTAGTATCAATGATAGTGAAAAAGAATGCATTTTGTTTAGAGTAAATTGGAGTAATAAAGTGCATGAAATGATATTGAATATCTAAACTGAAAGGAAGATAAAGATTGAAAGTATCTTTACCTTTTAGACAAAATCTAATATATAAGACCTGATATCTCTGATCACTTATCCTAGTTCTAGCTTCAACCTTGATCTATTAGTTTACACTTATTAACCTTGTTCATTTCATCCTCTCCAGAAATCCATACGTGTACAAAAAGATTGATTCAACAGAATTCTGAATACAGACAACTACTTATCATTGATTCTTTATAGTATGACACAATCTGATTACCAGATTCAAGATTAAGTAGTACAATATGTTTTCATCTCTAATAATGCATCGAATTAATTGGTAAACGGGGATTCAATGAAACGGTAGAAAATAGTACTAACAGCCAAAAGTTCACTATCAAAAGAGAAGTTTAAGAGGTTTTATGTTTATATATTGAAAATATAGTCAGCTGTTTACTACTTTGCTCAGTAATAGATAACTCAATTATTGGCATGAATATGCGTCTGTCCACGTTCATACACCTTATATCAGTAAATGTCGAGTGAATGATAGAGAGAATAATGTTAACTATGTTACAAACTTTAATATAATGGACATAGAATGAGTTGGGACACGCGTTAAGATTTGGGAAATGATAACTTCGGGTAACGGAACCAGACCTCTCTAAATATGAACTAGTGACTGTACAGACCGATAATGTTTTGATTTAACCCTTAGCCTTCTTATACGAACTTAATTATGTCATAGAGTAGAGAGCTACCATAACACATGTTTAATCCACGCATTTCTATGTTTTGATTGATCTAATAAAGATGTTGTCCAACGTAACAACAAGAACTCTGTCACCAAAAAAGGTATCAGACTTTCGAAGTCAGTCCTCAAAAATAGGGAACTTTCCTTTCTTTTTTCAAAGAAAATGTACCACTTCAAGTATGTACATTGAAGCAGTTGACTAACTGAAATTAGTTATTACTCACCATTTCTATTTAACTAATGACTATATTTACGTTAACGGCAGTAGTGACTAACATATTACTTGGGTGTTTATTACAAGAACTACTTAAATAAAGAGATGAATACCTCTGATAATAAACTGCATGATGCATCAATCATTTCACTATACCAACTACTACTGTGTATTTTGCTTTCTTCAAAAAGATCATGAACGTCAGTAAATAGACATGGAAAACTCTTTCAGATAAAAACTAGCGTTGAGATAATTATTCTTACAATCATAAGACATATAGTCCACAACCTCACATCACTTAGATTATCATTACAAATCACAGATCAAAAGAAAGTTATGATGGTTTATTGTTGAGTGCCTGCTCAGTATGCACTCAGAATCTCATGATCTGCTTATAAGCATGTTAATTATTAGGAACACCAAGTTGGAATGCAAAAGTTCAACTTCAATTTGTCCGCAATATAGCATGATAATCTTTACTTACTTACTTACGCCAGTTACTCCTAATGCGGCATACGCCGCAGACCAGCATTCTCCAACCCACTCTTTCCTGGGCCTTCTTTTCTAGTTCCATCCAATTCTTGTTCATTTTTCTCATGTCTATCTCCATTTCCCGGTGTAATGTGTTCTTTGGTCTTCCACTCCTCCTTTGGCCTTGAGGATTCCATGTTAGGGCTTGTCTTGTGACGCAGTTGAGTGCTTTCCTCAATGTGTGTTTTATCCACTTCCAGAGCTTTTTCCTCATTTCTTCCTCCACTGGGATCTGGTTTGTTCTCTCCCCATACAGTAGAACTGTCTTGACATTTGTATTGAAAATCCTGACCTTGGTGTTGGTTAACACTTGCTTTGAGTTCCAGATGTTCTTCAGTTGTAAATATGCTGCTCTTGCTTTACCGATCCGCGCTTTCACGTCTGCATCAGACCCACCATGTTCATCAATGATGCTGCTCAAATGTGTAAAGGTTTTTACATCTTCCAAATCTTCTCCGTCAATTGTGATTGGATTGGTGCATGCTGTGTCGTATCGGAGAATCTTGCTTTTCCCTCTGTGTACATTGAGACCTACTTCTGCTGAGGCTGCTGCCACACTGGTCGTTTTCACCTGAATTTGTTGTTGCGATTGCGATAGGAGGGCCAGATCATCTGCGAAGTCTAGATGGTCCAGCTGCATCCTGGATGTCCACTGTATGCCGCGTTTCCCTTCAGATGTCGACGTCTTCATGATCCAGTCGATCACCAGGAGAAAGAGAGTGAGAGTGAGAAACCCTGCCTGACATTGGTCTTTACTTCGAACGAGTCTGTCAATTGTCCTCCATGTATAATTTTCCATTTTAATCCATCGTAGGAATTCCGTATGATATTGACTATCTTCTGAAGCACGCCGTAGTATCGAAGACGCTTCCATAGTATTGTTCTGTCCATGTTATCAAATGCTTTTTTGTAGTCAATGAAGTTTATGTTGAGTGATGAATTCATAAATGATAACTAGTATTAATTGTTAAACTGCTGAATCTCATCAACTCCGCCTGTAGCTCTTATAGGGTTACTGCCGGTCCCAAGCCCGGGTAAAGGAGAAGGGTTGGGCATGGGGTTAGCGTCCCCATCCCGTAGAAAACTAACTCGCTAAAAAAACGCTAACCAGAAAAAATAATCCAAACCATTTAAACTCTGCCCTGGGAGTTAGAAGGTCTTCATTTAGAAGAATTATGACGCTTCATGGTGAAAGCCGAGTTCCTTCGGAAGCCAAGAGGCCGATGCCCCTTCTAACAACCAGAGCAAAAATTTTAAAAAAAAGAATTTTTAACAACCAGAGCAAAAATTTTTATAGGTACATGAAACGTTCGAACAATGTGGGAAACCGGGAAGACCAGTCAAATAGCAATGGAAATGAGGAGATACAACTTAGCAGTACTGGGAATCAGCGAAACCCACTGGACCCAAGCTGGACAGAAAAGGCTAGCTACGGGAGAGATGCTGCTATACTCCGGCCACGAAGAGGACAATGCTCCACACACTCAGGGAGTCGCTCTTATGCTGTCCAAATTAGCACGAAATGCACTTGTAGGATGGGAATCCCACGGATCCAGAATCATCAAAGCATCATTCAAAACAAAGGAGGGGATCTTAATGAATATTATCCAATGTTATGCACCCACAAATGATAGCAACGACGACATTAAAGATCAGTTCTACGAGCGGCTGCAGTCAGTTATTGAGAAATGCCCAAGGAAGGACCCCACCATTCTGATGGGAGATCTAAATGCCAAAGTCGGAATAGACAACACTGGATATGAAGATATTATGGGACGACATGGACTGGGAGAAAGAAACGAAAATGGAGAAAGATTTGCAAATCTATGTGCATTCAACAAATTGGTCATAGGAGGCACAATATTTCCACACAAGCGTATACACAAGGCTACATGGATCTCACCGGACCACACTACAGAGAACCAAATAGATCATATTTGCATCAACAAAAAATTCAGAAGGACAATGGAAGATGTGAGAACCAGGAGAGGTGCTGACGTAGCTTCAGATCATCACCTAGTTGTGGCCAATTTAAAACTGAAGCTAAAAAAGAACTGGACAAGTGGACAAACAGCAATACAAAGGTTCAATACAGCCTTCCTTCGAGATACTGACAAACTCAATGAATTCAAGATAGCTCTCAACAACAGGTTCCAAGCCTTACAAGATCTACTGAAAGAAGAAGAAACTAGTATGGAGGACAACTGGAAAGGCATCAAGGAAGCATTGACTTCAACGTGTCAAGAGGTTCTGGGTCTAAAGAAATACCATCATAAGGAATGGATCTCTACAGAAACACTGGACAAGATCAAAGAAAGGAAGAACAAGAAGGCAGCAATAAACAACAGCCGAACACGAGCAGAGAAAGTTCAAGCACAAGCTGAATACATAGAAGCAAACAAACAAGTGAAGAGAAGCATTAGAGCCGACAAGAAGAAATATGTGGAAGAACTAGCAACGACGGCAGAAAAAGCTGCTAGAGAAGGAAATATGAAACAGCTTTACGATACAACGAAGAAACTTGCAGGAAAATACAGTAAACCAGAGAGACCGGTCAAAGACAAAGAAGGCAAGCCAATCACCGAAATTCAACAACAGCGGAACAGATGGGTAGAATACTTCGAGGAACTCCTGAATAGGCCGGCTCCAATGAATCCACCGGACATCGAAGCGGCACACACAGATCTTCCCATAGACGTCAACCCACCAACGAAGGAAGAAATCAGAATGGCCGTCAGACAAATCAAGAACGGGAAAGCAGCGGGTCCGGACAACATACCAGCTGAAGCACTGAAGTCAGACATCGAAGCAACTACAAACATGCTTTATCTTCTATTCAAAAAGATTTGGGAAGAGGAACAAGTGCCGATGGACTGGAAAGAAGGGCACCTCGTCAATATTCCAAAGAAAGGAGATCTGAGCAAATGTGAAAACTATAGAGGCATTACACTGCTGTCAATACCAGGGAAGGTCTTCAACAGAGTGTTGCTGAACCGAATGAAAGATGCAGTAGACGCCCAACTTCGAGATCAACAAGCTGGATTCCGTAAGGATCGATCATGCACAGACCAAATTGCAACACTACGGATCATCGTCGAACAATCAGTTGAGTGGAACTCATCACTATACATCAACTTCATTGATTATGAAAAGGCATTTGACAGTGTGGATAGGAGGACGTTATGGAAACTTCTTCGACACTACGGAGTTCCTGAGAAGATTGTCAACATTATCCGGAACTCATACGACGGACTACAGTGCAAAGTCGTGCATGGAGGACAGCTGACAGATGCATTCCAAGTAAGGACCGGAGTCAGACAAGGCTGTTTACTCTCTCCCTTCCTCTTTCTTCTGGTGGTCGACTGGATTATGAAGACCTCGACATCTGAAGGAAAACACGGAATTCAATGGACAGCTCAGAATCAATTAGACGATTTGGACTTCGCAGATGACCTAGCCCTCCTATCACGTACACATGAACAGATGCAGATGAAGACAGCCAGTGTAGCAGCAGTCTCTGCATCAGTAGGCCTCAGCATACACAAAGGGAAAACCAAAGTCCTCAAATTCAAAGCGGAAATCAACAACCCAATCACTCTTGATGGCGAAACTCTGGAAAATGTAGAGTCCTTCACATACCTGGGAAGCATCATCGATGAACAAGGAGGTTCAGATGCAGACGTAAAGGCAAGGATTGGCAAAGCAAGGACAGCATTCCTACAGTTAAAGAACATATGGAACTCAAAACAACTTTCAACCAATATCAAAGTGAGAATCTTCAATACCAACGTCAAGGCAGTTCTACTGTATGGAGCTGAAACTTGGAGAACTACAACAACAACCATCAAGAAGGTACAAGTATTTATAAATAGTTGTCTACGCAAGATACTCAACATCCATTGGCCGGATACCATCAGCAATAGCCTTCTGTGGGAGAGAACAAACCAACTTCCAGCTGAAGAAGAAATTAGGAAAAGACGATGGAAATGGATAGGACATACATTACGCAAATCGTCAAACTGCATCACGAGACAAGCCCTAACTTAGAATCCTGAAGGGAAGCGAACAAGAGGGAGGCCAAAGAACACATTGCGTCGGATAATAGAAGCAGATATGAAAACGATGAATTACAACTGGACGCAGCTAGAAAGGATTGCCCAGGACAGGGTTGGATGGAGAATGCTGGTGAGCAGCCTATGCTCCTTCACGAGGAGTAACAGGCGTAAGTAAGTAAGTAAGTGAATCTCATCAATTACAAATTAAACTAATCCGTACAAAACTTTAAAAAAAAACTATTCTTAAATGTTTGAGTGGTAACTGCAGTAAAATAGATTAAGTTTGTTTGTATTTGTCATATGATTTGAAAATATCTAAGTTATTTGTTTTTTTATTATGAATAAACCGTTGTGTGCATGCCAATATATATACTCATATGTGGTTTAATCGCTGAGTGACAGTAGAAATACTCATTAGGAAAAATGTATACACATCAGTAACATATATGTATAATCCAGACAGCTCTATATTCCTTATCGTTAATATATATATATATATATATATATATATATATATATATATATATATATATATTCAATGAATGTGTAACTGCTGAACGATAGAATCAATATTGAATCAGTAGTCTATGAAGTTGATTTGAGTTTCAAAAGTTTTCATAATAAAATACAAGCTTTAAAATACCTACATATATGTTACATAATGGATCTAAGTATAGAATATAGGGATCATGAGTATCATACATAGAAAATATCCTTCAAAATAGAACGGATTCATTCAATAACTAATGAATTCATAATCTGATAGAATGTTTTGATCTAGATTCACTTAGGCTACAAACTACGTTTATTCAGGTGTTCAGATTACATAACAAATATTTCAATCATATCAGTAACCAAGCTTTGTGAAGTTATTTTCACACAGCTCAGAAAAGTGAAAAGGAAACAGACCTTGGACATCTAACTTTCATTCACCTGGTTTTACTTATTCTCTTAGAGAGTAAAAACAAAACATTGGGCATAATAATATGAATTCATTGTACTTAGTTAGATTCTCATTAGGTGCTCACAACTTATAATACTTTCAAATCAAGATTATCATAAATTTCACAAACTTATAACAGTAAAGTTATATATGTGGCGTCATGGTAGAGTATTGATTCGAATTTGATGAAACTAAAAACATATAAAGAGAGCTGTAAACAAAGATGACGAGTAAGAGAACATTCTAGATCACCAGAAATAATAACAAGAGACCATAAAGCTAAAAAAATAACGTTGTTGTGTAATGAAGTAGCTGGACACAAATTAATAGCAATTAAGAACAACAAGAGTTAACATCAGTTAGTTAAAAACAAATTATGGATTTGAGAAAAGTGATGTGATCAAAATAAAAATGAAAACTTGCATGATTGATGTAACTTGATGGCCTACTTGAACATGTGAACTACTTGATCCTATCATCTTGATATTTCAACAAGTTATCTAATGTTGCTCGTTTTAATACATCATGATGGCTATTAATCATATGACCTATTTAGGTGAGTTTGTGAAAAGTGTACAACCTTTCGTTGTACAAGTTACAACAGGACCCAATCAGAGATATCATGGTTGTTGGCAATATGCATTGAAAAGAATGTACATTATTGAGATGTCAATTGACTGGACTGCTAACTTTTAACTGACGATCACTCAATATTTATCGTCAGGATCGATGAAGAATTAATAATGATCAGTAATTAATTAATTAACAATAACTAATGATTAATTAACTCAAACTGTTTTGGTTTGTTTAATATTTTTGATACATTCATACAAACAATGCTGTACATTGGAATAAGGCCTGATGAAGATCTAAATACAAAAATTACTGTTCGATAGTATGTATTGTTCTAATTTATGCAGTAGGTATTTTCAATATTTTAAGATCACATGAAGATGCCAATAGCTGTCAAGTTATTTAGATAATGCAACGAAAACCATAAAACGTCTTCAAAGCTTCAACCTTCTGAGTCTAGAGCTTTTATTATTCCGTAGTTTTGACTCAGCCAATATGACTAGCAAAAATTTCGTACAAACCGAAAAAAATAAACCTGTTATCACTTCATGATATCATATGTTCAACATAATCTCTTTTTTCTAACTAACTTCCAAGAAAGACATATTGTTAGAACTATTTCGCATTCAGATCTACCTGGTTGTGGATATATCAATAAAATACTTGATTACTTATTTGTCAGCTATTGGAAAATAAGCATACATACTGATGATCAAACGAAATCGTGATTTCTACCAGAAGGTAACGTTGAATCACCTGGATTAGAAATCTTCTGCCATTATCTCATATTTATGCACGAAGCTATCCATCATAACATACAAGAATACTATTGATATTTGAAGAGGATACATCAGGTTGTTATGTCAATTATAATAAATAAAGACACTTCATTGTTATGGTACAAAACATTATGACTATAGTGTATCAAATAGCTCGGAAGACTCAATATCACTGATGAATCCTTCTTGCTTTACACACAGCTATAAGCTAAAAATACAGGGGGTTTTTCTTCTTTTTACTGTCTAGAAAGTAATGATCGAACTGAATGAGGGCATATTATTTGTAGTGAATCTTTTCGCTTCATTATTTAATACAATCACATGGAGTAGTAGTTAGTATATATCACCAACAATGACACTGCAACCTTTGATATAGCTGTTACAGTAATCTTATAGATAAAACAACAATATGTTGTCTTAAAGACTTCCGATACGTCTGATAAGTCACTCCTGTGGGACATCACTGTAGCTTGAAAATACATTTTTGAAGACTCTGTTTAAGAGGACCGTGGTTGCTGTTGAGACATTTGATTTTAATCGAACTTACAAACCCAGTAGTTTTATTCCAGTAGTGTTCGAAATGAAAGCAAACGTGATTAACTTTTACTTATTAAATGTCAATATGTGTATATATTATATTAAAGCTGTACAACTATTCACTTATATAAAGTTAGAAGTAATTCCAATAAATATATTTTTACTTCGACAGAAAACTCAGACTTTGAACCTCCTCGTGGTGCTGCTGAATAGTCGAAGCAACCTTGACAACTAACTGAGGCGGTCAATGGAGATCGGACTAGTCACACACTACGTTGTATCTTCGATTATCCCGGATTCCGAATCCGAGGTTCACTTAACCTTACCGGGATACTCGATGTGTATGCTTGTATGCAAGAACTCCAGAAGTCCTATGGCCTATGCAGTTCAAGTACGTAGGTATAAACAAATGGTATGAGTACGATATCTTACAAAGGAGATGTTTAACTGAAAAACTGTCTGCACTGTGTATAATAAAATCGGCGGCCTATCTATAAGGTCGAAGACAATGATTCAGAAGCAAATACTAGGGAGAGGCAATCAACCTCCCTTGAAATAATAATACCTATGCTTATGTATGTTTCAGTTTAACTAGTGTCAAGATAAGTTACATAGTAAGTAAAAGAGCAGTGATGGTAAATATTTTCTTTGAATAAGACAGTCATTGTGCATTTTCATAAAGCTAGCCTAAAAGTTTACGTAAAATTCTCTTCATTAGAGCTCAATGATTGTGGACCTATTACATTTCAAGGGTTTATGACATTTCAATAAACTGGTTCGGTGAATATATGAGTAAATCCGTAAACTTGTCGCGTAGGTAAAGATAACCATAAAAATCAGTTTCTTATTAAAGTTTTTTCCTACGATGAAAGATGAGAAAATGTTTCACGAGAAGCCTTAAAAATTTAGCAAAATAACATCCCGAAACAAAAATTATATATCACATTATATTAAAAACGTCACTTGACGCTATATATAAAAACGTATGTCATAAACTTGTTAATTTAAGATGCTAGAATAAAACCTGGTGTATACGTGATCCTACATGTTCGTAGCAATAAGTAGGTAAATGTAAAACAGCAGCAGAGCGCTAAATAAAAGACTTACAAATTGGTTTAAAAAACAGAAAACTTTTTACAGAACAAATATGGAACGTCCAGGAAAATTATTTGCTAATTTGGTAAAAATATTACGTCAACGCAATGGATTGCTATTACGCTTATATATAGACCATACAAAATCTCATTCGAGTAAAGAAACATGTACTTATTAATTCAGTAACATACTAGTTTCCGGATCAACGAACTTTGAAGTGTAGCATAATAGAGGACGCACAAAATGGCGCACTAAAACAAACATATGCTAACGTAATATTATTTATACTTTTCACATACGTAAAGTGTAAACTTTGATTAACGTTTTCTAGCATCTTGTCCTTTTTTCAAATCATAACTAAATGAAACGCTTACTGAATGAAATTACTTAGTGTTAACAAGGAAACGTAATTACCTGGCAACTATGATGAGTTAATCCAGACCCTGTATTCATCGTGTTGTGCGGTTTGCTGTAAGCAAATTCTTATTTAGTTGTGATGCACTCATCAATCACTAAGTTGCATAATAGAACGATTATTTCAAGTCTTTTTATAGTGCTATGAAGCAATTAGAAAAAACTTATAATATGCAGCGAAAAAAACGGGGTCAGGGCCACAAGTAATATTTAAGAACTCAGTACATTGAGCCATTTCACAGGCATTATTGCAATTTCATATAGGATATTCATATTATTGACAAATTTAATTTACACCTAATGGAGCACCAGTGCAAGTACGAGTGGAAAGTTTCTGCTCAACATGCAGTGAATGATATTTATGACTGGTAGAATGAATGTTAATAGGCTCTCGATGTTCGTGAATATTAGTTTTTCATTTGCAAAGTCAGCTTGTGTCAGAGATAACAGAACAGAATGTTAGCTGATATAGTAATTGTGGAAAGAGCTGAGCGTTCAAAGGGTCGATTCAGAAAATCATGGCGTTTTCCACTTGGTAACTATGAGATCTTGAAACGGGCAGAGCTTCTTCTGAAAACGCTCAATATAATTACACCACTGGGCCTTGATAAACTACCTGCAACCCTCTAAACTTACTGGAGTTCCCGCGCAAGAATTAAAAAGTAGGTTTTGTTCTACTGTTGGTAATCCCATGTTTTTAAAAGAAGCATTGCCACACAAACCAAGCCCTAACTTAGAATTCGGAAAGTCAAAAAGGAAACGGACACACCAAAAACACTTGGCGTAGTGATTGGAGGCAAACATTAACACTCCGAAAAACAACTGCCAACAACTGGAAAGGTTAGTGAGAAATATCAAGCTTACGCTAACATGTAAGAGTCATAGATTGTAGGAATGCCAACTCTGAACAACGGAGATGTCTAACGGAGATGGTTTATCGAACGTAAGTTGTGAAGCAATATCTCATTACGACAGGCAGTGCGACACCATATTTTGATCAGACAAATTATCTTTCAACACAAAGTATTCAAATTGAGTGCTTTTAGATAATTTACACTTGTTATTGCTATGCCTTTTCAGGAAGCATGATGAGATTTTGAGACTTATCTTTGTCTATTTCGAATTCAGTAGAGGACGACCTTTGAAGTTACTAGAAGCATGCGGATAAGAACTCCGTCCGAAACCATGGATGACAAACAAAATTCTGGAACAGATAGCCCCGATGACAATTCGACTGCAAATTCAGGTTATTGGGTTCAAGAATGCCAGGAAAAATTTAAAAGCATTGTATTTGTTGGGAAAAGCGATATAAATACTCTTCAAAATACCATCAGTTTTGCATCCGTATTACTTCGAAAATTCAAGGACATGCTTGGAACTACCGAACAACCAGGATTCGCTTGAAACGCCGGACTGACGAACCAGAATTTATTTGATTATACCAGATCACGTTCCCATGTATAGCGTACAACACGTTTTTGAGATACTCGCATTGTATTATATCAAAACACAAACTCTGTGCTTAACATAAACGGTTCTAATTTAGAAAACAGAACAAATTATATCAAAAGTACAAAATATCTCAAACGGTACAGCTTGCGATATACAGTCAAAGGTTTCTCTAATGCAAAGTAGCGCATTAAACAATGAAGAAAACAGTTAATACTAAAGGGTTTGATACTTAGGAATCAGTAAAAATATTCCCAACAGTATGTGATCAAATATCTATCCGTAAAGATTCCAGCATTCCTGCTAAGCAGACAGTTAAAAGGCTAACAGTCACACACAGTACCACGCAGTGACCTTGAGCTTAGTCAAACACGACCTCACTGCCAATAGTTCGGCAACACGCAATGGAAACTTAGGTAACAAAAGATAAGTCTTTGATCAAAATCACATAATAAATGCTCAGACGAGAAAGACTGAAGAACAAAAAATGTGGTTAAACGAAGTCTGAACAAAGGTTAAAATACACGACAGGGAGAAGGAACAAATAAATGACAGCACTATTCAACAAAGAGCTGCGGAGGGAGTTTTATCGTTCTCTTTCCGTTACAGTGTTCGTTTATTCAGTGATCATTTAGTTTGTAATAGTTTCTTAGCCAGTTGTATGATCGTACATAAGTCACTTTAAAGTCCCATTCATTAAAAGGGCTAAATGTCTGAACAACGTTTCGTAGCTCTCATGAGTTCTGAATCAGAAATAGCAGATGGATAACGTTGCTTATAAACGTCAAGTGTTATTGTTCCAATTATGCAGATTGTATGTACTTAGAAGTTTTTTCGGATAAAATATATCAATTTCGGAATAATAAAGATCAGTTTGTTAATATGCCGGAATAGGATTTACACAAAAAGGCATACACGAAAGGTTAGGAAGATGAGTGTTTCAATTTTTTTGTCTCGTAATCCACAATTATTAGTATCTAGCGATTCAAAATATGATTGGTACAATCCAAGATGTGCATCCAAATTATTCGTCCAATGAAGATATCAATGTGACCTTTAAATGAAGACAGCGAAATATTTCTAGTAATTTGCTTAGTCGTGGTAATGAACTTACAACTCAGGGTCATTCAAGCTTGCGTTAATGTAATAATGGCTTTTATTCTCGTGGATATATGAAAAAGCAATTCATCAAGAAATTGCAAAACATGTCGCGAAATCGAACACAATTTTTACAAATGTTTGGGCAGAACTATATTTTATGGACGACCTTTGAACGAATTTAAAGTTACCTTGAGAAAAATTAGCCAATCAGAAGTGTGTTTGTATAAAGTAAAAATATATTATAAAAAACCCATGAATTACTGTGGATATTCTTCGTCTACATGATTTAAAAACTTGTTAAGGTTAGATAAAAGTTCAGATGTCCTGAAATCATAGTGCACAGGGTTAGGGTTTAGGGTTAGGGTGCACAAATCAAAGTCTATGGATGCATCTATACGCTTTCCAATCATCGGTATAGATCGTGGTTCCAGGCTGATCGTACTCCCTCATGATCGGTATTATTGTCTTTGCCTGACGGTTTCTCACTCTGAAAATGTCTCCTTTGGGTTGACTGATCATAAAGTCCAAGTGCCTGTTAATTATATTTACGGGAGTGCTGCTTAACTATAGCAACACAAAAAGGGGAAATAAAGGGGAAAAAGGTGAAATAAAGCGGACGAAAGGGTAAATAAACGGGAAATGTCGCTTTTTCGCCTTTACGTCGGTTATTTAGGCGAAATGTCGCTTTTTCTCCCTTACGTCGTGTATTTGGGGGAAATTTGTCGACAATTCTACGTAACGTATAGTGTTTGAATGAACCGCATTCGGAACAGAAGTTTTCATAGACTTCGAAAAATTAAGGTGCCGCTTTGCAAAGAAACAAAAGTATTGTCATAGAAACAATCTATGAGATACGGAACCAGGCACTCGGTTGATACGCATACAGAGTGACTTCGTTTGTTGTTTAGCTGAAGTGTTCCGACGTGCTTTGGAACCATCACAAAAAACTTACGTGATGCAGGTGGGCACGGACTGGCAGGTAAGCCACGGATTTTCGCGCACATGTTACATGTTGTCGTGGATTTTTTGTGTCGTTATTTACCAGCTATTAACAGGCTTTTTTGCATGACACATCAATTTCTGTATTGCTAGTGCTTGTAACATAGTTTTTATTGCAATTTATCGGCAGTTTGACGTATTTCTTGCTCACCACGTAAGTAAATCTGAAGTTAGCTTAATATAGTTATTTGTAACAATACAAACTCAAGCAAGTAAAGTTAACCGTGTTTCTAGTCAAAAATACATCACAGATTGAGTTTTCATGAAAATGAACCGTAAAATCTTTTACATATGGTTCACCTCCTTGATTGCGGTGACGGTGAACATGGATGTCGGTAGTTGTTTATAAAATGTAAGTAGAAGCAATCAAGCGTTAACCTAATTGTGAATATTATATAACTTGTTTGTATTTAGCCATAAACAGTTATATCCATTAGAGGTACCATTATTTTGTACTGAAGTGACATAATTATGTAACGTATTTGAGAAATATCATGTGAGTAACAATTGACGTTTATAGTGTTGTCCAGCGGCTTTCTGAACGTCTGCAGTAATAGTGTATAACACCACATCAAGTAGGAACAAAATCTTCATGAGTAAAACGATCGGTGTTTCTTTTGAGCATGGTGACACAACCAAGGTTTTTAGTTAATACTGATTTGTGACGTGTCTGTTATAGGGTTCACAAGTGAGTTATCATAAAGTCTTCACTCCGTCTCCGTAATACAGTTGTTGTGTTTCTTAGGAAGTTATGAATGAATGTCACTACTTGTAAATAAAAGACTTATAGGCACAGTCTGTTACTTGTTATTTGAATAACTTATTGAATATGATACTGAGAACAAAGTTTAAT
Source organism: Schistosoma margrebowiei (assembly GCA_944470205.2). Lineage (NCBI taxonomy): Eukaryota > Metazoa > Platyhelminthes > Trematoda > Strigeidida > Schistosomatidae > Schistosoma > Schistosoma margrebowiei. The sequence goes on from OX104025.1 coordinate 4,816,369, forward strand.
TGTTTGTCTCAAAACGGATTTGTTTTTTTTCAGAATAGTATGAAGCTTATGGAATTTAGGATTACGGAAGATCGTGTGGAAAACCGGTTTACAAGTTTACGATAACTGTTTTATATTGCCTACTGCTATGTTCACTCATCTAATGAATTATTTAAATATAAATATAACAACCATACGTAGTGTTTTACATTATAAATCCTGTAAGTTTGTATAATTATGGTCTAAATAAAGCCAAAACAAATATTGAGGCAGAAGCATGTGACTGCATTACATTTCGTGGTTTCTCACAAGTTGCATACAACTGAATATGCATTATAATTTAAGATTGAGAGAAGAAATAGTATGAAAGATAATCGAAAGCAAAGAATTGGAATGACCTAGGTTATCAATAATAACTATACATATGTATATGCTTGAACAGGTCAAAGGTCATTTGGTGTTAGACTTAAGGGAACATAAAGGATGGGTGGTGTAATAGTCCAGTGAAGGTCAGAAGCATATAAGATAAATTGTGTGATAATTCTAGATGTAATGGATAAATTAGCGAATTAAGAACTAATAAGATAAGTGAAGACAATCTGAAGAGTTAACATAATTTAGCAAAGAAGTGAGTGGAAGGGTGGTATAAGGATTACGTAATCCATCTTATCAGGGAACTAGCTGCATGAAATTGTCTACTTCCATACTAATACTAACTTGATAATGGACGTAATCTGACAACGGAAAACATGTAAGGCGGTTGTTTAATCTGTAAGGTTTTACGTGGAAGTCGCATTGTTGTTTTATTTGACTCGTTGATTCATCACAATGAACAACGATATAACGCTAAATTCTAACGACAGTTCGTAGCTAATACAGTAGTACAAATTCTTAATTTTCACACACTATTATTCGTTAAAGCGATTGGTAAACCTCCCCATGAAAGTATGAAGAAGACGAAAATAAAAAGTGAGAAAAAGTTTATTGATTTTTCATGACTACTAAAGTTGAAAGATAAGTTTACAAGTTGTATAAATAGTGGTAAAAAATAAAGCCACAAAGAACTGTTAATCGTAAACCTGCTGTTTAGCTGTTTATAATTCTTAAGTAAAAATTGTAGACTTTTCTCTCCACCTGATTCGCGAAGCGTTCACCATATTTCTCAACAATTTGTTGTTTGCACATTCTTTGGAGCCGTTGAAGTTGTATATATTCTTTACTCCGTCACGGCAATGAAATTGCTGTGTTGTTTTGTAAGTTGTGCGTATTGTCTAATTTCCATCTGCAGCAACACCTAAGAAGTTGATGAGCTATGCAGTTTATATTTTATAATTTAAATAGCTTACCTGTTAGATTTCGTCTTTTAACATATGCCAGCAGGAGATGGCGGCACGGATATCGACACATATTAAACGTGCTACAATTACATTGACAAATACTTAAATCCACTTCGTAATGTTGTCCGCGGTCAACCATAAACAACCACTCGCCGCTTTCATATTCACAGTTAACGAAACGCATTTTTTTAAGTTCATATAACACCTTGCATCTTGCAAACGGAGTTAACATGTTAAGTAAGGGTATAAGGTGCTGTGGAGCATCATAATTGTATGTTCTTCTACTGACCATTTGGTCTTCAATGCTTTTTCTGGAGAATGTCATTGAACTCCACTTAAAAGCCTTGTACATACATTTGTGCAAGCTGTCGCTTTTGCGTACATACCTTTTTATCTGTCTATTTAATGACTCAACACGATTATTCGTGTTGTTACCCAAAGTTAATACACTGCCGTAAAAGGCACGTGCCCACATTGCTTTACGTGGCATCCAGTAACGTGATAGGTACTGGCCTATCACTCTGTCTCTGCGGTTTATTATTCTATAATATTGATTAAATCTAGTGAATAAATACATTAAAAAATTACCTTCCGACCGTTTCTGCGGTTACCAGTCGTGTCAAGTAGGTTTTCAGTATTTTATCAGTTGTCTAAAAGAAATTTTATGTAACCAACCATTGGTGTACCTTTTTCCGGAAAGCGCGAATGACATGAAAGGCGCATAAAATAATGTTTGCATGCCCGTGCGTTATACGGACAGCTGCGCTTTCAGATCGTGCGCAATCCATCACAAAAGTTTCTGTTTTGGTAGTGTTACCCATTATTTCCTTGAATTTATCCAAAATCCACGTAACGTCGGCACGCTTTTCTTTTTGTGTCCAAGCAAACATAACAGTCCGACCTCGACCGCAATTGTCTGTCACCACTAACTGAAATAATGAATATCTACATAGTAGAACAAAACGAAAATCATATTCACTTTTTATTATTAGTTTTATAAGTAGAATCAATACACACAACTTCAGGATATTGATTGTACAGCCGTATCTGATCATAACTGCTAAAGCATATCGCCGTAATACATCCATTTTCTGCATGCTCTCTAACTTCGCCGTTTTGTCGCATCATCTGCAATACCTGTTTCAGAGTCCAACCTGAAATATATTTATATACACTTACCAGTGGAGAGTTCAGCTTTCATATTTTTGACATCAGCAGCCGTCACCTGCTTACCTGTTCTTTCCTTAATACTTTCGATAACTTCGTCCGTCGACTGACAGTGCAATATAACCGGTTTCAAGTTTTCTTTTTCTTCTGCTGACAATCTTCTACTAAACGGATCACAAACCATCCACGAACTAGTACACGGATGGTTGTGAGACATGTTGTAAGATTTTATAACGTATTGTTGACCCTCCAATCTTACGCGAAACATCGATTGGCAATTTAAAAACTTAGACCTTAAACGTAACATTAGTTAGAGTCCTTACGGTTTTTTATTCACATTCAGACCTTCTGATTTACGTTTACGACCAAACGTGCAACGAAACACTACGAACAAGTATTTATATCTCACATCCTTCAACAATCTACTTTCTGCGTGAACATAGTGTGTATGGGTAATCTGAGAAAACATAGATTTATCCTATCGTACTTTATGGAAATCCTTTAGCGCATTATCGAATTCAATCCAGCTTCCGAATCTCTTGTTCAGCATAATACGTTGGAACGCGTCGCTTACGTCCACTGAAATTTCACTTGAGCATGAAGCACTAGAGACAACACCCAAAATTTATTAAGAAAAAAGTTATTCCTTGAAAAAAATTAACTGAAGGAAGAACAACAAATATTTAGGACTTACCCTTCGGTTGACATTTCGTCTTAACTCACAAAACCTATGCGTATCTATAATCTTTTACGTTATTTTATCTTTCTTACGTTGTTTTCTGAACCTTATCAACAAATTATATATAGCTGTTGACTTTCACTACAGCACTTAGGACCACAGATCAAGTTTCGAAGGAACGACAGAACTAAAGTGTGCACTACAAAACAGAAAATACTCAATTAATGCTCTTAGCAGTTATTTAGTGTTCATTATGCATCAAAAGATGACTTATATATGGAAACATTTAATACTCATACGACCCAACACACACACGGCAATTGAAATACGGAATGCCCGCTTCCAGTCAGCGCGTTCAAGGTCGTTGAAACGAAACGGCGGACAGATTTGAAAGGGATTACAATTTTTACCGTGCCATGCAGGTGAGTGACGTGCTCTCATGACTTAAGGTTTATGGTTACTGATTACCTTCTTAGGCCAATAATATGACTTTTTATGATGTCAGTAAGAATGTTCGTAAACGTAGGGCCACTGTGAATTTGTCAGCTTCCCTTGGTTGTCACAGAACCACTTATAATAGGAGGTGGAAAAGAATGAGAGCTGCTTTAATGAAAAAATATGACTTCCTTTCGTTCAGTGAGTTTGCTAATGAAAGCACTCTAAAAGGTAACTGAGTTCAACAGTATTGTTTATTAATTTGGTAGAAGTAAAGACGGATATCAATTGTAATGACGGTACTTCAACTGTAACACCAAGCACTAACAACATCAACCAAAGGCTTGAAGACAACAGTGGTATGTATATTAAATTCACACGCGAATATATATCTTATAGGATCTCCTGAAGTGGACTTGTGCTCTCATAATTTCGTAAATCGCAAACAACTGATGAACGACTTCATGATGTATCTAGTGTCAAATACATCTCTCAGCATAAGAGATGCTGATCGGGTTTTGTATGGTTTACGATTTCTTATCCCGGACATACCGAAAAGCATAAGAGGTGTCCTAAAGACGTGTCCAAGTGTTCAACCAAAGTTTATCGGCAGTGGGGTTTATTACCATCTAGGATTGAAAACCAACACCTCAACGGATGAAAACACTTTGCCACTTAACACTGAGAAGCCAAAAAGGTCTGCACAATAATCTTACTAACATTTCCTAGAGGTGTAATGAAGCGTAAAGAAGATTTTCTCTACAATTCAGTCGACATGGATGTGGCTGAGATGCAGGCTAAGAATGTCCCCGTACAATATCCCAAATTCCGTGTTTTCGAAAAATTCATATCGCCGATCGCCAAGTAGGCTTAATTAGTATTTAGATATTCACGAATTAGTTCGACACAATTAGAGACATCACCTTCGACATCGGAATGTAAGCATGTTGGTGGCGCTATAGTGGACCAGTAAGTAACCTGCATCATGTAGTGACCTTTTTCGGCAGTGAAAGATTGTGTACACTGGTGCTGAACATGTCGTCAGCTATCAGTGAACTGACAAAAACGATTAACAACATGTCGTCCGCCGTTATTGACTTGAATGCTAATGTAAACCAATTGCTATCGAAGTTTCATGAACGCGAAAAACCGCATCGATTCGATTGCGGACTGTCCAGTCAGCAGTTTCCTTTGTCATCTGAAGAGGAACTGCAGATGCTGGATACCAGTTTGTCGCAGAAAGAAACCAGGGACAGATTTGTAAGTCATTAACATAAATTTAATTATTTGTGACGATTACAGATGGCAATGGTCACTAGATTATCAAGTGACGACCCAAAAGCGTCCATGCGGTTTGTTCTGTCGTATCTGTTGACACCTAAGGTTGCCAGTAAATTCACGTTACTTGGCACCTCTTCGAAACGAGCACTGCAGAAATGCACGTTTTACGGCTGCATTCGAAGTAACCTTTATCTATTACTTAAACTTCAGGTGCTTTGACTCATCGCTTTTTGTCATCCTCTGTCAACGAAAAAGACCTTGGTAAGCTCTACGACATCGCGACCCAAGGTTACTTTCACGACATCCGAGACAAGATGATAAAACGTAATAAGAGAAAAGATAACCAGGTATGTACTGATTCAAAGTGATAACCTCCCTACGGCTCTATAGTTACAGTCAATAATATTAACGAACATAACCGTAAGTTCAGCTTCAAGTATTTGGCTGTGCCAAAGCATATCATTGAGATATGGTTGTGACTTTTTTTTTAAATTCAGAATTCACAGGACGACTACCACAATTCCGAATAGTCCGTGCAATTGTTTTGATGTTCTACCTCGATGTCAATAAACATTGTTCTTTCAAACAGCTTACTTTTTTACTTACTTGGGAAACTGTTGAGAGTGTGTGTTTGACTTTCAGTGAACTTTTGATTAAATGGACATTCCTTATGAATAAAACATAGCCTGTTCCTTCTTTTTCAGATAATTTTCAATAACAATGAATTAGCAATTGCATTGGATATGCATAACAATGGATGCTTAAGCTTGTGCTCTACTGTTGTACAATAATAGGCATTTCTTTTTAAATAAAATTTTTTAAAAATTTACCGCTTTTCAACCGTATTGCAGAAATATTTTGGTCTGTTGTTGAAAATAAAGGCGAAGGCAGGAGACCTTTGGTCTTCTGTTGATGGATAGAAAATAGGATGTAATGTGTGTATTTAGGCGGATATGCGACAAATCAGCGGATATTTAGGCGACAATTCGGCGGATATTTAGGCGAAAATGCGACAATTCGGCGGATATTTAGGCGAAAATGCGACAATTCGGCGGATATTTAGGCGATAAGTGGGTAATTTTTCGACAAAAAGGGGAAATTCCGCATTATTTCCCCCGGACAGGCGACATTCAGATGCGTCTTCCCCTTTCGCTACCATAGCATTTACCCCTTTATTTCCCCTTTTTAGGTTGTCTGGCTAATCTTCCTTGATAAAGCGTCCTTTGTTGTATTTTCGCTTTCTTACTAGTGTCTCATCTATTTCCATTGTTCTTCGACTCCTCTAAAATGATTCATCTAGTGTTATTTTGATTGCACATATATCACGGCAGTATTCGTACCACTGAACGGCTGAAATTTCCGTAACATCTTCAAAAGCCGCAGCTAATGTTACTGGAGACTTTATGATCTACTTTGCAACAATTATCACGATTTGTCTTAGTCTGCGTCGTGATCGAGCAAAGAAAGTGTCAGTTCAAGCAGATTTTTTCCTCCAACATATAGGACAACGAAATACAATGTCATCACGGTAGTCTGTACATCGTGCTGCAGTCACAGATACAGGAACTTCTTAATAGTCCCATCTATTGTAGTCGCTCAACAATCACCTCTTCGCTAAAATCTGCTGTCAAACGATCGTATGTGAGCATCACGCATTGAACTTAGCACCGTTACCTTAAAAATTCCTCAAACGCTTCTGATTGGCTCGTCCATAAATTATAGTCTCGGCAAATTGCCTTATTTTCCTACTTTGACGAAAATTTGGAAAAATCTCTCAAGACCAAAAGCCAGAAAAAGGCTCTGAAAACGCTGAGAAACATCTTATCCAATCAGCATTCAATAGAAGTATTGCCAGAAATATTTAGAAAGTGAAGTCACATGTCGCATTTCTGACGGGATGACTACCTATACTGCTACTACGTTTAGTGGCGTCCCAGAAATTTCCAGAATCGTAAAACCATCTAAAATACTATAAATATCCCAGACTTTCTGTACATAAACGAACCTTGAGGCAAAGCGTTTCTTCAATATTTTGCGACTTTTTTCTCGTGTTCAATTCGCTGTGTAGATTTAGCATAGAGACTACTAGAAGAGCTTTGGAACTGAATCTAACGTTCAATTAGAAGGCCTATCAATTGAGTAGATCTTTACTTCGAAAATAACCGAATATGAAAATTTAAAAAACAAATAAACTCATCCAAAATATCTCACATAAACACATGGTAGTATTTGTATGAAATATTGTTTTGTATATATGTTATAACTTGTGGCCTGTGTCATGTTAATGTATAACGTAATGATACCGCCAATTAGAGAGCAGTGAATTATCGATCGGACCAATGACTTGTAAACCCCATACGAGCAGTCTAGATTCAGATCTACATTCATATCTTATAAATTATCAACCCAGCTATGCAATTTATTACAGTGTATATTGTATCATTTGTATCAATTTGATCTTGCCTGTAAACTGGCATGCCTCATATAACAAACTGTTATTTGAGAATAAATTATTATTATTATTACTTATCGGTCCTGCTTCCTGTCTAGTCCAGTCATTTAAGTCTATAATACAAATCTTATCCTCTGCGATATGAATCATACGGGGTTTATACACGAATCAAACAGACCACATCGAACCATAAAATAGAAAACAACAAGATTTAGCCAAATGTGTCTGTGCATGTAGGAGGTAGTAATTAATAGACAGGGCATAACTCAAGAATGATAAGTCGTATAATAATAGTTCATAAGTCAAAATAAAGCTCGTAATTAGAAGAACATGAATGTGAGTAGTTTAGTTATTTAACAATTATACGATAAAAATATCCCCATAGTATCGATCCATAAATGGATCCCAAAGTTACCATTTATTATGCTTATCGGACATAATATACTTGACTGGGGAATTCTAAATTCAGTACAATACATCCAACTGTGTGCACTGTTCTGTCGTTAGTTGTCACTACTAAAGTACATATTATTTAGGTTTGGAAACCTACTATTTCGCAAATTATGTTCGATAATATTACTATTCAGAAAGATCTTGCACATATCTACTGGACTATCCTTGTAATAGTCTATATTTTAGATGTGTTATTGTAAAGTTTGTGACATGTTACTGTCGTGTTTGTACTAATTGATAAATTCTCTTGTACATAGTCCAGCGGTTGATATGAATTTCAAATGCATAACCTTCGACTGTGTTCACAAAGTTCTCTGATTTGGGTACTGATCCTTACATAGCCACTAGAGTATGAATTAAACAATTCTGTGTAATACAAGTTAGCATACATAAGTTGATCACTTCTGATTATCAGTTATTTACTTTGAGTATTGAATAGCTGCGTTTCTCGCGAAGGGGGGGGGCGGGATCGTGGATGCGCATTGCCGTCTAGCGCTTCCTGGTTTTCCACGGTGATCTTGCTTCAATCGACTCATGATTTCAACTTTTTTCATAACACACATTCATTTCTAATAAGTGACTACTTAAGAAAAACTCTCCCTAAAATTCAACCGATTTATTAAACATATTTCGGATTACAGTAATGTTGTAATAGGTGAGACTGCAGGGTTTGATAAGCAGCGTTTATATCGATCGATTCAGTGTGACGTAAACACGTACGAACGACCTAGAGTCCCGATTGGCCCTGCTTCGCTGTCTATCCCAGCCAGTTGAGTCCAGAACGCAAGTCACAGCCTCTGAGATATGAATCATTATATTTTAAACACACTCTGTTTATATACTAACCAAGCAGATCACATCGTACCATAAAAATAGAAAACAACATTTACACAATATTAAACAAGTGCAGCAAATATCGACCAATAGGGAATGTACATTTAGCGTCCAAGGACAACATTAGACTTAACATGATAACTATTGGTATATTTTTCTGCACATCCTAACACCTCCCCCTCTTTTTTGAGGATCCAGAGTTGATATCCGGATTTTAAAATTTTCTGCGTCCGTCCTCACCCGCGAAATAATGTTGGGTCCTCATATACCCAAGTAACAGTTAGTCTGATTCTATTTAAAGCATAAGTTCCGCATTGGGTAGAGGGTCCACTAGAAATGAATAGATGATGAGGATCAGCGACACCAGACATGAGGTAATTAAGGTTTGATTCTTGCGAAACATATTCATCAGACCTCTTCAAAATTCCATCAGTGGATAATAGGTCACTAAAATAAACAGCATCTTTGAAATTTGTATTAGATTCCTGACCATTATTTGATGCATGGGACACATTTTCTGGCATGAGGGGTTCTTCTTGTGAGCTGTATACCTCACTGTCTGTATATGTTTCGGGCACAATGGGATTTGAACCCACGGAAGGGCATGCTTCTGAACTGGACATTTCTGAACCGCTGGACGGATCATGAGCGACTGCCTCGTTTGCGTTACTGCTCATCAGGGATTCATAGAGGCTTTTGTTTTCGTATTCATACGTCCTGCAGTCATTTTCGAGTTCAGTATGCAAGTGGGAAATTAATTCATCAATCTCTTTCACATCTCCGAAACATGGGAGATTTAGCAGTCGCGTGCGTAAATTGTCCAAAACATTCAACTGGCTCTTTCTGGAACGCTGCTGTTGGCGATCAAGTAGTAGCTGCAATTGATTGGGAAGGATAGTTATTTTCCGAATCCGCAGGGTAATGAGAAATACTGTGATCAATTAACAACCAATGACTTCCAAGAACACCGATAATAAATTCGGGCGCTGATTGGTCAAAATAATTAGGCTGAATCTCGTCCAATTAGAGGGTTCAAAATTTTCAATACCCCGTCGCCAATTGTTGTAACGTGTGTGACTGCAGGTTAGATGCGCACATCCTAACAAGTAAATACTTCCAGCAATTATTATTTCAATACTTCGCACATTTTTAAATATCACTAAACTATAAAAAGAGATTTTAGCAATGAGATGGACTTAATTTATTCGTGTTTTTTCATCCGGATGTATCATTTCAAAATAACCAAGTTGTTCAGCCCCCCAAATGCCCTGGTACGATCGAGGGTTGGGAGAGTCCACACTCCTTCTCGAAATGCTCTCACGTGGCCACAAGTATACAGCCACTGCCAGGGAAGTTCTACTCACTGCCTTCTCGTGAAGAGGTGTTTTTCACGAGATTGAAGAGACGAAGACTGAATATCCGGGTCTTAAACCGGGTTGTTGGACACATAGGGTTAACCTAGGGGAGTTGAAAAACCCTGATTCTAAACCAATGGTGAACACGGGCTCCAGGATCCTGAAGTAACAAGTGACGTATGAACTAATTATTTTTCAAAGACTACCATGGGACTGCATTTCCCAAAACTGCTCCATTGCCTTGTGGATCAGACCTTTAGGTCGAAGGCTTCGGGTGTGACCGCCTAAGAAAACCAAATGCTTCGGTTTGGGCACTCGGGCAGTATAGCAGCCCACACATAAATCAAGTGACTTGTGTGGTGCATCTGTATCGGATGCATCTTTGTACCAATATTTATGAGCCCAAATAAATAAATAAAACCAAGTTGTTTGAGTAGACTCCCCTATGAAGTAGAGAATTAGTACCCCATATATAACCTGGGCTATTTCACCCTCTAATTTGTAAAATCATCGTAAAAAAGCCGCTTGGAAAGCCTGTGATCAACAATCAATAACCTTTCATAGATTGCTAAAATCATAGGTACCTTCTACAACTGCAGTCACTATTCAATAAATGATGTAGCTTGACAAAAGTCAACAAATCTTCGGGAATTTATTCATCAACTAGCTTCCTATGATGCTCCTGCTTATTAATTTATACGAATGTATAAATTGCCTTAGACTACTACCTGTCGTTTGATAGGTTAAAAACAATCAATCAATACCCTTCAAATTTCAGCGAGACTATAATTTATGGACGACAAGTCGCGAATTTTGGGGCGAAGTTCATCCATACATTTGGCTAAATAGAATTTTGGCATTAAAGCTTACGTAAGTTCGTGATGAAAACCCTAAATCTAATTTTGAACCCTAAACATCAACTGTAAATGAGAACTACTTTACAACCCTCATTTAGTCTTAATCAATAGGTGTCCACTCTCAATGTCACTTCAGTGTCGATCAATGGTCGTCTATAAATTATAGTTCCACCCAAATTTCCCCTCAATTTCTTTAGATCTTAATTAAACTGTAAAATCACAGAATCAAAAACTGAAAGTCGGTCAACAAAAAACGAAAGATCAAAGAAGGTTGGTATGATGGGGATAAAATATGAAAAGTATTGATTAACTTGTAACGTCCATTTTTATCTTACCTTAGTCATTTAACAGATAGATTATGCTACTTTAGTTAGATAAATTATACACAAATGGGTTTTAATTCCCTAATACAATAACATAATCAGTTAGTGTTTTTTTTCAATTGAGAATTAAATGATCGATTCTATGGGGAAAACATCATTTTAATTACAATACCGTTAAATCAATCATAACTGAAATCACGTAAATTTTTAATAAAAGGAATGTATAAGACAATACCATGATACAAGAGAGTATCCAATTTGTATTTTACATTATGGACTGATTTTAAAACCTAAGGAATAGACTTATAATCCCTAGTTGAATCGCTGGATAAGGGGGTCTATGGATACTCATGACTAAAGATTTCCACTACAGGATGAAATGGCTATTCAATGTTTTCTTTTTCATTTTCGAAGGTTGTCTAGCAAAACTGTTTGTGATATAATCAACTAATTCATGTCAGTGTTCACTTCATTACTGACACGATTAAACAGAATCGTATTTTATAAATGTAAGTTGACAGTGATATTGTAACAGAATAATATAGAAAAAACAAACAAATTGATTTGAAGGAAAAAAAGATATTTATTTACATTTTTAGGAAATTCCTGCTCTCAAAAGAGAACATCTAATTCACAGGTTCAGAATTTATGGGTACCAATTGTTGTTTTTTTAGCGTAAACCATAATACCACCAGTGTGGTGGTTCATTTCCTCTACGCCATATTGAATCAACACGTAAATCGACATCTACTTCTTTAGTGTCATCTTTTTGATTATCCACTGTGTTTTCACCTTCGTCTGTTTCGGCACCTTTCAATGTGATTTCATCAGTGACTTGTTCATTCTGCTTTTGTTTTAATCTCTCTAAATATTTCATCATTGCAATACGAGCTCTATGTGCCATTAAATAAGATCTTGGATGTATTGGTAAAAATCCACATAATCCCAATAATTCAGCTACACGAACAGTTGGTTCAGCTCCCATACCTATCCAGTAGGAAATACGTTCAAAATTTAATGCAATCAATTGTTCTCCATGAATATTAGGGAATGGATCCCATGAACCGACTTGTTCAATACCATTCTTTTTCGATTCAGCTAAATTAGATTTAATCTGTAATATGAACAAAATGAATAATAAAATGAAGAAAATGAAGTAAAGGAAATTAGTGTCAGTCATAAAATAAACATAATTCCTGGTATAAATATACACTGGTCTAGATTTTTATATCGTTTCAAAGCAATGAAAGAAAATTATTAACAAGGCACATGCTAATCCAGTCAAAATCGTAGGTATTGTTCGCGTTGGTTTAAAGAAAAACTCGATGTGAAGATTATTGCTTGGAAAGAAGGGAATAGTTCGTAGAATAAAAGATGAGAATATTGAGGAGCAAAATATGAACGACTTCTCTCTCTAGTTAGCGGGGCTGGGACGCATCAAAATATAAGATGGTGGTGAAGATTTGTAGCTCAGGTGGATGATTTTGGTGGAGTTTTGTTCTCTGAGCTGGATGGTTTGGTCAGCTCAGAGAACAAAACCACCAAAAACGCATCAAAATAGCTAGCTTATTGGTCTTTGGACACAGAGTCTTTGTTCCGTTCGCAGACCTAGGTGAATTCGTAATTGCATTAAACACAGCAAAATAAACAGGTAAACTGTTACATTGCAATGTTAAAAAATATTTCTAACCACTGACTACATGTGAATGCGAAGAGTTCAATCAAGTAGTCTGCGTCCATTAACAAACTAATGGTCAATATATTTATGAACTGATGCTATTTTTTAAGTTTGATTCCCTCAATTTCTTAAACCTACTTCTAACCCAGGCCAGTATTACGCGTCAAGATAGGTGGTAGTTAGGTATGCGTAACACACACCTTAATCACCACATTAGAAAAAGGTTCTTTCATACTTAGACTGATTATATTTGGTGATTTGGCATTTTCAATACTATTCCTATGTGTTCATTTTACACTGACGACATTGTGGACTAGTATTATGATCTGATTTAGACAAACAAAACTATTTACTGACATTCATATGTTTTAATCGACAAAAAATTATGATGAAGACATTTAGACCAAATAAAATGCACAGTCGTATGTATGAATAGTGAACTTTTAAACTAGGTAATTGATTTTCAACGTGAATATTGATAGGTATATAGTGCTAAACACAATTGTTTAAAGGAAACTACTCAGTAATTCTTAGCGGAACTAATAAATTCTAAATTGTTATGGCAGAGATATATCTCTTGATATGATAATGATATTTCATTAGGTAAGATAGTTAAAATAGGTTACATATATCTTCAAACCCTAATGTTTTTGGTTAGTGCTTATACTCTTACTACCTCTACCACTACGGGATTTGAATCGACAACTGCATCTGTGTGCTAATGTGGTATGGCAACTCGAAATGATCTACGTAAGTACAAAGTTATACTTTGCTACTGACTGACTGACATATATCAGTAGGCCAGATAGTTCAAAACATAGTAGATGTAGGCTGATAAGACCAAGATATCACTAATCTGAGTAGCAATTCACATGATTGTTAGGAATATATTTTTTTATGAAAAATGATACAAATCAGAGATGTGTTCATTTAGTCTTTCCTCCGATGAATGTTGTCAAATGATTTATGAGTCTAGAAACTCGACTGAATGAATCCATACATAACAAAATAACGTTTATGAACTTACCTGTATGGTAAAGAAAGGTCTGTTGGAACATCCTTCTCTGACTAGTGCAATACGAAGTTTATTTCGAAAACGAACAGGATATAATTTTACTACACGACGTCCAGGAATTAATGGTTGATGAGGCCACCATGTACTAGGCTTTTCTGGTCCAGGTACAAATGTCAAATCATTTAAAGATGTAGGCTGAGTTGATTCACAAACAAACGGTTGTATATTACCAAAAGGTGAATAGGAATTTTGGAATTTTACGCGACCCAAGTTCAAGTTACGAAGTAAAGGAAATCTAAGGATGTATTTTTTTAAAAAGATGTCACATTTAAATGAAAACCAACATGATGGTACAGTCATAGTTAAATTAGATGAAAATAAGTTTATGCGTTTTTCAAAGAGAAAATATTATAAAAAACCTCAACTAAGATCCAATACCATCAACATAGTATATTAGTGACATTGTAAGACAGAGAAACTAATTTACTTGGATCTCATGATAATTAAACTATTTTATGACGAATAGATGCTAAGAAAATACTTCTAAAACTTGTCAAGGTTTAGACAATCCATAGACGTAATGATAACAAAAGAACATCTGATATATTACAATCTTCAGACGGTGGAAAAGATCTGTAGCTCAAGTGGATGATTTTGGTGGATTTTTGTTCTCAGAGCTGGATGGTTTGGTTGTGGAGCTTTCATCGTTCTTCTGAACGACATCATCAGCACAAACGTTAGGTTTGTTATAAGTTCAATACAAACATTTGGTCATCAGCAGCTTACATTTAGATGTGGACAATAGTTAATGAGATTAGGCAAATTTACTTGCATAACAATAGGAATGATTAAATAAATAAATTTCTCAAGTACAATTGTACGTAATTAGAGTTTGGGTCACACGTTTTTATGAGACCTAGTAATATTATTTAGTTAATTTTACTAGCTAGGACCCCGCTTTGTTTTAGTCAAATAAACTATCAAGCACTGGTCTAGGGAATAAAACACAACTCCCAACTACTATGTCTGGCTCGAGTTCTGATTCATCTAGTTCCGTCTAGACAATCAGGTAGCATAATTAAGAGTCACACAAAACTTTTAGTTCAATGCTGTGTACATGGATTCATCACATTAAAAGTTTGAATCAATCAGTAGGAACCGTTTGAACGTGATTATTTCTTTCTCTATAAAGAAATCTATGATTGTCTAGCCGTGTTAACCTATAATGTGGATAATTTATTTAGACAATATATTGATAGAGGAATAGTTTGAGATTTGTATAGTAATAGAAAAGCTTGAAACATTACTTTTATGTCAGTTAGTCAGCTACAACGTAGGACCAGGCACACATATACATCGGTCCAAGTTGCTATACATTATTAGCACAACAAGATGAACACCGAATCCATAGAACTAGTTATCAATGGTGTTAATATATAAGAGAAAGATGGTATATAAGGATACAGTACAGGAAGAAAGGATTAGTTTGTAGGAAGGAAGATGTAAAGCAATTTTAATCTCACGATTTAAGGGAAAATAGAGAGTGTATACACTGACGCCATTGTGATAGATTCTGAGTCATGTCACACACAGTCTCCAACCATTGGTTACGATATTCACGCGGACCCCAACCAAGTAGTCTGCATCTACCAAAATGGCTAAGACTAGAAGTGTAATTGTATAATATTTGAATAATATTTAGAGAAGCCTATTTTTTAAAAAAATAAAAATATTTATAGTAAATTCCACATAATTGAACTCGTGTGGATTCCTCTTCTATTATTTACGTTTTATAGTATCAATCTAATAGTAAAGTACTGTGGAGACATACTTGTACAATGCATAATGCATTATTTTGAATTGGTCAAATCTGACTGAACTTTAAAAAGCGATCCAATGGAAAAATATCCTGAAAGGAATAACAATAAATAGGAAATCGATGAAGTAATTATTATTATAATCTTATTACTATTATGGTTTTTAAAAGACTGTTGATAACTTGCTAATCTAATTCTTGCTTGGCAAGAATATATATATGCACTTCACACTAAAAATGAGTTTGTGAGGTGAGAATGGAAGATGAGCATAACAGAAAAAAGGACAAAAATGAACAGAAATTAGTGTACTAGAGTGAAATAATAATAACATTAATGACGGAAGCACTTCATTTGGGGAAAATACAACCAGGAAGAATTTTTTCAGTTAAAAGTTATTTGTTATTATTTATTTGAACACAGATATTGGTACAAGGGAGCACCAGCTACATATGCACCACACAAATCATACGGTGTTTGTATGAGGGCTGAGATACTGCCCGAGTGCCCAAACCGAAGCAGTTGCTTTTCTTAGACGACCACACCCGAAGCCTTCGACCTAAAAGTCTAATCCACAAGGCAGTGGAGCAGTTTGGGGAGATGCAGTCCCATGGTAGCCGGTGACCAATAATTGGTTCATACGCCAATTGTTCTCTCAGGATGCTGGAGTCCATGTGCACCATTGGTTTAGAATCAGGGTTTTTAAACTCCCCTAGGTGGACTCTCCGTGTCCACCAACCCGGTTAAAGCGCCGGACACTCACTCTTAGGAAGTAAAAGAACGTTACAGAAGGATCATCACTGGCTTCTATATCGAGCCATTTCTGATAGTCTCAAGCCAATGTGTTGCACCATCTCCAGGACCCTAACCAAGGAGTCATGAGTGACCAACAGAAGCCAGCTCTGTACATCTTTCTTTCATACCACATCATGTCGTGAACTGACCAACTCTCCACTTTTTTCAATCAGTCCCAGAGTCGGCAAATAATGCATGACGTGGAATTCGCTGAGATGGCATTTGCAGGATATGTCCAAGCCACCGAAGTCGGTGTTTAAAGGTGGTGACACCAGCCGAAATATCGTCGCTGTGTGAAAACACACGGTGCTGAACCTATGAACTACTAATGTGGGGTTCCCACTGGATGTCAGCAATCATTCGGAGATGATTAAACACAGAGTCGTTTAATATCCTCGACTCGGAAAGGTCAGGTTTTACGGGCATATAGTAAAACTAAACTCACAGATGTGTTGTAGATCCGACCTTTTACAACCAGACTAACATCATAAAGGTGCCAAAGATGGCCTCATTGGTATAATCTGCTATGGTTTTCACTATATGTGAAATGATCTTATCATTCACGCCACCACCAGTACACAAAGCTACCCAGAACGTTTTGACTATATCTGCTCACTACCTAGGGTGAGTATAGGTCCAGAGTCCTGCCATTTTTATAAGAGTAGTTTACACTTGGAAGGTGCAAAGCACATGTCATATCTACGGATACTGATTTTCAATTGATTAAGTGCAGATTGCATGGTTTTGGTATCACGGTACAGTACGACAATATCATCTGCATACTCAATGTCGAAAAGTCTTTCTACAGGCAAAAGATTCACACCACAATTAATTATATCCATCAGAGCTGCTTTCGGAACGTTATCAATGGCATGGTTGAGATAGGAATGGTGAAATCGGGCAACTTTGTTTAACCTCACTGCAGGCATGAAACAGAAAGCTTTCCGACCTTCTCCGAAAAGCTAGGCGCTCGGATGTAGTAATAGTGGCCGGTGACTTTAATGCTCAAGTAGGTAAACTAAGCGATAGGGAAAGACACCTAGGTGGATCTTATGGTGTCGTGGCTCAAAGAACAGATAATGGCGACCGTCTGTTGCAGCTATGCTCAGATAATCGCCTGTTCCTTGCAAATACTAACTTTAAGCATAAGGAAAGACATCTTTTAACATGGAGACCCCCTAATCCGTCCCAACGTTGGACCCAACTAGACCACATCGCTATCAGCCACCGATGGAGGGGCTCGATAGAAGACTGTCCCTCATTCTGGAGCACATGCTTAGATTCAGATCATGCTCTAGTGCGAGCGCGTATTTGCTTGCGTCTTACTGGACGTAGGAAAGACGCTGCAAGGAAACCTCTTAGGGCCCTACTTAGTGATAGTCAAGCTAAGAGTATATTTCAGAAACAACTAGGAAAACAGTTAGGCAGCCATGTATGTGATACCCACCCCGAGGCAGCATGGAATGATATCCGAAAAGCTGTGGAAACAGCAGTGATATCTGCTAGTAAGGTAAACCAGAAGGTTAGGGAGCAACACTGGATCTCAGCAGCATCTATCGCACTGATAGATGCTCGGAAACTCATTCCACCTGGCTCTGAACATAGTGAAGAGCGGAGTCAGCTTAAGCGCAAGCTGACAAGAAGTCTACGCAATGATCGCGAACAGTGGTGGGTAGCGAAAGCAAGAGAGATGGAAAAGGCAGCGGCAATAGGTAATAGCAGACAATTGTTCAGACTCGTTAAGAAAACCGGAATTAGGAACCCGATAGTTAGCGAAACAATCTCAGAGAAAGATGGACATATTATTCATTCCCAATCCAGGAGATTGGATCGATGGGCAGAACACTTCAGGGATCAGTTCAACTGGCCTTCAGCCACACTTCAGTTTCCCACGATCTCTAGTCAACCTGAATGGCAAGTTAATGTAAGTCCTCCGTCCCTTTACGAAGTTGAAAAAGCCATAGGAAATCTGAAACGAGGGAGAGCAGCAGGCCCTGACAGGTTTACTCCTGAGATTTTTAAGGATGGTGGTCCAGTATTAGCAATGAGATTAACCGAGGTCTTAGGTAGAATTTGGGAACTGGACGTAATCCCATCTGACTGGTCTCAATCACTGATTGTGCCAGTCTATAAGAAAGGACAAAAGTCCTCTTGTGACAATCATAGAGGAATCAGTTTGACTAATATAGTGTCTAAAATATTAGCTTCAATAATACTTCGACGCCTAATCAAATCTCGTGAAGAGCAGATTAGAGAAAACCAGGCTGGTTTTCGACCTGGACGTGGTTGTATAGACCAAATATTCACACTACGTCAGGTTCTAGAACACAGATACACGTTTAGACGCCCCACAATGGTAGTATTTCTCGACCTTAAGGCGGCATTCGACTCTGTTGATCGTAAGGTTCTATGGCAGTGTTTGTCACTGAAAGGAGTACCAAAGAAGTACATTAACCTTATTCAGGCTCTCTACTCGAACACAACTGGTAGAGTGAGAGCTTATGGCGAACTGTCATCAGAATTGATTACCTCAAGTGGTGTTCGTCAGGGCTGTCCACTCTCTCCATTCTTGTTCAACTTTGTGGTCGACGTACTTTTAGAGATGACACTCTCCTCATCTAAATTTCCAGGGGTTGAACTTCTACCGGGAGGTACACTTGTTGACTTAGAATATGCTGATGACATAGTTTTATTTGGTGAAGACGCTGACAAAATGCAGAGTCTTCTGACCACTCTAAGCAACAATGCAAGCATGTTCGGGATGCGATTCTCTCCTTCGAAATGCAAAATGTTGCTTCAGGATTGGGCTACATCGACACCCGATCTAGTGATAGGGAGTGAAGTAGTTGAGTGTGTCGACCGCTTCACTTATCTTGGAAGTCTCATCAGCCCTTGTGGTCTGGTATGTGACGAAATCTCAGCACGGATACAGAAGGCTCGACTAGCTTTTGCCAACTTGCGTCATTTATGGCGTAGGCGAGATATCCGTCTATCAACCAAAGGACGGGTTTACTGCGCAGCAGTTCGTCCCGTCCTACTTTATGGCAGTGAAACATGGCCGGTAAGAGTAGAGGATATTCGTAGGTTACTAGTATTCGATCATAGGTGTCTTCGAAACATTGCTCGTATATCATGGGACCATCGAGTAAGTACACAGTTGTTAGGAAACGGGTACTAGGTAAGGATGGCAAATCAATTGATGAAGTAGTGAAACTTCATCAGTTGAGATGGCTGGGACACGTGTTACGTATGCCCAACGACCGACTGCCTCGACGTGCGATGTTCAGTGGTATAGGAGTAGGTTGGAAGAAAGCTAGGGGCGGCCAGACCAAAACATGGCACAAGTCCATGAAGTCACTGACAAGTGGTCTGAGTCATGTTGGTAGGTGTAGACTACCTGGTTGGGGACCGCGAGATGATAGCAACCGATGGTTAGAGACCCTGAATGGCATGGCTCAAAATCGTTTGCAATGGCGCAGGTGCATCCACTCTTTGTGTTCTCCCAAATTTTGATCTCCTGATTCCCCCTTGTCTCTTTTTTCTTCTCTTCCCAAATTTATTTCACTGTATTATACTCTTTAAGTAACATCTCCAAACACTAATCTTTCCGATTACTGCCTATACTCTTATAACCTCTACGACTACGGGATTTGAATCGACCACGGCATCTCTGTGCTAATGTGGCGTGGCAACTCGTAATGAAGTACGTACGTACGAAGTTCTACGTTGTTACTGACTGACTGACTGAGGCATGAAACAAGGAAGACAGATGGTTATATGACCTCACTCTGTCTGAGATGCTTGTATATAGGACCTGGTGATTTGTGGCGTTTCAAGAGTTAGAGTTCCTTGTGGACTTCTGACTTGTTAAGTGGATCAGTTGTCACGAATCATGGAGGGCAGGATAGTTTGATCGATGTCGCCGGGATAGCAAACCAGTTGAACTGCTCCTTGAAAAACTCTTCCCTTCGTCCACAACGTCAGTGAATGTTATTGACTGATATCCTGTCAGCTTCACAGATTATTTGAGTCACACCAGAATTGTTCCTGACAGTGACGCGGATGAGTTTAAATGGCTTCCGGCAGTTACTAGAAGTAGAAGCTGCTTCAAACTTGTTAGCACGCTCCGACCACCAGGCTTTTCGGTCCTTACGCAAGCTTTGCACAATTTCGCTAAGCCAAAACCTTCGTTCATGGTCAAACTTGTGGTCATCTGGAGAAGACTGACGTGCTTTAGTGAGTTGTAAGAAGCCTGTAGAAACCTAGCACCTGTTAACGGGACTCCATGAAGTCACAAGCGACTTTACTCACCATTTTCATGACACCATAAAATTGCAGCCAATGCACACATACTTTTCGGTAGATTAATAGCTAGCCTTGAATCTAGCTAGGCTTTACATTTCGTTGCAACAGAAGCTGCAACCAATTTTCTGACACTGACCCATTTAGGGCAGAGAATTTTTCAGACTGAGTGACTGACTGAAGAATTTGTCGGCCACTGAAACGTAAGGTAGGGTCAACGCAAACAAGGGTATGATTAGAGTCCAGATAAGTACTCCAAAAGGAGCAGCAATCTTGTACACAGCCACGTTAGCAGTAGTTGGTCGCGATATGATCAATTTGAGTCCAGGTTTTATAAGCGGAAAGAGGATGCTAGGTAGCACATCGGCGATGACTGCGCCAAAAGTTAGCACTAACCAGAAACAGGTTTTAACCTGAGCTGTTAACTTGAGCGATTTGCAGTAGACAGTTACCGTTATCCGGTCTGAAACCAACATGTCCTCATCGGTCACCTAAAAGACTTTTTTTCCCTAGACACCTGTCGAAAGGACTGTATGTGAAAGGGGGCTTAACTAGTGACAAGAATCACTCGCGATCGCACGCGGGCTAAAATCTGTCGCAGCGTCGGCGATGACGAATGGAGAGCGTCTCTCATACCGATTTCTCAGTGATTTAGTTTTCTAATCTAACAACACATAACCGACTGTTAATAGGGATCCAATCGACTAGTTGTCTCAACTCTAACGTTTACTGCAACAATATAGCCAGCTAAACCATACGATGCTACACGCACGCGAAACAAGCTTTTTGAAGTGCCAGGTGGAAAGCGAATTTGTATTGCTTTAGTTGAGTCCTGAGTCTCGGATAGGCAAAGGACATCGATGTTGAGACTTTCTAAAGACAGCGAACCCTATCGGTTGGCCGGTCTGCATTAGTGAGCGAACGTTGAAGCCGGTCAGTTTGAATGGTATATATGGTCTTGGAAAGGCTAGTTCAGTTTTCGTAATCGGTGGTAGCATCCAACTTTCGACCACTCAGTGACTTGAGATCGTTTAGATAGGAAAGGGTTTTTCCGCCATAGACGAGCTGCTGTATAAGTTGAAAAATAAAATGCGCAAAATGAGAATAAAAGTGAGTACACAAGTGACGCAGTATAAAAGAAACAAAAACGAATGTTATCATATGATTTCGAATGTGATTTGTCAGAATGCAAACCGAAGCGAGCATCATTTTTCCAGTTGTAATCATCATTTGATTTGTGTTTAAGCTGGGCTACTGCCCGGGAGCCCAAACTGAAGCAGGTGGTTTTTTTTTAAAAAGGCCACTCACCGAATCTTTGACCTGGAGGTTTAATCCACAAGGTAGTCGCGCAACGTTAGAAGATGCGGTACCATGGTAGCCGGTGACCAACAATAGGTTCGTACGCCATTTGTCCTCCCAGGACGCTGGAGCTCACGTGCTCCATTAGTTTTGAACCAAGGTTTTTCAAATCTCCTAGGTGGACCCTCCGACTAGTGTTTATATACCTTAACTACTAGTGGCCTATAAATTTTATGAATAGTTTGTCAAAGATTTCTGCAATGGAAACTACTTACTAATAATTGAAATAATATGAACACTACCTACGTAACATTGTGAGGACATTTTGTTAAGTTAACAAGTGGATCTAACTATTTATGAATATTGGCAGTGGCTTCTAGTCCCGACAGTGTCTAATAATGTTTCAAACAACTAGATTGCTACAACTTCATTTATGGAGTAATGGAAAGATAATGAACACCAACACAGTATAACTATCCTTAATTCGATGACGTCATAAAACACTAGGTGTTAGGTAGTTGAAAATACTTGTCAAAAAGTCCTGGACATAAGTTTCGTGCTAATCGGAACTCATCAGCAATGAGTATCTTTAGTCTTGAGAGAAATAAATCTTCCTGGTTGACTCGAACATTGGCCACTCATTGTTATTATTTAATTTATCGTAACATTCTTTTTGATGTCTCTGTTGTTTAGTTATTTAGTTTCATATCAGTCAGATGAAATTACAATACTGTGTATGGAGTAATGAAAGGAATATTTTACTTATTGAATATGTATGGGTTTTAATAAAAAACTTGTGGAGAAAATCATTTATATACAAAGTAAACATCTGTAGTCAGGTTGCATAGTAGCTAAATACTTATCAATTGACTTCCCGCTAGACGTTGTTGGTAGACAGTTTCTTATATGATGTAGAGTTTAGTAACAAGTATTTCATTCACAAAACATTGTCAGAGACCATAAGACTATCTTGTTTACTGACACGATAGGTTGTGTAGTATTATTAGCCTATACATGACTTGTAGCTCACTGCAAAATGTTGTACATGTTTGAGGTTTACTTATTATGACAAACAGCTGATATAAGGCTGTATATACTACTCCATTTTATAAATACTGAGTTAACTATTTCTGCAATAAACGTCACTAAGGCAAGCACAGCAACTGGCTAATAAAGTCGTTTAAAGTCATCAGCATAATACACCTTTATCCAAACTTGAGGGGTTCTAAAGATGACAATGAGGAAGTAATTGGCTTTTCCAAGGAAAACCTATGGCCTTCTTCAGCTGACTTGGTTTTTGATATGTGGATCGAAGGGATTATCTACACTAGCACCAATCTGTATGGATGCAAGCGTTCCCTCGTCGAAAAAAACCTAGCTCATCTTAATTACTAACCCTATTTTGAACTTTTACAGGTTCGTGAATCATAGAAAGTTTACGAAAAATCCACTTTCTTGGTTTTCTCCAATCAATTATAAATCCGTATTAACTATGTTTTGGTTGTCTGGCGATTGACCGAAATTTCACAAAATTACAACTAGGATTGCTCAAGGTTGTCAATAAAGTATTGTCAACATTTGGGCCAAGTGTCCAATATATATCAAATTCAGATATTGAAAGCTAAACTGAACCGCAAGCAAAACGTTAGACTCAGGAATGTCGGTTAGACTAATTCTAGCGTCACCCAATCTCCCGATTTTGGGGAAATTTTGGGAAAGCTGCAAAAGAAAATTTTTGGGAAGTGCTACAGCATAACCCAAAACCTCCCCTGGTATGAGATTTACCCTAGAACTTTAAGTTATTTAAAGGAAATACCCAAAAAGTTTAGGGAAATTTTGGGTTTCTCTATTTGTTTACCCGAAATTCTCCAGAATTTCCCTGAAATAAGAGATTGGGCGTCCAAACAACTTTTATCCCAACGATGACAAACATCACGTTACTAGCCATACAGTACATGCCTTGAATGTTTGTAATGATAAAGGCTGATAGAAAGTTTTGTTTCATTTGGTCTTTTGTTTATTATCAATCATATTGACATGATTAATTATCACGAGGTCCTCTGAAAGAGCATTTGACTGATTGACATAGATTACGGGCACACAATTATTTATGAAACATCCAGAAAATTACATTTTGTTACCTGGGATTGGGTCTAGTATACAGATAGCCAGAGTTTATGTGGGACAAATGACCTAGAGAGTAGCGTTATATGTCAAACAGGTCACCGGCTAAGGACGTTGTATAAGCTCAAATGGTTCTGGACGGAATAGGAAAAGCTTTTCCTTAACAAGCTTTCGTTTCTAATACTAGTAGATCGTTAACACGAGGTAGGAATCCTAGGTATGTTTAACGATAAACGAGGAAAAGTATTAGGAAATTACAGTGAAATATCTCAGAGTATGTACTGTCCTTAAAAATATATTCGATCTGCACTAATAAGGACTAGACAAGCAAGACATTGATCACCATCCAGTGATCAATCAATTGTAATTACATCTCAGTCCTACAGGAGGTTAGTCACGGCTCGGATAGCACAGTGGTAACGTCTCTGACTGTGAAGCTGGCTGGCACGAGATCGAACCCGCCAGGGAGCACCAGTTCCCTAAATATTAGAGGTACACCTTGCTGACGAGTGCCAAATAGCAAGAAACCGTGATCCAAGGTTTCCTGTTGACTACCTCAAACCACCATCTAAAATTAGTAAGTAGTTTCCATTGCAGAAATCTTTGACAAACTATTCATAAAATTTATAGGCCACTAGTAGTTAAGGTATATAAACACTAGTCGGAGGGTCCACCTAGGAGATTTGAAAAACCTTGGTTCAAAACTAATGGAGCACGTGAGCTCCAGCGTCCTGGGAGGACAAATGGCGTACGAACCTATTGTTGGTCACCGGCTACCATGGTACCGCATCTTCTAACGTTGCGCGACTACCTTGTGGATTAAACCTCCAGGTCAAAGATTCGGTGAGTGGCCTTTTTAAAAAAAAACCACCTGCTTCAGTTTGGGCTCCCGGGCAGTAGCCCAGCTTAAACACAAATCAAATGATGATTACAACTGGAAAAATGATGCTCGCTTCGGTTTGCATTCTGACAAATCACATTCGAAATCATATGATAACATTCGTTTTTGTTTCTTTTATACTGCGTCACTTGTGTACTCACTTTTATTCTCATTTTGCGCATTTTATTTTTCAACTTATACAGCAGCTCGTCTATGGCGGAAAAACCCTTTCCTATCTAAACGATCTCAAGTCACTGAGTGGTCGAAAGTTGGATGCTACCACCGATTACGAAAACTGAACTAGCCTTTCCAAGACCATATATACCATTCAAACTGACCGGCTTCAACGTTCGCTCACTAATGCAGACCGGCCAACCGATAGGGTTCGCTGTCTTTAGAAAGTCTCAACATCGATGTCCTTTGCCTATCCGAGACTCAGGACTCAACTAAAGCAATACAAATTCGCTTTCCACCTGGCACTTCAAAAAGCTTGTTTCGCGTGCGTGTAGCATCGTATGGTTTAGCTGGCTATATTGTTGCAGTAAACGTTAGAGTTGAGACAACTAGTCGATTGGATCCCTATTAACAGTCGGTTATGTGTTGTTAGATTAGAAAACTAAATCACTGAGAAATCGGTATGAGAGACGCTCTCCATTCGTCATCGCCGACGCTGCGACAGATTTTAGCCCGCGTGCGATCGCGAGTGATTCTTGTCACTAGTTAAGCCCCCTTTCACATACAGTCCTTTCGACAGGTGTCTAGGGAAAAAAAGTCTTTTAGGTGACCGATGAGGACATGTTGGTTTCAGACCGGATAACGGTAACTGTCTACTGCAAATCGCTCAAGTTAACAGCTCAGGTTAAAACCTGTTTCTGGTTAGTGCTAACTTTTGGCGCAGTCATCGCCGATGTGCTACCTAGCATCCTCTTTCCGCTTATAAAACCTGGACTCAAATTGATCATATCGCGACCAACTACTGCTAACGTGGCTGTGTACAAGATTGCTGCTCCTTTTGGAGTACTTATCTGGACTCTAATCATACCCTTGTTTGCGTTGACCCTACCTTACGTTTCAGTGGCCGACAAATTCTTCAGTCAGTCACTCAGTCTGAAAAATTCTCTGCCCTAAATGGGTCAGTGTCAGAAAATTGGTTGCAGCTTCTGTTGCAACGAAATGTAAAGCCTAGCTAGATTCAAGGCTAGCTATTAATCTACCGAAAAGTATGTGTGCATTGGCTGCAATTTTATGGTGTCATGAAAATGGTGAGTAAAGTCGCTTGTGACTTCATGGAGTCCCGTTAACAGGTGCTAGGTTTCTACAGGCTTCTTACAACTCACTAAAGCACGTCAGTCTTCTCCAGATGACCACAAGTTTGACCATGAACGAAGGTTTTGGCTTAGCGAAATTGTGCAAAGCTTGCGTAAGGACCGAAAAGCCTGGTGGTCGGAGCGTGCTAACAAGTTTGAAGCAGCTTCTACTTCTAGTAACTGCCGGAAGCCATTTAAACTCATCCGCGTCACTGTCAGGAACAAT
This sequence comes from Schistosoma margrebowiei, assembly GCA_944470205.2. NCBI lineage: Eukaryota > Metazoa > Platyhelminthes > Trematoda > Strigeidida > Schistosomatidae > Schistosoma > Schistosoma margrebowiei. Next base: position 4,842,961 of record OX104025.1, read on the forward strand.
TCTGGTGTGACTCAAATAATCTGTGAAGCTGACAGGATATCAGTCAATAACATCCACTGACGTTGTGGACGAAGGGAAGAGTTTTTCAAGGAGCAGTTCAACTGGTTTGCTATCCCGGCGACATCGATCAAACTATCCTGCCCTCCATGATTCGTGACAACTGATCCACTTAACAAGTCAGAAGTCCACAAGGAACTCAAACTCTTGAAACGCCACAAATCGCCAGGTCCTATATAAAAGCATCTCAGACAGAGTGAGGTCATATAACCATCTGTCTTCCTTGTTTCATGCATGCAGTGAGGTTAAACAAAGTTGCCCGATTTCACCATTCCTATCTCAACCATGCCATTGATAACGTTCCGAAAGCAGCTCTGATGGATATAATTAATTGTGGTGTGAATCTTTTGCCTGTAGAAAGACTTTTCGACATTGAGTATGCAGATGATATTGTCGTACTGTACCGTGATACCAAAACCATGCAATCTGCACTTAATCAATTGAAAATCAGTATCCGTAGATATGACATGTGCTTTGCACCTTCCAAGTGTAAACTACTCTTATAAAAATGGCAGGACTCTGGACCTATACTCACCCTAGGTAGTGAGCAGATATAGTCAAAACGTTCTGGGTAGCTTTGTGTACTGGTGGTGGCGTGAATGATAAGATCATTTCACATATAGTGAAAACCATAGCAGATTATACCAATGAGGCCATCTTTGGCACCTTTATGATGTTAGTCTGGTTGTAAAAGGTCGGATCTACAACACATCTGTGAGTTTAGTTTTACTATATGCCCGTAAAACCTGACCTTTCCGAGTCGAGGATATTAAACGACTCTGTGTTTAATCATCTCCGAATGATTGCTGACATCCAGTGGGAACCCCACATTAGTAGTTCATAGGTTCAGCACCGTGTGTTTTCACACAGCGACGATATTTCGGCTGGTGTCACCACCTTTAAACACCGACTTCGGTGGCTTGGACATATCCTGCAAATGCCATCTCAGCGAATTCCACGTCATGCATTATTTGCCGACTCTGGGACTGATTGAAAAAAGTGGAGAGTTGGTCAGTTCACGACATGATGTGGTATGAAAGAAAGATGTACAGAGCTGGCTTCTGTTGGTCACTCATGACTCCTTGGTTAGGGTCCTGGAGATGGTGCAACACATTGGCTTGAGACTATCAGAAATGGCTCGATATAGAAGCCAGTGATGATCCTTCTGTAACGTTCTTTTACTTCCTAAGAGTGAGTGTCCGGCGCTTTAACCGGGTTGGTGGACACGGAGAGTCCACCTAGGGGAGTTTAAAAACCCTGATTCTAAACCAATGGTGCACATGGACTCCAGCATCCTGAGAGAACAATTGGCGTATGAACCAATTATTGGTCACCGGCTACCATGGGACTGCATCTCCCCAAACTGCTCCACTGCCTTGTGGATTAGACTTTTAGGTCGAAGGCTTCGGGTGTGGTCGTCTAAGAAAAGCAACTGCTTCGGTTTGGGCACTCGGGCAGTATCTCAGCCCTCATACAAACACCGTATGATTTGTGTGGTGCATATGTAGCTGGTGCTCCCTTGTACCAATATCTGTGTTCAAATAAATAATAACAAATAACTTTTAACTGAAAAAATTCTTCCTGGTTGTATTTTCCCCAAATGAAGTGCTTCCGTCATTAATGTTATTATTATTTCACTCTAGTACACTAATTTCTGTTCATTTTTGTCCTTTTTTCTGTTATGCTCATCTTCCATTCTCACCTCACAAACTCATTTTTAGTGTGAAGTGCATATATATATTCTTGCCAAGCAAGAATTAGATTAGCAAGTTATCAACAGTCTTTTAAAAACCATAATAGTAATAAGATTATAATAATAATTACTTCATCGATTTCCTATTTATTGTTATTCCTTTCAGGATATTTTTCCATTGGATCGCTTTTTAAAGTTCAGTCAGATTTGACCAATTCAAAATAATGCATTATGCATTGTACAAGTATGTCTCCACAGTACTTTACTATTAGATTGATACTATAAAACGTAAATAATAGAAGAGGAATCCACACGAGTTCAATTATGTGGAATTTACTATAAATATTTTTATTTTTTTAAAAAATAGGCTTCTCTAAATATTATTCAAATATTATACAATTACACTTCTAGTCTTAGCCATTTTGGTAGATGCAGACTACTTGGTTGGGGTCCGCGTGAATATCGTAACCAATGGTTGGAGACTGTGTGTGACATGACTCAGAATCTATCACAATGGCGTCAGTGTATACACTCTCTATTTTCCCTTAAATCGTGAGATTAAAATTGCTTTACATCTTCCTTCCTACAAACTAATCCTTTCTTCCTGTACTGTATCCTTATATACCATCTTTCTCTTATATATTAACACCATTGATAACTAGTTCTATGGATTCGGTGTTCATCTTGTTGTGCTAATAATGTATAGCAACTTGGACCGATGTATATGTGTGCCTGGTCCTACGTTGTAGCTGACTAACTGACATAAAAGTAATGTTTCAAGCTTTTCTATTACTATACAAATCTCAAACTATTCCTCTATCAATATATATTGTCTAAATAAATTATCCACATTATAGGTTAACACGGCTAGACAATCATAGATTTCTTTATAGAGAAAGAAATAATCACGTTCAAACGGTTCCTACTGATTGATTCAAACTTTTAATGTGATGAATCCATGTACACAGCATTGAACTAAAAGTTTTGTGTGACTCTTAATTATGCTACCTGATTGTCTAGACGGAACTAGATGAATCAGAACTCGAGCCAGACATAGTAGTTGGGAGTTGTGTTTTATTCCCTAGACCAGTGCTTGATAGTTTATTTGACTAAAACAAAGCGGGGTCCTAGCCAGTAAAATTAACTAAATAATATTACTAGGTCTCATAAAAACGTGTGACCCAAACTCTAATTACGTACAATTGTACTTGAAAAATTTATTTATTTAATCATTCCTATTGTTATGCAAGTAAATTTGCCTAATCTCACTAACTATTGTCCATATCTAATTGTAAGCTGCTGATGACCAGATTTTTGTATTGAACTTATAACACACCTGAAGTTTGTGCTGATGATGTCGTTCAGAAGAACGATGAAATCTCCACAACCAAACCATCCAGCTCTGAGAACAAAAATCCACCAAAATCATCCACTTGAGCTACAGATCTTTTCCACCGTCTGAAGATTGTAAATTTATTAGATCGTGGCTTAAGAACCTTCTTGCTATGACCTCGGAGATTATTAGTTCTGGAGGGAGCAAAAAGATAAGACATATTAACACCTAAATCATTATTAAAGATACGAAATGCCAGTTGATTTCTAACAAATACATTGCTACACACATATCCCTCGTTCTATTTTCGTTTGTGATTGAGCTAACTGAAATCTTAATCAATTATTACCTACATTTATGGACTGTGAGTGAGAATATATCGTATCTTACATCGGATTACACTACTGGAAAGTTCGTCAACTTGATTGGAATTACCAAGCATTCATAATTGTGGATTTTTGTACCAGACCACAGCTGAACACACATCAACTTGGTGTACTTAAGTAAAGTCCCAATTTTTATTGTATTTGTAACAGTTAACTTATGTATTAACATTGCTACTCATCTTTAATAACCTTGTTGATATTTTCTACATTTATACATCGTCTGGTCCACCACAAGGAAGTGATGGGATACCAATGGCACCAGAACTCTCATTCGGCTTCAGAGTTTTGACGGCGGCGTGTGTACTACTAATGTCAATGTTAATGGTACTAAGATAATTCTTGCTGATGCACTTGATGTTACTATTAAACAATCCGTCACTTGTTTTGATAACGGTAATCTGGTTGCCCTCCGATGTCACAGAGTATACTTGGTTCAATGCACTGGTCTTTCGATATATAATACATTCACTTGGTTTTGTACCTTGGACCGCGTCGTGCCTCCTGGATAGTGAGACGAATGTCTCACGAACCAACGTGAGCGGTAACCTGGGTGGTCGAGATCGGGCTAATCACCCTCTCTACCTATGCCCACAACCTGATTACGAAAACAACAGAGAATCATTGCACAATCATTAGTGGTCCAAAAAAAAGACAAAAAAAATTAACAAATACAAAGACTTGGTTTATGGAATTTCCGGGGTTACTCTCAAGAAGGTAAGCTCCAACTGATTGCAGAACAAGTTATCGAACGTACGTACCACATAGCAGTGATTACGGAAACTAGGATGATTTCCAAAACCATCAAAATTGATAAAAACACTTTTCTCAACTCTAATCCTGACATGAATGACTACCGGAACACTGGCGTCGGCTTCATCATTAATAAACAGCCAATGATTTCTGCCACCAACTTTAAGGAGATAGATGGTAGAATAGCTACCATTAAAATACATAGCAAAATCACTAACCAGACTATCAACCTCATTGGTTGTTATGCCCCAACTGAGTCTTTTAATGATGATATCAGTAAAGAAAACTTCTATCTTGAACTGAACAGCACGATTAAGAAACTTGAACTAAATAAACTTCCCATAATCATACTAGGTGACTTCAACTGTAGGCTAGGCCTGGACCTTCACGCTTACTACCCTATCATAGGGAAAGCTATCAAGCTTGAACCAGAAACATCAACAAATGGCATGAGACTAATAAACTTATGCGAAACATCAAGTCTGCGAGTAATGAATACCTTTATTACTAAACCAGCTGATAAGACTTCCACCTGGGTGCACCCCAAGACCCAAACGGAACATATGATAGACCTAGTGTTAATAGAAAATAATTCTAGGTTAATGGTCTGTGACATACACAACAGTCGATCTATGGAGGCTAAATCTGATCACTACATGGCCACAGCCATACTTAAGCTAAAGTACTTAAATAATAAAAAGACTCCAAACAATAATAAGAGACCCAGACGAAGACAACGTAAGGCGATACACGCCTTGACGTCGGATTATCCAAGTATATTAGATAACTTACTTCAAAATGAATAAAGTCTAAGTCAGATATAAAGAGCAATCATACAAGCAGCTAACAAAACCCTCAATCCCACATAAGTCGGCCACTAAAAGATGGCAACACAGCATAAGTGATCTCTTAAAGCAAGAGATAAAACATAGAAAACAACTAAGATTAGCTTAGCTAAACAATCCCACAGCCCTTAATAAAAACCTTTATACTAAAGCCAGTAAGATTGTAAACAATATGATTAAGTTAGCAAAAGACCAATATATCAAAGATAGAACAGATGAGATGAACTCTCTATTCAAGAAACACGACTAACAATTAGCATATAAAATGCTGGATGATAGATTGGCTACTATTCGAAACCAATCCTATAGAACTAAAAGAACAAACCAAGTGAAAGATAGTGATCTTCAACATCACTATCAGAACCTATTTAGTGCTAAGTCAAAACTAAACACTACTCATCTATCCATAGGGATTACCTAGGATCCTGAACTTACTCTAGAAGAAATAAAACAAGGCTTAAAAAGCATGAAAAACCAAACTAATCCTGGTAATAATGGCATCACTACTGAAATGATAAAGCATGGGGGAAGCAAACTCACTAACATATTACTAAATATAATGAGTAAAATATGGAAAAATCTGTGCACAATGCCAGACCACTGGCTAGATGCAGACGCGATAAGCATATACAAAAAGAAAGGATCAAGATCAGACCCTAATAACTATAGAAGTATATTCCTTCTAGACACAATAGGAAAACTATTTGCAGGCATAGTCTGCAATAGGCTAGTACAACTAACTGATAGATACCTCCCCATTACTCAATTTGGATTTAGGAAAGACTTAGCAACAACCCATGCCATAACGACATTAAGACACATCATTCAAACTACTTTAGATACAAACCGTACTATAGTTCTAACTTTCGTGGATCTAACTAAGGCCTTTGACACTATACCTAAACAATTAATCATAGACACACTAACAGAAATATGCCCGTCAAATAATATAAACTCCTGCATAGCTAAGCTACTAGATAAACCTAAGGGCTATCTAAGAAACACAAAACTAAACTTTACAATGCACAGAGGTGTTAGACAGGGTAGTAAAGAAGGTCCGGTCATCTTCAATCTAATCTTTCAAAGTATTTTAAAACATACAGTAGATAAAACCTTTAAAGGAATCACCCTAAAAGATCAGCATAATAGGAACTAGACAATTAAACACTTAGAATATTCTGATGACTTATGCCTCATCACAAATACCACGGAAGAGGCTACTAAAGCCTTAAACCACTTACAAAAATGCTCAACTAACATTGGTATGGAGATATCAATCTCTAAAACCAAAGTGATGATTATAAATAAAAAGGACAACCTAGCAGCTGTCAAAATAGACAATAAGGAGATAGAGGAAGTAGAAACCTTCCACCATCTTGGCTCCATAAATAACAAAGGAACCCCTGACAGCGCTATAACTCATAACATAGAAAAGGCTAAATCTGCAGTAATCAAAATTAGACCAATACTTAAATGTCAATCTCAGAGAAAGATGGACATATTATTCATTCTCAATCCAGGAGATTGGATCGATGGGCAGAACACTTCAGGGATCAGTTCAACTGGCCTTCAGCCACACTTCAGTTTCCCACGATCTCTAGTCAACCTGAATGGCAAGTTAATGTAAGTCCTCCGTCCCTTTACGAAGTTGAAAAAGCCATAGGAAATCTGAAACGAGGGAGAGCAGCAGGCCCTGACAGGTTTACTCCTGAGATTTTTAAGGATGGTGGTCCAGTATTAGCAATGAGATTAACCGAGGTCTTAGGTAGAATTTGGGAACTGGACGTAATCCCATCTGACTGGTCTCAATCACTGATTGTGCCAGTCTATAAGAAAGGACAAAAGTCCTCTTGTGACAATCATAGAGGAATCAGTTTGACTAATATAGTGTCTAAAATATTAGCTTCAATAATACTTCGACGCCTAATCAAATCTCGTGAAGAGCAGATTAGAGAAAACCAGGCTGGTTTTCGACCTGGACGTGGTTGTATAGACCAAATATTCACACTACGTCAGGTTCTAGAACACAGATACACGTTTAGACGCCCCACAATGGTAGTATTTCTCGACCTTAAGGCGGCATTCGACTCTGTTGATCGTAAGGTTCTATGGCAGTGTTTGTCACTGAAAGGAGTACCAAAGAAGTACATTAACCTTATTCAGGCTCTCTACTCGAACACAACTGGTAGAGTGAGAGCTTATGGCGAACTGTCATCAGAATTGATTACCTCAAGTGGTGTTCGTCAGGGCTGTCCACTCTCTCCATTCTTGTTCAACTTTGTGGTCGACGTACTTTTAGAGATGACACTCTCCTCATCTAAATTTCCAGGGGTTGAACTTCTACCGGGAGGTACACTTGTTGACTTAGAATATGCTGATGACATAGTTTTATTTGGTGAAGACGCTGACAAAATGCAGAGTCTTCTGACCACTCTAAGCAACAATGCAAGCATGTTCGGGATGCGATTCTCTCCCTCGAAATGCAAAATGTTGCTTCAGGATTGGGCTACATCGACACCCGATCTAGTGATAGGGAGTGAAGTAGTTGAGTGTGTCGACCGCTTCACTTATCTTGGAAGTCTCATCAGCCCTTGTGGTCTGGTATGTGACGAAATCTCAGCACGGATACAGAAGGCTCGACTAGCTTTTGCCAACTTGCGTCATTTATGGCGTAGGCGAGATATCCGTCTATCAACCAAAGGACGGGTTTACTGCGCAGCAGTTCGTCCCGTCCTACTTTATGGCAGTGAAACATGGCCGGTAAGAGTAGAGGATATTCGTAGGTTACTAGTATTCGATCATAGGTGTCTTCGAAACATTGCTCGTATATCATGGGACCATCGAGTAAGTACACAGTTGTTAGGAAACGGGTACTAGGTAAGGATGGCAAATCAATTGATGAAGTAGTGAAACTTCATCAGTTGAGATGGCTGGGACACGTGTTACGTATGCCCAACGACCGACTGCCTCGACGTGCGATGTTCAGTGGTATAGGAGTAGGTTGGAAGAAAGCTAGGGGCGGCCAGACCAAAATAATAGGTAAACGTCAACTAAACTATAAATGCCAAAATAATAACTGCAATAGAATGTTCGCAACAGTCAGAGAAATGAACAGACATTATAGAAATGATCATCAAAATAAACCCAGTAGAGCCTTATTTTACAAATGTCCCCTAAATGACTGTAGTAAAACGTTCAAGACTTTTGGCTGACTTAATAAACACATTCAGTCGTGTCATCCACAATACAAGTCACAAACAACTGAAACTGAGATCCAAATAACTAAAAATAATTCCACTAATAATGTAAATAAATGGCCGTACCCTGGCTGTACTAAGAGACTCCCAACTAAGAAAGGTATAATCAATCACTGGTATGTAGTACATAGATGGTCAGCAATCACCGGACAGGAAGTAAAACAAAAAACAAAAAAACCCTGCGAAAACAACTATTAAGTCCCGGTAGTTGTGCCGTGCTTCGATGTTGCCTATCCTCCAGAAGGGCCTACTAGGCTTCACCAACTTGTTTGGTTGGAAAGGGCACCACAGGGACCTGCACAACTACCGGGGTCCAATAGTTGTTTTTAAGAGGCAAAATACGACTCACACGTCCGCGTAGTGCCTCCTAGATAATGAGGCTTATTCCCATTAACTAACGTGAGCGGTAACCCGGGTGGTAGAGATCGGGCTAATCACCCACTCTACCTATACCCACCCACCGATTACAAATCCTACAATGAAAAAATGCATCTCTACCTATGGTCCAAAAAAACTCCAAAAACTTTCAAAAACTAAAACTTGGCTTATGGAACGTCCATGGTTGCTCTCAGGAAAGTAAACTACATCAAATTGCTAGACAAATAACCGAACGTCAGTACCACTTAGTAGTGATTACTGAAACCAGAATGCCAAGAAAAATATTAGAAACAGATGAAAACACAACTCTATTCAACTGCAACCCAGATATAAACAATCACAAAAACACTGGTGTCGCCTTCATCATCAATAACCACACAAACATCGCAACATCTCATTTCAATGAAATAAATAGCAGGATCCCAACAATAATGGTCCACTTCAAACCAATGAATCAATCCTTCAACGTTATTGGATACTATGCCCCAACAGAAACTTCAGATGATGATAATCAAAAAGACAACTTCTACATCTCATTAGAACGGACAGTCATGAACATAAAACAAAACAGATTACCAATAATACTGATGGGTGACTTCAACTGCAGATTAAGCCAAGAATTACACACAATGTATCCTAACATTATTGGCAAAGCAATCAAACTAGAAGAAGACACCTCACCAAATGGGATCAGATTAATCAACCTTTGCCAATCAACGAAACTAAAAATTATGAACACCTTCATACAAAAACCGCAATGCAAATGCATTACATGGATGCATCCGAACACAAATGATACTCATACCATTGATTTAATTCTATTTGATAACAAACCTAATCCAAATATCACAATATGCGACTTGCGCGACTCCCGATCAATGGATGCCAACTCAGATCACTTCATGCTAACTACAATAATTAAACTCCAACACAAAAAGAGCAAGGAAATACAAACATACACACAAAACATGCACACAAAATAACACACGAAATGCCATTCACTCCTTGTCCTCTGATTACCCTAAATTATTAACAAATCTAATAAACGAGGCAAATGATCTGACACAAACAGAAAAATCCATCATGTATGCTGCAACATTAACTGCAAACCCTCGAAAGTCAACAACAAAAAGATGGCAAACACAAATCAGTGAGGACCTAAAAGAAGAATTCAAACACAGAAAACAACTAAGACTTCATTGGCTAAACAATCCAACTGCAGAAAACAAAGACAAATATAATCAAACAAACAAACTAGTAAAACATAAAATAAAAACAACCAAAAAAGAATTCATTCAAAAAACCGTGGAATTGAATGCCTTCTTCGAACAAAATGATCTACACTCAGCGTATAAAATGCTTGACGACATACTAGCCACAATAAGAAATCAAACATATAAACAACGCAGAAACCAAATAAAAAACAAAACACTTCAACAACATTACCAAAATCTGTTTCAATCAGCAGCAACACTAAACCTAGAATCCTCTAGCATGAATTAAATCAATGAACCTCCTTTAACAAAACTTGAACTCGAAATAGTCATCAAGAACCTAAAAAATAAGAAAAACTCCGGTAACAATGACATAACCAATGAGATGATCAAACAAGGTGGAGAGAAACTACAATACATCCTATTAAACATAATGAACAAATTCTGGACAAATCGAAATGAAATCCCGAATCACTGGCTAAACGCTAATGTAATAAGCATATACAAAATAAAGGATTAAAATCAGATCCAAACAACTACAGAAGCATCTTCCTACTAGACACACTGAGCAAAATATTCTCCGGAATGATCTGCAACAGACTAGTACAACAAACAGATAATCAAATCCCGCCAACATAATTCGACTTCAGAAAACATTTTACTACCAGCCATGCAATCATCACAATCAGACATGTAATCCAAAGTGCTCTTGATTCAAAGAAAACACTGATCATCATCTTCGTAGACCTAACGAAAGCCTTCGACACCTTATCAAAGCAATTAATTCTGAATGCGCTAACAAAAACATGTCGTTCTCGAAACATAAACTTGTGCATAAGTAAACTACTAGATAATCCAAAAGGCTTCCTAGCAAAAACTAAACTAAATTTCACTGTGCATAGAGGAGTAAAACAAGGAAGCAAAGAAGGCCCTATCCTATTTAATCTTGTTTTCAAACAAATTCTAGAACATACAATTGATTGCACTTTAAAAGCAATTGAGCTAAAAAAAAATCAGAACAATCAACCCTGGACAATCAAACATGCTGATGATCTCTGTATAATAGCCAACAACACAGAAGAAGCAACCAAATCATTAAACGCTCTACAAAATATCTTCAAATGCTAAACATGGAAATTTTCACATAAAAAAATATATGATAATAAACAAAAATAATAACCTACCTCCAGTAACCACTGAAAACAAACAAATAGAAGTTACCAACTTCCTCTATCTTGGCTCAATACTAAACAACAAAGGATCAGCAGATGATACAATTACACACAATAAAGCCAAATCAAAGAATGCTCTAATCAGAATATCACCTATCCTAAAAAGCAAAAAACTAAATCTGTCAATCAAAACAAAACTAATCAATACATTAATAATTCCTCATCTCACCTACAGTCTAGAATTCATAGTCCTATGAAAAAAAGACTGGTCGAGACTAGAAGCCGTCCTCAACAAAACACGACGCATAATCCTAAACATCAAAGATAGAAAGGAACTAAACATAGAACAACCACATGAAAAAATACAACTCCCTAACATTGCAACGAAAATAATGCAAAATCCACTTAACTTATGGTATACGGTAAATAAAAGATCAGATAACTTAATGGCCTAAACCTTAACAAGTCACATAGAAAATCCATCAAAACACCGAGCGCACACACACAAAAAACTGGATCACACAATTAACTCAAGACATTAATGAAATGAAAGACAAACTACCTACAAACTGGCAGAAACATCCAACGAAAGTAAAAATTGAATCTACAAACACACACCAATCAAAAATAATTGGTCAAAGACAACTTACATACTCATGTTAGAACATAAACTGCTATCGAATGTTCGCCACAAAAAAAAGAAATGAGTCCACACTTTATAAATGATCACAAAACATCCACTCCAAGTCTCACTACAACAACAACAACAAATTTACAATGCCCACTAACAGATTGCAATATAACATACAAAACAATCGGATGGTTAAATGGACATATGAAATCATGCCACCCTCACTACTCTCAACATCCAACAACAATAAACAGCGAAAAAACACACGCACAAAACGAACAATACACAACAACGCACACATCCAGGTTGCAACAAAACACTTCCAACAGAAAAAGGTATCATTAATCACTGTTATGTAGTAAATAGATGGTCAGCAATCACGGATGCGGAAATAAAGCCAAAGAAAAAACATCCTGCAAAAACAACTATTAAGTCCCGGTAGTTGTGCCGTGCTTCGATGTAGCCTTTTCTCCAGAAGACCGCACTAGGCTTCACCAACTTGTTTGGCTGGAAGAAGTATCCATGTAATGCATTTGCATTGCGGTTTTTGTATGGTGTTCATAATTTTTAGTTTCGTTGACTGGCAGAAACAGATTTTGGTAATGTTGTTGAAGTGTTTTGTTTTTTATTTGGTTTCTGCGTTGTTTATATGTTTGATTTCTTATTGTGGCTAGTATGTCGTCAAGCATTTTATACGCTGAGTGTAGATCATTTTGTTCGAAGAAGGCATTCAATTCCACGGTTTTTTGAATGAATTCTTTTTTGGTTGTTTTTATTTTATGTTTTACTAGTTTGTTTGTTTGATTATATTTGTCTTTGTTTTCTGCAGTTGGATTGTTTAGCCAATGAAGTCTTAGTTGTTTTCTGTGTTTGAATTCTTCTTTTAGGTCCTCACTGATTTGTGTTTGCCATCTTTTTGTTGTTGACTTTCGAGGGTTTGCAGTTAATGTTGCAGCATACATGATGGATTTTTCTGTTTGTGTCAGATCATTTGCCTCGTTTATTAGATTTGTTAATAATTTAGGGTAATCAGAGGACAAGGAGTGAATGGCATTTCGTGTGTTATTTTGTGTGCATGTTTTGTGTGTATGTTTGTATTTCCTTGCTCTTTTTGTGTTGGAGTTTAATTATTGTAGTTAGCATGAAGTGATCTGAGTTGGCATCCATTGATCGGGAGTCGCGCAAGTCGCATATTGTGATATTTGGATTAGGTTTGTTATCAAATAGAATTAAATCAATGGTATGAGTATCATTTGTGTTCGGATGCATCCATGTAATGCATTTGCATTGCGGTTTTTGTATGAAGGTGTTCATAATTTTTAGTTTCGTTGATTGGCAAAGGTTGATTAATCTGATCCCATTTGGTGAGGTGTCTTCTTCTAGTTTGATTGCTTTGCCAATAATGTTAGGATACATTGTGTGTAATTCTTGGCTTAATCTGCAGTTGAAATCACCCATCAGTATTATTGGTAATCTGTTTAAGTATTCAGTCAGTCAGTCAGTAACAACGTAGAACTCCGTACGTACGTACATCAGTTCGAGTTGCCACACCACCTTAACACAGAGATGCAGTTGTCGATACAAATCCCTTAGTGGTAGAGGTAGCAAGAGTGTAAGCAGTGATCGGGAAGATTAGGGTTTGGAGATGTTATTTAAAGAGTATAATTCAGTGAAATAAATTTGGAAAGAGGAAAAAAGTGACATGAAGTATTCAGAAGATTAGAATTTTGGAGAACACAAAGAGTGGATGCACCTGCGCCATTGCAAACGATTTTGAGCCATGTCATTCAGGGTCTCTAACCATCGGTTGCTATCATCTCGCGGTCCCCAACCAGGTAGTCTACACCTACCAACATGACTCAGACCACTTGTCAGTGACTTCATGGACTTGTGCCATGTTTTGGTCTGGCCGCCCCTAGCTTTCTTCCAACCTACTCCTATACCACTGAACATCGCACGTCGAGGCAGTCGGTCGTTGGGCATACGTAACACGTGTCCCAGCCATCTCAACTGATGAAGTTTCACTACTTCATCAATTGATTTGCCATCCTTACCTAGTACCCGTTTCCTAACAACTGTGTACTTACTCGATGGTCCCATGATATACGAGCAATGTTTCGAAGACACCTATGATCGAATACTAGTAACCTACGAATATCCTCTACTCTTACCGGCCATGTTTCACTGCCATAAAGTAGGACGGGACGAACTGCTGCGCAGTAAACCCGTCCTTTGGTTGATAGACGGATATCTCGCCTACGCCATAAATGACGCAAGTTGGCAAAAGCTAGTCGAGCCTTCTGTATCCGTGCTGAGATTTCGTCACATACCAGACCACAAGGGCTGATGAGACTTCCAAGATAAGTGAAGCGGTCGACACACTCAACTACTTCACTCCCTATCACTAGATCGGGTGTCGATGTAGCCCAATCCTGAAGCAACATTTTGCATTTCGAGGGAGAGAATCGCATCCCGAACATGCTTGCATTGTTGCTTAGAGTGGTCAGAAGACTCTGCATTTTGTCAGCGTCTTCACCAAATAAAACTATGTCATCAGCATATTCTAAGTCAACAAGTGTACCTCCCGGTAGAAGTTCAACCCCTGGAAATTTAGATGAGGAGAGTGTCATCTCTAAAAGTACGTCGACCACAAAGTTGAACAAGAATGGAGAGAGTGGACAGCCCTGACGAACACCACTTGAGGTAATCAATTCTGATGACAGTTCGCCATAAGCTCTCACTCTACCAGTTGTGTTCGAGTAGAGAGCCTGAATAAGGTTAATGTACTTCTTTGGTACTCCTTTCAGTGACAAACACTGCCATAGAACCTTACGATCAACAGAGTCGAATGCCGCCTTAAGGTCGAGAAATACTACCATTGTGGGGCGTCTAAACGTGTATCTGTGTTCTAGAACCTGACGTAGTGTGAATATTTGGTCTATACAACCACGTCCAGGTCGAAAACCAGCCTGGTTTTCTCTAATCTGCTCTTCACGAGATTTGATTAGGCGTCGAAGTATTATTGAAGCTAATATTTTAGACACTATATTAGTCAAACTGATTCCTCTATGATTGTCACAAGAGGACTTTTGTCCTTTCTTATAGACTGGCACAATCAGTGATTGAGACCAGTCAGATGGGATTACGTCCAGTTCCCAAATTCTACCTAAGACCTCGGTTAATCTCATTGCTAATACTGGACCACCATCCTTAAAAATCTCAGGAGTAAACCTGTCAGGGCCTGCTGCTCTCCCTCGTTTCAGATTTCCTATGGCTTTTTCAACTTCGTAAAGGGACGGAGGACTTACATTAACTTGCCATTCAGGTTGACTAGAGATCGTGGGAAACTGAAGTGTGGCTGAAGGCCAGTTGAACTGATCCCTGAAGTGTTCTGCCCATCGATCCAATCTCCTGGATTGAGAATGAATAATATGTCCATCTTTCTCTGAGATTGACATTTAAGTATTGGTCTAATTTTGATTACTGCAGATTTAGCCTTTTCTATGTTATGAGTTATAGCGCTGTCAGGGGTTCCTTTGTTATTTATGGAGCCAAGATGGTGGAAGGTTTCTACTTCCTCTATCTCCTTATTGTCTATTTTGACAGCTGCTAGGTTGTCCTTTTTATTTATAATCATCACTTTGGTTTTAGAGATTGATATCTCCATACCAATGTTAGTTGAGCATTTTTGTAAGTGGTTTAAGGCTTTAGTAGCCTCTTCCGTGGTATTTGTGATGAGGCATAAGTCATCAGAATATTCTAAGTGTTTAATTGTCTAGTTCCTATTATGCTGATCTTTTAGGGTGATTCCTTTAAAGGTTTTATCTACTGTATGTTTTAAAATACTTTGAAAGATTAGATTGAAGATGACCGGACCTTCTTTACTACCCTGTCTAACACCTCTGTGCATTGTAAAGTTTAGTTTTGTGTTTCTTAGATAGCCCTTAGGTTTATCTAGTAGCTTAGCTATGCAGGAGTTTATATTATTTGACGGGCATATTTCTGTTAGTGTGTCTATGATTAATTGTTTAGGTATAGTGTCAAAGGCCTTAGTTAGATCCACGAAAGTTAGAACTATAGTACGGTTTGTATCTAAAGTAGTTTGAATGATGTGTCTTAATGTCGTTATGGCATGGGTTGTTGCTAAGTCTTTCCTAAATCCAAATTGAGTAATGGGGAGGTATCTATCAGTTAGTTGTACTAGCCTATTGCAGACTATGCCTGCAAATAGTTTTCCTATTGTGTCTAGAAGGAATATACTTCTATAGTTATTAGGGTCTGATCTTGATCCTTTCTTTTTGTATATGCTTATCGCGTCTGCATCTAGCCAGTGGTCTGGCATTGTGCACAGATTTTTCCATATTTTACTCATTATATTTAGTAATATGTTAGTGAGTTTGCTTCCCCCATGCTTTATCATTTCAGTAGTGATGCCATTATTACCAGGATTAGTTTGGTTTTTCATGCTTTTTAAGCCTTGTTTTATTTCTTCTAGAGTAAGTTCAGGATCCTAGGTAATCCCTATGGATAGATGAGTAGTGTTTAGTTTTGACTTAGCACTAAATAGGTTCTGATAGTGATGTTGAAGATCACTATCTTTCACTTGGTTTGTTCTTTTAGTTCTATAGGATTGGTTTCGAATAGTAGCCAATCTATCATCCAGCATTTTATATGCTAATTGTTAGTCGTGTTTCTTGAATAGAGAGTTCATCTCATCTGTTCTATCTTTGATATATTGGTCTTTTGCTAACTTAATCATATTGTTTACAATCTTACTGGCTTTAGTATAAAGGTTTTTATTAAGGGCTGTGGGATTGTTTAGCTAAGCTAATCTTAGTTGTTTTCTATGTTTTATCTCTTGCTTTAAGAGATCACTTATGCTGTGTTGCCATCTTTTAGTGGCCGACTTATGTGGGATTGAGGGTTTTGTTAGCTGCTTGTATGATTGCTCTTTATATCTGACTTAGACTTTATTCATTTTGAAGTAAGTTATCTAATATACTTGGATAATCCGACGTCAAGGCGTGTATCGCCTTACGTTGTCTTCGTCTGGGTCTCTTATTATTGTTTGGAGTCTTTTTATTATTTAAGTACTTTAGCTTAAGTATGGCTGTGGCCATGTAGTGATCAGATTTAGCCTCCATAGATCGACTGTTGTGTATGTCACAGACCATTAACCTAGAATTATTTTCTATTAACACTAGGTCTATCATATGTTCCGTTTGGGTCTTGGGGTGCACCCAGGTGGAAGTCTTATCAGCTGGTTTAGTAATAAAGGTATTCATTACTCGCAGACTTGATGTTTCGCATAAGTTTATTAGTCTCATGCCATTTGTTGATGTTTCTGGTTCAAGCTTGATAGCTTTCCCTATGATAGGGTAGTAAGCGTGAAGGTCCAGGCCTAGCCTACAGTTGAAGTCACCTAGTATGATTATGGGAAGTTTATTTAGTTCAAGTTTCTTAATCGTGCTGTTCAGTTCAAGATAGAAGTTTTCTTTACTGATATCATCATTAAAAGACTCAGTTGGGGCATAACAACCAATGAGGTTGATAGTCTGGTTAGTGATTTTGCTATGTATTTTAATGGTAGCTATTCTACCATCTATCTCCTTAAAGTTGGTGGCAGAAATCATTGGCTGTTTATTAATGATGAAGCCGACGCCAGTGTTCCGGTAGTCATTCATGTCAGGATTAGAGTTGAGAAAAGTGTTTTTATCAATTTTGATGGTTTTGGAAATCATTCTAGTTTCCGTAATCACTGCTATGTGGTACGTACGTTCGATAACTTGTTCTGCAATCAGTTGGAGCTTACCTTCTTGAGAGTAACCCCGGACATTCCATAAACCAAGTCTTTGTATTTGTTAATTTTTTTTGTCTTTTTTTGGACCACTAATGATTGTGCAATGATTCTCTGTTGTTTTCGTAATCAGGTTGTGGGTATAGGTAAAGAGGGTGATTAGCCCGATCTCGACCACCCAGGTTACCGCTCACGTTGGTTCGTGAGACATTCGTCTCACTATCCAGGAGGCACGACGCGGACGTGTGAGTCGGATTTCGCCTGTGGTAATGTTTCTGGCATCTTTTGCTTCAAACTACGAAAATAACATCCCAAGTTTCAATAGGCCACGCTTTCGCGGTCTGTATTCGCACTTAAAATCAAAATCAAGTAATCTTCCACTTCTTACTTTACACGAGGTTACAAAGACTGTCATTACCACTTTCGATATCATACAGAAGATCCTTCACAATTTCACAGTAATACAAGCAGCTACAAGCTTAACTATGAAAACGTTTGCAATTAACAGTACACTTCACAGTTAGCCTATACAATATTTGTCTGGAATACAGCACCTAATGGTATCTCTATCGAAGCATCTAATCCAAGTCGTTTAAAACCTCATACAAAGTATAAACTCAATTCTCCTCTATAGTTCCGATTAAAAAGTATCCCCACATCTTCATCAATATAAACAAGAAAAGTAGAACTTAAACCCAACCATCTTTATAATCTTGATTCTTTAAACTATGATATACTGTACAATAACCATATTTTTGTTTTAAACAATCATTATGATAACAAGTTGGTAAAAATACATTTCTATGTGTATAATTATTAAAAAGTGAATGATTTTTATGATTTACTTGATTCATTTTATCATATTCATTCAATGTTAATTGTTCTGTTGATACTTTCATTTGATGATTAGTAGCAATATTCAATGTTGATTTACTTATACGTTGTGATAAGTTGATATTTTTTGATTTTACACATGAATCAATCATAAACTGTGATAGATGATTTTGATTGTATTGGCAATGAATAGGTGATGAAAGACATGAATTCGTATAATGTAATCTAGTATTATTATTATGATTATGATTATGATTAAATAAGAGACGACATTTATTTGATTTATTAGATGGATAAATTAATAAACATGTCATTGAATGACTAGTTTGTTGTTGATAATCAAGTGAATTATGTTCAATTCTATCACATTTAATATCTTTTATTTCTTTATTTAATCTATTATCATTCATTATGACATTAGTATTATGTAATTCACATTTATTTTCAACATGTAAATCATTGTGACAAATTTGTTTAGAGTTTACATCTCTATTCACAGACTGTTGAACTTCGTCTAAGGGGTGGGGTGGGAGGAAGGTGGAAAATAACAAAATAGGCACTTGTTTGTTAATTTTGTTAACTAACAAATATATGATTTATTATGAATAAGTACTTTATTTTCCCCGACGACAACCTTTGAGCGACGCTAAGGTGATCTTGAGAGTGTCCACTTAATAACTAGAACCAAATGAGGGTTATAAACCAGTACTTACTTACGTCTGTTACTCCTCGTGAAGGAGCATAAGCCGCTCACTAGCATTCTCCATTCAACCATATCCTGGGCAGTCTTTTCCAGCTCCTTCTAGTTGTAATTCATCGTTTTCATATCTGCTTCTATTATCCGACGCAATGTGTTCTTTGGCCTCCCTCTTGTTCGCTTCCCTTCAGGATTCCAAGTTGGGGCTTGTCTCGTGATGCAGTTTGACGATTTGTGTAATGTATGTCCTATCCATTTTCATCGTCTTTTCCTAATTTCTTCAGCTGGAAGTTGGTTTATTCTCCCACAGAAGGCTATTGCTGATGGTATCCGACCAACGGATGTTGAGTATCTTGCGTAGACAGCTATTTATAAATACTTGTACTTTCTTGATGGTGGTTGTTGTAGTTCTCCAAGTTCCAGCTCCATACAGTAGAACCGCCTTGACGTTGGTATTGAAAATTATCACTTTGATATTGGTTGAAAGTTGTTTTGAGTTTCATATGTTCTTCAATTGTAGGAATGTGGCCCTTGCTTTGTCAATCCACCGCTTTATATCTGCATCTGATCCTCCTTGTTCATCGATGATGCTTCCCAGGTATGTGAAGGACTCTACATCTTCCAGAGTTTCGCCATCAGGAGTGATTGGATTGCTGTTCTCCACTTTGAATTTGAGGACTTTAGTTTTCCCTTTGTGTATACTGAGGCCTACTGATGCAGAGACTGATGCTACACTGGCTGTCTTCATCTGCATCTGTTTGTGTGTACGCGATAGGAGGGCTAGGTCATCTGCGAAGTCCAAATCATCTAATTGATTCTGAGCTGTCCGTTGTATTCCGTGTTTTCCTTCAGATGTCTAGGTCTTCATAATCCAGTCGACCACCAGAAGAAAAAAGAATGGAGAGAGTAAACAGCTTTGTTCGACTCCGGTCCTTACTTGGAATGCATCTGTCAGCTGTCCTCCATGCACGACCTTGCACTTTAGTCCGTCGTATGAGTTCCGGATAATATTGACAATCTTCTCAGGAAGTCCGTAGTGTCGAAGAAGTTTCCGTAATGAGGAATTACAATTATGATTTACAGTTGATGATTAAGGTTATAAATTCGATTTAGAGTTTTCATCATAAAGTAATATCAGCTATAATGCTGAAACTCTTTTTAACCAAATGGATGAGTGAATTTCTTGCCAAAAATCTGAGATCTGTTATCTTATATGTGATTAGTACGTCCATAAATTATAGACTTGATGGATTGTTTAGATCCACATTACTCACTACCTTCAGCTTGAATATCTTAGTGTTAACCTAATCGACAGTGAGTATCAAATACAGTTTATAAATCTTTATGACTTCTGTCAAATAACTACAAGGGTATAAAACACGCTAAGTGAATATTTTGAACAATTCATTGTTTAACACGATTTCATTGAACTGTCGTCAATTCTCAGTGCTTAGGGATTATTGCTCGATATTTTACTACACTTTGAGGATTTGAATAATCCTTGCTAGTGAAGTATAGAAGCCCAAAAATACCCTGGTACGGCTGACAGTGGGGAGAGTTAGCTCCTTCCATCTGGAAATGCTCTCACATGACCACATGCATATAACCGCAACCAGGGAAGTCCTAATCACTACCTTCTAGCACCACGGGTGTTGTTTATGGGATTGAGAGAACGAAAAGCGAATGTATGGCGCTTTAACCGGGTTGGTGGATATGGATAGTCCACCTAGAAGAGTTGGAAAACCCTGATTCCAAACTAATGGTAGACATGTGCTCCAGTATCCTGAGAGAACAAGTGGCATATGAAACGGCTGACATGGGACCGCATCTCTTAATGTTCGTCCACTGCCTTGTGGATCATACTTTAAGGTCAAAGGTTCCAGATGTGGCCTCCTAAGAAAACCACGGCTTCAGTTTGGGTACCCGGGAAGTATCCTAGCCCTCACAAAAACCGAATGATTTATGTGGTGCACATTTTCAAACATTATTTTGAGAATATTGCTAACGATATACTTTATACAAGTAGGTGTGAATTACTTTTAGTTTGAAATGAAAAAGGTCCTACAAGAATACATGGTTCTACTTAATTTAGGCAAATATTATTTAAGAAATCTCTGAGAAAATATTGTAACTTATCTGTGATGTGATTACATAACTAGTACAATACAACTCATTCAAGGTATCGACTTATATGTTGGGTAAGGTTTCTGTAGTATACTGAAATATTATTCGCTGTCTTAAGTTCACAAAAAAGGAAATTGTCAAGAGAACATTATGCAGATAAGCTTGAAACAATTGTGATTATTTTTTTAACACTAGTTCTTAATCAGTCATAAACTAGCTGTTGCAAATGCAAAGTTTGTGAGAAAATCACTCGTTACGGATGTAGAAAACCTGTTTTTCTGAACCATTATAAGAGCAGCAATTGATGTGGAAGAGTCCCAGATTGTTCCTATTTAGGATTGGGGTTACCATCATAAACTAAATCATGTTGAATGCAAAGGTTATTTGTAAGCATATGGATGAATGAATTCCGCTAAAAAAAATACAAAAGGTGTTGTATTATCAGTTTGCCCATAAAGCATGGTACAACCAGGAGTGCAGATTTAGTGTTGAAATTTAGGGATAGAGTTGATTAGCCAGTCATATATGATCTACAGCAATGTAATTGGACGTTTGTTGCGTTTAACGTCATAATGTTTACTCTATGGAGACAAAAAGTAATTTCCTCTATCATGTGAAACATTTTGATCATCATACAAACATATCCCACCTGTTCGTAGTGAGTGATCATCGTGCAAAAGCTGAATTTTCGGTTCTGATTAGCTCTTCCCTGTACTACACTTTGTGTTATAGATGGCAATGGACGCCCAGAAAACATATTCCGAAAAGTTTAAATGGATTGAACACATTCAACAGTGTCATTGCAAGACACCCTGATACAGGACATGAAGTTCATATACTGAAATCCTTCAAGGTGATTAACAAACAATCAAACTCCAACCTTTTGAAATTTGCTGAAGCAATAACAATCAGATGTTTAAAACCAGATCTATGTATACAAAAAGAGACAGTAATAAATCTTTCTTTACCCTGGTAACAATAACCCCCCACCCTTTCTATTCATTTGCTTCTATTTATTTATTTATTGCGTCATTATTGCAACTCTTTCTGAAGTTTAAATTACATCATACATAAATGATTGATTTCAATTCATATTTTCTTTATTATCATTAATCTATTTTCATGAGTTCTAATCATTATTTCAATGTTCCAGAACTTTCCCTCTCTCTAGTTTTATTTATTTATTCGAATCAAACATTTTTATGAGCTCATTAACTCTATCTGAATCTTCGCTACATCATGATACACATGTATTCATCCTTAATCACAACACTCTTATGTATAACAAATGTCAATATCTGTAATAATTTGAATTTCAAATAATTTAGGTTTTAAGCAGCTGATGAGAACCTAATGAAATAAAATGAATCCATTGATTGTTCTGCACCAATCTTTGTTGCTCTGTTTATGATAATAAAGGGAACTACATGCTCGCGCACGAAGCCAGTAGGTCCTGAGTTCGAGCCCCGCGTGGTGCGGGATCGTGGATGCGCACTGCTGAGGAGTCCCATACCAGGATGAAACGGCCGTCCAGTGCTTCCAGGTTTTCAATGGTGGTCTAGCTTCAACTGACTCATGATTTCAACCTGTGGAACTACGTGTATGAAAAATCATTCGTACTACTTATAAGTAGCAAACATTTTAAAACAAAATTAACATGCTTACTTGTAACTGCTGTCATTACAAATGGATTTCTATGATTGACAAATTTGTATTTTGTGTAGCATTTCTTCAGATGTTTAAATGAAAATATTATTATTTGACACATTAAAGTAAAAATGGAAATTCCCAATATATATTTAATCCAAACATATTCGAGTGATCTGTTCACATCTGTAATATAAAACAGATAGAAGTGGTATTAAGAAATGAATATGATTTTTATCAATTTTCCAATTGAAAATTATCTTCTTTCATTAAATTTCATTGTTTAAGGCAATTTAAAGTACACGCAGCAAATATCATCACTAATATCAGTGGACTGTCTTATGTGGTTACTTATTTACTTATGCCTGTTACCCTCAATAGAGTATAGGCCGCCGACCAGAATTCTCTGACCCCCTCTATCCTGGGCCCTCCTTTATAGTTCTGTCCGATTATCGTTCATTCTTCTCATGTCTGTCTCTATTTATCGGCGTAATATGTGCTTTGGTTTCCCTCTTCTTTATTTGGCCTTGTGACTCAGTTGGGTGCTTTCCTTAATGTATGTCCTATCCACTTCCAGCACTTCTTTCTGATATCTTCCTCCGTTGGGATCTGGTTTTTTCTCTCCCGTAGTAGGTTGTTTTTAATAGTATTTGACCAAAAGATCCGAAATATTTTGCATGGACAACTGTTAATAAACACTTATATCTTCTGGATGATGGATTTCGTAGTTCTCCAAGTTTCCACCACATACAGTAGAACTATCTTGGTATTTGTGACCAGAATTTTTACTTTGGTGTTGGTCGACAACTGTTTTGAGTTCCAGATCTTCTTCAGTTATAGATATGTTTCTCTTGCTTTCCGATCAGTGCCTTCACATCTGCATCAGATCCACCGTGTTCATCAATGATGCTGCCCAGATATGTAATGGTTTTTACATCTTCCATGTTCTATGTGGTGAAGATAAATTATTCTTCATTGCAGAACATTGATCATAAAAATTCGTTAGAGAAATTTGAATTCCCTGATACATGAGCTGTCGTTTTGCCTTTCTGAGTTCATTCTAACTAAAATATTTTATAATTCATGTCGTCCAACAAAAATACTGGGTTTTCGTGAACATAATAGTGATTCATCCTATGATTAAAATTTAGACTTCTATCAGAATATTCTAGAGCATTTTCTTTGCTCGATCTGAGTTTTATCAGCTGGATCTACTTAAATTCTAGTGTTAACATTCACACTAAAACTCATTATCCATAACTTTTAATACTAAATAAGCAATAGTGAGGTATTTCAATCTATATTGACAATATGAAATGAACATATTCCATGTTAAGCATAAATAAAGATAAACTTCACATTCTTTTGTTTATCAGTAAATGACATCCAAATAAAGACGTCAGAAGATGCAGGCCCATGGTAGCTGATGACCAACAATTAGTTCATACGTCATTTGTTCCATCAAGTTCCTTGAGCCTACGTGCACTATTAGTTTGGAATCAGGGTTTAACAACTCTCCTAGGTGAATTCTCCGTGTTCATCAGCCTGGTTAAAGCGTTGGACATTCGCTTTCCTTCTCAATTTCCTAAACACAACACTCGTGGTGCGAGAAGACAGTGAGTAGGACTATGCTGGTAGTGGTTGTACGTACATGGCCATGTGAGACCATTTAGATAGGAAGATCAGACTATCCTCACTTTCGGCCGTATCATGGCATTTAGGGGCTATAATTAAAGATAACCTCTATAAAACTGATAATTCTCTACTAATCAAATAACGAAAAGAAAAGAAGGGGTTTTGTGGAGATTTTAGTAATTTCAGTAGTTCAAATCATGAGTCAATTGAAGCTAGACCACCATGAAAAACCTGTAAGCACTGGGCGGTCGTTTCGTCCTAGTATGGGACTCCTTAGCAGTACGCATCCGCGATCCCGTTCCCCGCGAGATTCGAATTCAGGTTTTTCATGGTGGTTTAGCTTCAATTGTCTCATGATTTCAACTATTGAAAAGAAAAGAGCTTATAGTTGTTCGAAACCAAGATGAACTTACTTATAGTTGAATGTTTAAAATATACATCAATAGAATCATTCAATTGTATGTTAATATTAGTTTGATTTATTTGCAATGTAGATTGAATAAAGTAAAATTGTATTAAATTATTAAAATTTATTGGCGGGAATAAATGGGATAATTTCGATTTGTTTCTATAGTTATTATTATTATTCAACATTATCAATGGTATATACACTTTAGACTGTACATATGGATCATTATATTGTTTATTTGTTCTATTCAATGAATAAAATTCAGCCTGTAACCAAAAAAGAGAAAAAAAGAAGAAATTGATGTATCATATTTGTTCAGAATAATTAAAAGCTGACAAAATAATATCAGAAGGGGTTCTATTTTTGTGGATAACACCGTTGAATACCAGTCTAGTGGTTAAGTGCTCATGCGCGTGAGACTGATATGTCCTGCGTCCGAATCTCGGGAGGTGGGGTCATAGGATAAAGTGACCGTCTAGTGCTTCCGGGTTTTCTTTGGTGGTCTGACTTCAATTGACTCATGATCTCGATTATTAAAAATTTTACAAATGGTTGATTATCTAGATGATCGATAATCGTTACTGAAATAAATGATTTTTTGTTGTTATGTTAATAATAATTTGGGACCTAGACCCATGACATTGAGTCTCACGTGAGAACGCTTATCCTATACACCACTCAGTCCACATCCAACCGTGTAAGTGTCTGACTTCAGGCAATCAACCATATTTCTACACCGTCCACTATTGTCTTCAGTCATTAACTGTCTCACAACAGACACGGTTCAACTCCACTAGTCACAGCTTCTCATTAGAACTCCAGGAAATATCAGTCACTAGTGAGCAGGTGATTATTACTATTATTATTATTATTATTATTATTATTATTATTATTATTATTATTATTATTATTATTATTATTATTATCAGAAAGGGTTATTTTGTGGAGATCGTATTAGTTCAACAGTTGAATTCATGTATCGATTCAAGCTAGACCACTATGGAAAATTCAGAAGCACTGAAGTTTAAGCGTTCGCTCGCGAGACCGTAGGTGATGAGTTTGAATCTATTCAGTGGTGTCGTGGATACACACTTTTGAAGAGTTCCATACTACAACGAAACGACCATCCATTGATTTTAGATTTTCCATAGTTATCTCGCTTATATCGACTTATGAATTCAACTTTTAAAATCACTACATTCTCCACAAATCACCCCGTTTCTGTAAAAAAATATCCTTTCCAACAATGTAATTTTACGCTCTTTTTTTTCCTTTCTTTAACTACTTACATATGTACAAAGTTGTTCTATTTGACAAACACGTATAAGACAAGTAGAATAAACAGTATTATACAATGAGATATTGTTTAAATGAAATGATTGACTAATCCAAATTGAATGATTGTTATTAGATGTTCGATGATGAATGATTCGTTTGAATAAAATACATTGATATTCTATTAGATTATTATTATAGATATCAATGATTTGTTTAATTCTATGAATGTTTGTATTGAAACATCTAATGAAAATTAAAAGAAAAAGAAATAAGAAGTAACAAGTTAATATTTATTAAAGTTGTATGTACTACTGATATTGACAGGTATAAGTAGTATGTATCATTAATCGAAAGTAAAATACTTGGCAACAGGAAGTTAAAAAGATCAAAGAGATGAGAATGACAACAGAGAGTGATTGGTGTGAGAACGTCGTTCTGTAACTTTCTACCTATGAACTATTATTATACGATTTACCACTCTTGAGTTATGCTCTGTCTATCAATTACTATCTCCCTTATTCACAGTCATATTTGGTTGTGATCTTGTACAAATGTTGTTTCCTATTTTATGGTACGATGTGGCCTGTCTGGTTTGTATATAAACCCAGTATGTTTGAAATAAATGATTGATATCCTAGAGGCGGAGATTGGTGTTCTGGACTTAACAGGCAGGGCTAGGCGGGGAAGCAGGATCGCTAAGGATTCTAGACTGCTCGTACAAGTTTTATGCGTCATTGGTCCGGTGGATAATTCACGGTTCTCTACTTTGTGGTATCATTAAGTTATATATTGATAGGGTCACAAACCCACAAGTTATAACAATATTATTTTTGGGAAAATAACAGAAACAGTTTTAGAAAGGCTATAGGAATGGTAATTGTTATTGTGTAGATTAAGATCATCAACGTTGTCAACTTTTTTTAAGTTGAGTAGTGTTATTAATTAGTTCACTTAAAAAAACACATTTGGGTTCGTTATGTGGACGACACATTTGTCATCGTCAAAAAGGATGAGCTGGAAACACCAACAATCTGATCAACAACGTCTTCGATGACAACAACTTCACAATGGAACAATAATCAAACAATAAATTGCCATTCTTAGATGTATTAATCATCAGAACTGACACAGGCAAACTCAAGACTCCAATACATCGGAAACCAACCTACACAGACCACGTTTTCAATTAGTGTAGTAATAACCCAAGAGCTCACGAAATCAACTGCGTACAATCTCTTTTCAAGAGGCAGAGGACACAATGTAATACACTTGCAGCGTGGTAAAATACTTGAAGATCATCTTTCAAAAGAACGGTTACTTAATCAACTTCCTTAAAATATATCAGCCAAATGTCTCATCAGAAACAAAATCAAGTACAGAAACCAATAAATGGATCATTCTACCATATATAAAAGGCATATCAGGAGCTACAACGAGATTGTTGAAGAATAGGTGTAACACACACCAACCAACAAAAACCACTGCAACCAATCATATGCAAACCAAAAGATAAAATGACAAAAGAAGGAAAACCAAACATAATCTACAAAATAAATTATTCCAACTGCGTTAAACACTTCATCGGACAAAGTAGACGCCCTCTTCATCTTCGCCTACATGAACATCAACTGGTGATCAAACGCTATGACATATGCTCACTTACATCAATGAATGTGAACAACTGTGGACACACATTCGACTAGAAAATTGATGAGATCTTGAATAGACGCAATTCTAAAAACACCAAAGAGCTTTTAGAAGCTTGGCACTTACGTCAATCAGCAATCAACAAACACATTGAAATCGATCCAATTTATCAACCAATCAGAAAAATTATGGACAAATATAAGACCAAGAATCAAACCAATGGGAGATACACCCAAAATAAAGAAGTAAACAATGACAGGTTTAAGGTCTACAATAACCAATCAACATCGAGGTCTACAGAACAAGCTGTGAGCAATTTGTGATGAAATTGGAACATTTCACTTCTACCTGAAGGTTCTGCTGATTATGTTGTTAAGAAAGACGATGAATGCTACATGAGTAAAGCATCCAACTCAGAGAAATAAACTCCATCAAAAACAACTTCCGTCCTCCGGAAATTTCTGGATCCACACTATATATAGGAATATCATAGGTAACTATCCAACTAAAACCATGACATGTAATTCCGCATTTCCCAGATGTTCCTTAGGAGATTCCATTCTACATTGATCGGACCAAACATGTTTTTGGCATTTCTGAGAGCCTACAGACTTTGACGAGGGATATTTCTGGAACACCTCCAACTATAATTAATTGAATCACAAAAAATGCGCTGCCAAAGTGTATCAAAATTGTGAATTTTAGATTGGTGTTTGATCACTTAGGGTTTGGGTGATAGTTCACTCTATGACATGTACTGATTACTAGTAATTCGACAAGTCTACAATTTATGGACGAACCAATCAGAAGCGTTTGAGGGAGTTCAAGGTCATGGCACCAATTTCAGTGACTGATTCTAAAGTACAATCGGTTCAGAGCGGATTTCAGAGAAAACGTGGTAATTGAGTGGCTAAAAAAGATGGGACTACTAAGAAGCTCCTTTATTTGTGATTGTTGTAATCAAATGGTTTGTAGTACCTTGTGTAAACTACCGTGATGATATTGTCTTTCGATGTAATATATGTTGGAGGAAGAA
This sequence comes from Schistosoma margrebowiei, assembly GCA_944470205.2. Lineage (NCBI taxonomy): Eukaryota > Metazoa > Platyhelminthes > Trematoda > Strigeidida > Schistosomatidae > Schistosoma > Schistosoma margrebowiei. The sequence continues at coordinate 4,871,781 of OX104025.1, forward strand.
TTCTGCTAGTGTGGGATTTTTTCGTTCGATCCACAATGAGATTAAAGCAATTAATGATCATGTTTGCGAACTGGATAATAAAAGCACCAGTAACACTGACTGAATCCAGGTACTACAATATATACGGAGCATTAGAGAGCGTACAAATGCCTACACAGACTTAGTGATGTGCATCTTTTTCCGATCTTATCATGGCTCCAGAAACCGACTATTATGGAGCAATATGGATGAGTTCCTCTACCGTGATCGTGTTTCGATATGTCTTGTACTTGAATGCTTACATAATGACTCTGTAACCGATTGTTAACCTTCAGATGTCACAAACGTCTACAAGAAATTTAAAGTTAGTGAATATGTAGAAATCAAATGGATTTGTAAGAAGTTTCTGGGAAAAAAGGTATATAATAACAAATAGACTTATTGTCTAATAAGTATAATTAAAAGATAATCAGTCTGTATTTAAACCTCTAGAACTTTCTGCAGAGATATTAATAATCAAATTGTTTCTGATAGTTTTCTAATCTTCGACGACTTTCTCAAAGAATGATAAACTTTGATTAAAAATAGTAATTTCTGGATTATCATACGTTTAGTAACATTGTTGTCTATCTCGCCTTCGCCATAGGTGACGTAAGTCGGCAAAAGTCAAGCAAGTATTTCATTCTCTTCAATACCACGATGTTCAGATAAGTAGACAGGCATGAAAACGTGTTAATAGTGTTAAAATTTCAAATCATATATCACAAGAGTATTTGTTTAAACTTGCTGTCTGCTTCGTACGTACGTACTTACTTTAAATCTAAGAGTTTTTCATGTTCATATGTTGGCAGTACTTTGGAAGGAATCGATTGACCTTTGACCAAACAATATTCTATTAATATGAATTCTAGATAAATGAAAAAAAAATTAACAAATTGGGTATTATGATCAGAGAGAGATTTTGTGAATATCATAGTAATTTAATAGTTGAGTTCATGAATTATCCCTGTATTGACGTACAAAGGAACTGACTCATTATTGAGATGAAATTGTCAGTCGGGTAAAATATATATGCAGAATATTAAATGACAATCATGGAAAACCTGGGAGTACTGGATGGACGTTTCGTCTTATTGTGGGACTCCTATTCAGTGCACATTCACGATCCTGCCTCGCGGAATTCCAACCCAGAACCTATCAGTCTTGCGCGCAAACGCTTAAACTGTAGACCACCAAGCCGGCCGACATGCAACGGTGTTATTGTGTAACTTCAACCAATCCACGGAATTGAGCCACCGTCCACCATTGTCTTCAATGGATTACTGTTTCACAACAGACCTGGTTGAGCTCCACTGGTCACTACATCTCTCTAGAACTCCAATAAATACCTCTTGAAGCTAGTCACCAGAGAGCATATGATAAACATTATTAGAAAGGGTTTCTGTGAACCGACAGTCCTGGGTTCAAATCTCTCGGGGCGAGATCATGAATGCGCATTGCTGAGGAGTCCCAAAATGGGACAAAACAGACATCCAGTGCTTCCAGGTTTTCCATGGTTGTTTAGCTTTAAATGACTCATGAACTCAACTATTAAGTGAATAGTTGCAAATAACTGTCCAAAACATCTGAATTTCAATTTCTTACCAGATAATGTTGAAGAGATTTTTAATGTCATTTCTTGATTTTGAGAAATATTTTTGGTTAAGTTAATTATAGACAAAGATATTGAACTGGAATTGGTATTTCGTGTTTTTTCATCTTGCAAAGTGTCTTTTTCGATGTGTTTCGTTGGGAGAAAGTTGTTGATTCCCGGGGATTTTTGAGATAAAGCAAGCTGACCAGTTCTTTTTTTAAAGATGATCGATCTTTAAGAACAAAAGAGAATTAGAGGATTATTAATATTTTAAAATTTGTCAGAAGAAAGATTTGTAATATCTGAACTATTTTTGACATTCCTGTATTGACGTATAGAGGAACTAACTCATTAGTGAGATGAAATTGTCAATCACATAAAATCTACATGCAGAAAATTAAATGACAGTTGGTTATTTGAAAATTAGATTGTCCGAGATGATCTTTGTCAACAACCTCTGTTTCGTACACATTGTCGAGTGCTGCATGGCTTCCAGCAACCTACTATGGGGGAGGATAAACCGGATTTCAATGGAGGAAGAAGTGCTGGAAGTGGACAGGACACACATTGGGGAAAGCACCCAACTGAGTCACAAGGCAAACCATCAATTGGAATCCTTATTGCCAAATAAAGGAGAAGAGAAAGATCAAAGAACACATAAAGCCGAGGAGTAGAGACAGACATGACAAGAATAAACAATAATTGGATAGAACTATAAAGGAAGGTGGATGAGAGAGTGTGTTGGAGAATTTTGGTGGTCGGCCTATGCTCTATTGGAAGTAACAAGAGTAAGTAAGTAAACATAATTTCCAATCGAATGACCAAATTACTACACAGAAGTCCCTTATGCAAAAGACGAGATCAGTCTATTTATATTGGTTTCATTTACAACAACAACAGTAAAGTTTAAATTAATGTGTGTCGATGAAGCGCATTCCGATTCACAGTTGCATAAAGAAAGTAAATAAAACAGCCTTTCTATTATATGCATTACCTTTGAAGATAATCTTTCGAGGAGTACATCGCACACGCAAAATAAGTAAGCGAAACATTCAGAAATGCCGTTTCAAATTTAAAAAAATGAAGCGTAACATTGAGGTTTGAATGTAAGCAGTTCGTTTTAATTAAAAGAATTTAACTACTTTCAATAAGTGAGCTGAAAACATTTTCATTATAGTTTGAACTACTTTATTATTATTAAGTAGCACAAATGATTGAAATAAAAGTGGAGTCAAGTTTTAAAGGGTCCATCGGAAACGGTGTACTGCATATAGAAATCAAAAGTCAAATCATCCAACAAACACGGACATTATATCTTATTAAATCTTGGCAGCATATATATATATATATATATATATATATATATATATATGCGCATAAGTAGTTTACCTATCATAGAAGTATGAAGTAGATAGATTTGATCCATTCAAATAAGAAACATTGATATGACAAACAAAGTCAATATGAACGTTTCTCAATAATGAAACCTCATTCTTTGTAATTTCAGCATGTAATGTGCCATAAAATACAGATCCATACTATAAAAAATATAAAAAGAAGGTTAAGATTATTAGGATGAAATATAAAAAGTGAATTTTAATCCAGTATAATAACTGCTTAATAGAATATTCGTTCATTTTCAGTGATACGTTTATCCTTTATGACTATTGAAACCTGTTATCTGTCATTAAAATCCATAATTGAACCTAAAAACAGACAAAGTATATCCGATAAGACTGTCAGGAGATTCATAGAATACTATCATGAAACAACCGGCCATCAAACTTCCACAGGTGTTTCTTGTTGGTAAAAAGGGGAAATTTACTCATATCTCTACAGGACGAATAATTTTCACTTCCAAACTCGCATATTATGGATTTTATTTCCTAAGGAAACTCCGTTTGGGGCCTTTATGGGGCTACTACCGGTCCCAAGTTCGGATAAAGGAAGAGGGTTGAGCATGAGGTTAGAGACCCCATCCCGTAGAAAACTCACTCACTAGAAAAACGCTAACCAGAAAAAATCATTCAAACCAATAAAACTCTACTCTGGGAATCATAGGGTCTTCGTTTAGGATAGTTATGACACCTTATGGTGAAAGCCGAGTTCCTTCGAAAGTCACGAGGCTGAACCTTTCTTCTGACAACCAAAGCAACCATTTAGGTACATGGAATGCTCGTACAACAAGGGAGACCGGGAGAGTCTCCCAGATTTTTGCAGAATTGATACAATCTCCTAAGAAGAATACTTGTTGAAAATTGGTATCTAGTCGAGAATTAATAACAAGAATATTAAATACAGACCATCATAATTACCAACAACCTCCGTATAAACGACAATAATTTTGGTAAACATGGATTTCAGAGGTTAACGAAACTATTGACAACCTAGAGGGAAAAATCTCTGAATCTCTTAAAATAGCATTTCTCTCAGCATCATTGCGTTTATCAATCTCTAGTCGATCAATTTTTAGGAACAATCGACAGGAACAACTTTCATTTGCCATTGTATCTGAAAAAAACTGGAACTATGCATGCAAAAGAAACTTATCCAAACCTTTAGTAAACCATGATCCAGTTTGATATGCAGAACCCATTTACGTAATAATAGCGCTGTGTATTTTAACTTAAATAAGATGTATGTTGGTTAGTTTGCTCTAAATATAATACGTGGTCTACCAAAGTGCTTGGTACCTGTGTGGTTGTGCCGCAGGATTGAACTGTGCGATTCCGATTGTAGCATTAAAGCCTATACGATGTCTGGTTCTCCAGTGAAGCGGGATTGAACTGTACTGATCGAATTATAAAACTTAAGCCTGGGCGGTGTCTGGCTCTCCTGTTAAACAGGATTGAGCTATACTGTTTGGGTTATCACGTGAAAGTCTGGATGGTGTCTGGTTCTCCTGAAAACCAATGTAAAATTACCCTGGACTACAAGGGTATATTATATAACTATATAACTAACAATACGTGGCTTGAGCATGAGATTTCGATCTCATGTTGACCACTATATCAACTGACTACTGATTTCATTTGAAAAGATAAATGATTTTACTCAAAAGACTTGACACTATTCAACGGTACTAAATCATGTAAAATGAATGATTACATAACGTGGAGTCTTATCAAATATCCTACTGACTGATAATATAAACACGAAATTTCCAAAAGGATAGACAAATTCGATTAAAAATATTTAACATGAGTAGTGGAATCAACTATGCGCGTTTTGCCCCATTTGTGACTCGTCAGTTGGATATATCTGCATCTCACAGTTGATATTCACTCCAGTACTCGAAAACAACATCGTTCGCTTCAAAATGCCATCGTGTTATCCACTGAACTACTGAGTCCTCATAGCCACTAGCTTGTACAATGTGGTCAAGTTTAAATTCATTTTGTAATGTTTACTTCAATGTTCCGATTGATTTGTTAAAACTGCAATTGGTCAGTCTCTTAATGACATATGTGTAGCATGATGTATGCATTGCCTCGATATTGCCTTAATTCACAAGCATCATAAGCAAAGATGGATAGTGGTGATGTGAACAGAGAAACAAGAAGTTCTAACAAACTACGGAAGCTATTTTTTGTGGACGTTATTTCATTTAACTCAAAGCTTGTAGAACAGTAACATTTATTTTTGTTCCTAGTCTATTCTACAGATTATAAGCTTTCGTTTGATGTTTGATTCATTGGTGTAGCACGTTTTGTTCCAAAGCTATTGTAGTTTAAACGTATTATTTTGTACTCTATTTTCTACGCTCATCTCCGATTTTGGACATCATTGCATTTTCCTAATTATTGTACGTTGTGGTTGGGTTAGTCATCTATTTATTAATGTATCTTTTTACTCTGATCTGAAATCGGGAACCAGATCGGAGTCGAGAATAAATCAAGTAGTGTTCTAGTTGACTTGTCTTCTCTTACTCGCGTGATTGTCAGCCAATCATGTGATAGAATAGTTTTCTTCTCTCTACTTCACTTCGAACTCACGCGTACTAGCCTCTAAGTTAAGCCAGTCAACCTATCACGTCAAGGTCTTAATCTAGATTAGACAAGTTGTCCTCAGCACTAAAAGTGGATAGACAAATCAAGGATGGTAACAGTGGCTAAGAATGGAATGAACAATGCGCGTTTCATCCCATTATAGGACTCCTCAACAATACGCATCTACGTTCCCACCTAGCCAGTAGGATTCGAACATAAAACCTTCAGTCTCGTGTTCGAACGTCTTACCCTCTTAACTATTGAGAATTTAATCAATTAAACACTTTCAATACAACTAAACAAATCTTTCTTACCTTATAACTTATTTCATAAATTCCACATTGTCTCAATTCATTGAATTGATTAAAATTAATTAATAAACAATATTCATTATGATTATGATTATTCTGTTTGATTAAATAACATTTTTGATTATCTATAGAATAGTTGAATTCATGTTGAATGAATTCTGGATAGATTCTTGATGCATCCAAGTAGACTTGAATATTTCTTGATCTATGATTGGTTCTTATCATTGATGTTTGATATGGATTTTTAAAACAGATATGAATACTTTCTTGATTACATGTAATCTGTACTAATAAAAAGAAGAAAGGAAAATGAAAAATGAACAAAGAGGACCTAATGTGAACGTAAAGGTAAGGATTGGTAAAATTAAAGACAGCATTCCTACAATTGAAGAACATATGGAACTCAAAGCAACTGTCAATCAATATCATAGTCACAATCTTCAATACGAACATTAAAACAGTTCTACTGTATGGAGCTGAAACTTTGAGAACTACAACAGTCATCATCAAAAATGTACAAGTATTTATAAACTACTGCCTACGTAACATACTGAATGTCTGTTGACAGGATACCATCAGCAACAACCTACTGTGGGTGAGAACAAACCAGCTTCCAGTTGAAGAGGAAATTAGAATAAGATGTTCGAAGTGAATAGAAAATCATCAAACTGCATCATGAGACAAACGCTAACTTGGAATCGTGAAGGGAAACGAAAGAAAGGAAGGCCAAAGAACACACTGAGTAGAGAATTGGAAGCAAAAATAAAAAGGATGAATAACAACTGAAAAGAAATGGAGTGCTCAGGAGAGTGTTGGATGGAGAATGCTGGTGGTCGGTTTATGCTCCTCTATGAAGGATAACATGCGTAACAACAACACTATTGGTCTGTTTTCAAACTAATATTTCCTCTCTCTCTATTTGCTTACTTAATATTCAGAAATATGAAAATTATGAGATTTAGTTTCAACTCAACTCTGGTCCAATTACTTGAAATGAAGAATAGTTGACTGTTCTAATTTCTTTTAAACCGAATATTCTCAGTTAATAAATCATGATGACCAAAGTTCTTTTTTCACAAATATATTCCTCCTCTTTAACGTTCTTTTGTAATAGTTTGTAAACAGTCAATCAAAAGTATCAGTTCTAATAATAACTCTGTGATAACTTGAATAAAATCATATCTGTGATTAGGACAAAACTCCGTCTGGAGCCCCTCTGGGGCTACTGCTGATCCAAAGCTCTGATAAAGGAGGAGGGTTGGGCATGGGGTTAGCGACCCCATCTCGTAGAAGACTAACTCAATAGAAAAATGCTAACCAGAAAAAAATTATTCAAACCAATTAAACTCTGCCCTGGCAATCAGAGGGTCTTCAGTTATAATAGTTATGACACCTCATGGTGGAAACCGAGCTCCTTTGAATGTCACGAGTCTGATGCCCCCATTCTGACAACTAAAGCAACCATTAGTTTAGGTACAGTGATTGTTCATACAATGTAAGAGACTGGCAGAGCCTTCCAAATTCCTACAAAAATGTAGAGACGAGACGTGGAGATATTTGAAATCAGTGAAGCACATTGGACGCAGGTTGAACAACAAAGACTAGCTTCAGGAGAGCTTCTGTTATACTCCGGCAATGAAGAAGAAAATGCTCCACATACACAAAAAATTGCATTGATGCTATCCAAACAAGTAAAAAATGCACTTATAGGATGGTAATCTAGTGGACCAAGGATCATCAAAGCCTCCTTTAAAACAAAGAAAGAGGGCATTTCAATGAACATCATCCAGTGCAATTCACCTACCAATGACTACAATGAAGACGTTAAAGACCAATTCTACAATAGGCTGCAGTCAACTGTCGAGAAATACCCAACAAAGGACTCGACCATTCTGATGGGAGACCTAAATGCCAAGGTTGAAACGGCCAACACCGGATATGAAGACATCGTGGGACGACATGGACTAGGAGAAAGAAACGAAAATGATAGGAGATTTTCTAACCTATGTGCCTTCAATAAACTGGTCATAGATGGCACTATATTCCCAGTAAGTAATTACATAAGTGATTGGGACACAAGGTGACGTTGGTTCCAATTCCACAGGTAACATCCATTCTATTATTATTGAATATACACCTTGTTGACAATTGACAGTTAATAAAATATTTGGGCACGAAATTTTCTACCAATTAGAATCAATCACTTACAACTAGAAACCATTTACATCATATGAGTATTTGACAAAGTCTTTAAAAATATATACAGTTATACAGACATTAATTTTCTTGACTTAATGTTATACTTACTGATAAAACTACGAGACTTTACTAACTATAAGCTTGAGATTTTGATTATTCATATCAGAAGGATTTTTGCGGATATTATAGTAAGTTCAATGGTTGAGATCATGAGTCAATCGAAGCTAGACCACCATGGAAAACCCGGAAGCACTGGAAGGTCGTTTCGTCCTATCATAGAACTCCTCAACAGTGCGCAATATTCAATAAAATATTCAACATTATAAGCAAAGATGGATAGTGGCTAGTAATGGAATCCACGATGCATGTTTCGTCCCATTTGGGACGCGTCAGCCGGATATACGTGCATCTCAAAGTTGATGTTCACTCTGCGACTCAAACCCAATATCGTTCGCTTCAAAATACCATCGCATTATCCGCTCAGCTACTGAATCCTGATAGTCACTTGCTTGTGCAATGGGATGTGCTTAGAATGCTTGTGAAATAATACAGTATCGAGGCAATCTATACATCATGCTACACATATGCCAATATGAGGTTGATCAAATGAAGTCTTAACAAATCAATCGGAACATTCAAGTAAACAATACAAAATGTATTTAAACTTGACCACATTATACAAGCCAGTGGCTATGAGGATTCAGTAGTTTAGTGGATAACGAGATAGCGTTTGAAGCGAACAATATTGTGTTTGATTGCTGGAGTGAATATCAACTATGAGATGTAAGTACACCCAACTGGCGAGTCTTAAATAGGACGAAACACACGTTCTACATTCCACTACTAGCCGCTATCCATCTTTGCTTAGACTGCTTATAGATTAAGGCAATATCAAGGCAATCCGTATAGTACTGACTGATTCAAGGAAAACAACACTAATTAACTTTCAAACCATAAAAACTTACATAAATATTCTATACAATCTTTTCTCTTTATATGAAATTCTGATAACTGTTCTCGTTGTTTATATTGATCAGATTCAATATTGATTTTTGTTTTATCCGAATTTATATCTAAATAATATGGATAATAATAATAATCACTAAGTGATTGATCATTTTGTTTAAATAATGAACATGAACAACTATATTGATATTGTCTTCGATTTATTGATCCAATATTAAATCGATAACATTTGCCATTTGATTGATAACAATGTTGACAATCAATAATAGTTGGATCAGTTTCTTCGATAACTATTTTGTTTGTTTGTTTTTTTTTATAAAAAGAAAAGAAAAGAGTATAGATAACAAATTATAATCAAAGAGGGGTTCATGTGGAGATTGTATTAAGAGAAATGGATACCATCTAGACTTTCATGTGACAACTTAAATAAGACATCTCAATCCAGACATCGACCCAGCTTAAACTTTATGACCTGAACTGTACAACTCAATTACGCTTCAAAGGAGAATCAGATATCACATAGGCTTTAACGCTACAATCTGAATAGTACAGATCAATCCTGTGGTGCAATCACACAGGTACACAGTACCCTGGTGAACTATTCGTTCCATTTATATACACCTATACATTATATGTATAAATATTCCGATCAATGATGGCGTGAATCAATTATGCACATCACGAACAGGCCAATGTTGACTTATTCTGTTTAAACGACAGTCAAGCTCATTAATGTTTGCAATGGCGACATTCCTTACAATGTCTCAATGATAATGGCCCTTGAGAAGGCTGCAAAGCAATCAGCTGTATGAATGAAATCTGTTAACTAGCAAACCTATTTTGTTCATGAACATTGAACAAAACTTGTCAAAGTAATGCTGAACCATTCACAATATCAATGATGAAACTCTAGTCTCATATGAGACCTTCAGCTCTACATAGCAATATAGCTTATTTAGCAATTATCATATAATGTGTTAAAAAATTAATTTATTTTTTTGATAATCATCAGTTATGCTGGAAAATATAATTACTTGTGTGGTATGTGCTACTGATGTTGACAGGTGAAAGTAGTATGTATCAGCAATTGAAAGTGAAATACCTGGCGACAGAAGGTTATAAAGATCAAAGAACAGAGAATAAGAACAAAGAATGGTTGGTGTGGAAACGATAGAATGATGAAGTCTGAGACGATTGATTGACATTTTGCAAATGAAGTATTTTTATCAGAAATGATTTTGTACGGATTTTAGTAATTATATAGTTGAATTCATAAGTCAATTGAAGCTAGACAACCATGGAAAAGCTGGAGGCAGTATATGGCCGTTTCAATCTGGTACGGGACTCCTTAGCAGTGATCGTCAACGATACCTCTTCGCAGGATTCCAACCCAGAAACTATCAGTCTGGTGCGAGAACATTTTACCTGTAGAGCACTAAGTCGGCCGGCATCCAACGGTGTTTTATTTATCTTGATTTGCAAATATTCAACAGTGTACATCAATGACATGACAATGATTTTACTTTATAGCATTCAGGTTAATTTAATGAACAAACTGAGAAATTGGATTTTCATAGTTTAATAGTACTTATCTCCTGGTAATTTACAATTAATGACCTATATAAGATTTAACTCATATATGAGTCAGATAATAATCATGTTGTGAAATTCCATAGTGATGTACTGTTATGTCCCGATGAGAATAACGAATGATGACTGTTGGGATCTATTTATGGACCATTGCTATAGGTATACTTTTATTGCATAATTGTTAAGTAACTAAACTATTCATATTCGTGTTCCACTCGTTATGAGCTTTATTATGACAGTCCATCGTCTCAAATTTCATTTTTCCTGTATTTTCATACCATTTACTTTCTGTTCCCATTCTTTCTTTCTTTTTTTCTCGATCTTCTACTGAAATACATTCTATTCCTGACTATCGTTATATATTACTTATGTAGATATAAGTAGCTCACACCACAGTAGTAGTAGTAGTAGTGTGGTGTGTGCTACTGATGCTGGCAGATATAAGTAGTATGTACCACCATTAGAAAGTAGAATGTCTAGAGATAGAAAGTTGAGAAGATAAACACAGTAATAGTTCTAGTTGTAGTTTTGTTGTATCCCGATGAGAATAATGAATGGTACCTATTGAAATCTATTTATGGACTCTACGTAGATTTTTATCGTATAATTGTTAAGTAACTAAACTATTCATATTCATGTTCCTCTTATTATAAGCTTTATTTTGACGCATAGACTAGTATTAAGCGATTTACCGTTCTTAAGTTATGCCCAGTCTATCAATTACTATCTCCTACATTCACAGCCAATTTCTGCTAGATCTTGTACAAATGTATAAACATAGTATGTTTGAAATAAATGATTCATATCTCAGAGGCTGAGATTGGTGTTCTGGACTTAAATGGCAGGGCTAGGCAGGAAGCAGGACCGATAAGAACTCTAGACTGTTCGTACAGGTTTTATGCTTTATTGGTTTGGTCAATTCATCACTGTTCTTTAATTGGTTGTATCATTCACATTCTAGATTAATAGGACACAGGGCATACGTGATAACATGTATAGTCTTATATCATTTCAAATTCACTTCAAACTGAATCATATCGACGATGCTTTTATTCTATGAGTACAGAATTTGTACAATATTAAATCAATTCATCAAATTGACAACAACAACAACAAAATTATAGATGGCTAAGAAACTTAATTTATCGATTTATAAACAGTTATTTTTTCATGCTTCCCCCCTCCCCCTCGTATATCTATCTATCTCTATGTGAAGTTGATGATTCCACTTAGTAACCTATAGATTCAATCTATTTTGTTAAATTAAACTGATTAATTTCAAACTGGTTTCATATTATTATTATTATTACTATTATTATTATTATTACCACTATTAGTATTATTATTACTATTATTATTATTATTATTATTATTATTAATACTATTACTATTATTAGTACTATTATTATTATTATTATTATGTAGCATAGCAACTGTCTAAATGAAGCAAAACTTGGATAGTAATAATAGTAATAATAATTAAGTAATAACATATCAGTTTATATGGATTGTTTATAATAAATAACAATAACTAAGGGATAATCATTTAATTAATATAAAGAGGTAGGAAAGAATCATTTAAATTTAAATTTAAAAAAAGAAACTAAGATGTTAGTTAATTATTGTACAATGAATAGAATTGGATTTCAGATAGATCACTTTTTTATTAGAAAAGAGGGGGTTGGGGATGTTTTGTGGAGAATGTAGTGATTTTAAGATTTGAATTCATAAGCGAGACTACTATGGAAAATCTAAAATCAATGGATGGTCGTTTCGTTGTAGTATGGAACTCTTCAAAAGTGTGTATCCACGATACCACTGACTAGATTCGAACTCAGCACCTACGGTCTCGTGAGAGAACGCTTAACCTTTAATGCTTCTGAGTTATCCATGGTGGTCCAGTTTTAATCGACACATGAAATCAACAGTTGAACTACTACGATCTCCACAAAATAACCCTTTCTGATGATAATAACAATAATGTGCTCACTAGTGACTGATATTTCCTGGAGTTCTAATGAGAAGCTGTGATTAGTGGAGTTGAAGCGTGTCAGTTGTGAGACAGTTGATGACTGAAGACAATAGTGGACGGTGTAGCAATATGGTTGATTGATTAAAGTTATACATTAACACGGTTGGATGTGGACTGAGTGGTGTATAGGTTAAGCGTTCTCACATGAGACTCAATGTCGTGGGTCCGGGTCCCGCGTGAGGGATCGTAGATGCTCACAACTCACCAGTCCCATACTAGGATGAAACGGTTATCCACTAATTCCAACTTTTCAATTGTCGCCTAACACTCATCCACCATTCATGATATTAATGTAAAATCAACAATCTGCACAATGGTATACTGATAGCTATGATGTACTCACTAGTGACCAGGTTGAAAATGGGTTTGATGAAGTTGTTGTGAGAAGCCATGACTAATGGAGTTGAACCGTGTCTGTTGTGAGACAGTTACTGATTGAAGAAAATGGTGGACGATGGTGCAATGCGGTTGTTTTATTAAAGTTAGACATTAACACGGTCATTAGTTGTTTCTATTACCTTCACAATGACATTTGAAATGGATTGAAAAATGTTAACCTCAACTATAAGGTTTCTAAATGGTAACCATTGAAAGTTCTTCTGTATTAACAATTTCTATAGATTCTAAATTCTATTAACAAGTGAAGAAAGTTCGAAAGTTTATTATAGATGAGCATACTGTTGGATTATTTAACACCAACTAGGTGTATATGATTGTCAACATTAAGAGCTAAAATATGAAATTATAAATTAATCGGAATGAATTGTTCCATGTTCGTGAAGTGGTTAATAGTTTCAATGGTTGAGATCATGAGTCAATGGAAGTCAGATCAACATGGAAAACCTTGAAGCACTAAATGGCCGTTTCGTCCTATTGTGGAACTCTTCAGCAATGCTCATCCATGATCCCGCGTCGCCAGATTCGAACACAAAATATATCAGTCTCATGAGCGAGCGTTTAACCACTAGCTAATAGTTTACAAGTAACATTTGGTTAGTCAGCTTACATTTAAATGACCCGTAGTATACATTGATCTGGGCAGACAATCAGAGGGCCGAAACGAAGAGAAATAAAGTACAGTGGAGAAGGCATGTGAGCCAACTCCGCTTCAAATTCGCTCTATGTGCTTATAACTTTGTGATTTGCGCTATCCCCTAGTAAACTGTAGTTGCCGCTTCTCTTTGTCTTCTCATTTCAAACACCGTCGAGGTTACTAAGGTGATCGTTTGACGAAGCAAATCAACCAAAACATAAATCCGTTACATATAATGGTTGTCATAATGACCGGCTAAATTGCATTTACTAAGTAAGTAGTTCAATAAAGCAGTGTTAAATCGTCAGCAGTCAAGCTATTTATGAGGTGAGTTAATTTATAATATCTAGTAATTATCATTCGAGTCTCTGGGATGAAATTATTGCCTACTTTTCATTAATTACTAATCTTGGTTAAAAGCCATTAAAAATCAATGAATGCCGGACTAATGTTTCCTCCCAGTATGAGAATTCTCAATAGTAAGAATCCATGATCCCATCAACTATAGAACCCAAGTCTTTCAGATCACACGGTGATTGTTCGATATTTTGACTACCCGTTGTCTAATTAAAATCAATCCATGAAACGAACCATGAACTTCCTAAATCTTCAAAAATTCCTGTAGTAACAATAATTGTGCGCTCATTCGTAGCTAACTACGAAAGGTAATTCCAGGAACTGATGTTAGAATCCACAACCAACGAACTTCAAAAATATCTTTAGAGGATGGTGGTCGTGGAGTATTGTGAATGGATCGATGTTAGAAACGTGAATCTCTACATTCCCACTTAAAGGTTTGAAGGTTGGCAGCTCTCTATGGGAGTTGTAAGTTCTGTGTCTGATCACTTGTGGATACTTGGATTCGCACTACTAAATCATCCCATAATAGAACGAAACATCCATCCAAGTCATTTTTGGTTTTCAGTCGTTGTCTAACTGAAATCAATTAGCTATGTGAACTCTTCACAAACTTCTATGATTTTCATATCAATAGTACAGTACTCTCTAGGTTATAAAAGTTGTTAGCGTGTAATGCAAAACCGCGTTACAAACCAGTCGTTATATAAGAACCGTTCATCTTTAATACACAAATGGTTCGAAAGTTGTTTATTATTGCAGATTACTTTGAAGTGTATCAGTTACTATGTTAAACCCACATAACTTATTTTAGCTTCTGGATAGGCTAATTTATCCATTCTTGTTGAGTCACGTTTTGACCTTGTTAATTATTCATTTATCAACCTTGACTGTTTTATGTAACCTTATGTATGTACACTTCTTATCCTATTCATCATCTGTCTGTAACTTATTTTTATCTGGTTATAAATAATGGTTAATGCTTGATTAAATGAAGCCAGTTCACACACCTTCTCCATTGGGCGTCATTTCGCTTCGCTCTTTTCTCTTCGTCCCTTTGATCGTCTGTCCAGATCAATGTGTACAAAAACCTCCATTCTTGTATTTGACTTATTTTAATTCCGTTATTCACCAACGCAAGTTAGGTCGATAATAATATACGAGGATAGCCAGGATGTATGTATAGTTTGATAACAAACATTCATACGATCCAATTGGAGTCAGATTTCAGGGCACAAAAAATTGGTGAACCTATCATTAACATCGTCCGATCTAAATGACATCAGAATGAAAGGTCCCACCCAAACTGCCGAAGCCGTCGACAATATCATACGATCTAATTGGAGTCAGATATAAGATCACAAAATATCCACTGAGAAGTTTATAAATCTCAGTTGAAAACAAAAGAAGTTTAATTCAATTTATAGAATAAATAACTTACAACATTCAAAATAGTCTAAATTCTTCTGATATACTGGAATCATACCTTCATGACAAACACAAATATTTACATTACGATTTGTTGTCGATTGTGTTTGACGTATGTTGATTGAACTATCAAGACAAATTGCTTTTTGACTAAGGCATACTTTATTAATATGATTACATTCTTCTCCAATATCAACTACAACCAAAAAAATATAGTTGGATCAGTTTTCAATCTTTTATCCGTTTCATTTAATACATATAATGATATGATATGACCAGTGGAGCTAATCCGTTTCGGGTAGAGATAGGTATATACCTCAGCACAATCAAAGATGGTCGCGCGATTTCGTGCATTGGTTAAGATTAAACATTAATACCGTTGAATACCGGCTCAGTGGTCTAAAGGTTAGGCGTTCGCACGCAAGATTGAAGGTCCTGAGTTAAAACCCTGTGAGCGGGATCGTGGATGCGCACTGTTGACGAGACCCACAATAGGACGAAAAGGCCGTTCAATGCTTCCAGGTTTTCAATGATTCTCTAACACTAATCGGTTCATGATCTCAATGAAAAACTTAATAACTTTCACAACCCTATATTGACAATCTCTTCTGTTGACTTCAAATTTATCTGAATGAATGTAAAGTGGTAATTTGGTTACACGATTTATAAGGTTAAATTAGATCATATGTAAAACGTTTAGGTCATGAGTACACTAATTTACTTGGTTGCTGACTAATAGGATAAGACTAAATATAAAGATGAGTTGATCAGGCTTCAAAATGTGGTTTCTAGGTTACTTCATATTGTTCTAATTACTTTCAAATTTTGAAGAAATTGTACTTTTAATGTAGCGATGAGAAACGAAACAGTTTCAGGAGACCACCTTACTTGATCGTAGTGACGAAACACAAATAATTAGGGTTATGATTTTCAGTTGGTGGATTAGTTGAAGTTAGACATTAACACTGTTGGATGCCGGCCAGCTCAATGCTCTCAAGGTTAAGCGCTCGCATGTGAGAGTTATAGGTCCCGGGTTCGGATCTGGCAAGGCGGGAGCACGGATGCACGCCGCTGAGGAGACCAACATAGGACGAAACGCACGTCCTGGATTCCACTGCTAGCCAATATCCATCTTTACTGAATTTATTGGTTACGTAATAACGAATTTTTCAAGTATCATGATGAATACTATACTATCAGATCATTGAATTGGGCACCAGTAATTCAAGTTTAAAACTTTAACCAAATTAGAATATTTTACAATTATAACTATAGAGTCCACTTGATATTGTTTACTTGTATCTTCCCATTGTTATTTAGAACTGTAATTGATCAGTCTCATGTTGGATTACACTGCTAGCCAATATCCATCTTTTATTATAACTATAGAGTATAATCTTTTTTACTTCTGACATATTCTATTTTACCGATCATAAGTTTAAATTTAAGCGCTGACCGTTGGATATCAGTGATCAACTATCGTGAATTGAACTGGGGTTGGAATATTCATCAAGATGCTTGATAGTTTTAGGCTCAATACTTGAGATTACCTTGTCTGTCTCATATACTTATACTATTGTGGTGTTTCAGGAATGAGTAAATATACTAGAGATAAGTTCACGTCAATATTTACTGACGACTTGACAAAAGTTCAAGTTAGACCATCCATTTATTCTATTTGCTGATGTCTTGTTGGTAAACTATGATCTAGGGATGAGGGGGGTAAATCAATTTGGTAATATATTACCCAATTATTTATAACATGAATGTAATTTGTGCTGTATTACACTTACCAGGAATTGGATTGCATATATCAAGAAATGAGTATTTCTTTATCACAGAAATGTTTGGTTTTCTAGGACATGCACATTGAAGATCACTAATATGAAAGAACAATATGATCATTTTTAAGGATAATTATTGATTATAAATAATCGATCATATAGATACTTTAATATGAAGTGAAATAGACAGTGAGAAACTAAAGTAATTGAATCTTATTCAATAAAACACAAGTTTCCATTAAACGTCTACACTATAGTTTTGAATAAGTCAATAGTTCCAATGAATGTTATTCAAACAAAACGGGTTAAAGTCAAGTACTTAATAAGTTTTGTAAAGTTAATAAATTAAATCTAAAGTTAACTTACATTAGAAACATTTAAACATTTACTAGTAAAATCTATTAACTCTTAGGTGTTAGTGTTTATCAACAGCTGTCTAGACGAAATATTTCGAATTCGTTGGCCAGACACTATCAGTAACAATCTATTGTGGGAGAGAACAAACCAGATTCCAGCGGTGGGAGAAATGAGGACGAAGTGCTGTAAGTGGATAGGATACAAACTGAGGAAAGCACCCAACCGCACCACAAGGCAAGCCCTAATCACTTGGAATTCTCAATGTCAAATAAAGGAGAAGAGGAAGACTGAAGTATAACACATAACTTCGAGAAATGGAGACAGACATGAGAAGAATGAACGACAATTGAATAGAACTAGAAAGGAAGTTGGAGGACAGTTTGTTGAATAATGCTGGTCGGCAGCCTATGCTCCATTTGAAGTAGCAGACGTAAGTAATTAGGTTGGTAATGTTATTGAGGAAGAGAATGAAAGTCTCACAATCAAAGCTACTTTAACCGATATGTTCTTACGATCATTAAAACCTTCAAATCGACTAATTATTTATATGATTAGATAATGCAGATGTAAATCAATTAGTAAACTAGGATCCTTGTTAGTATCAGACTGATATAAGTATTAGAAGTTTATTTCTTCTTGTAAACTTACTACTAACCATTAACGAATAAAATAAGTAAAGAAATGATATTCACTTAAAATACAATAAGCTTAATCCTGATTATCAACAACAAGGAATTATAACCTTCAATATCACTAAAAGATCTAAAAAAGTTTATCAAGGAATCGTAAGTCTAACCATCTTACTTAACAACCTTAATAGTAAGATGGAAAGTTGAGACGGTTTGTCCATTTGGTAGTAGTTAAACCTGCAATTGTTCCAAATCTTGAACAATGACATCACTGATTAGGTTTTCATTGTAGCAACAGAACAGTTTCTTATTTATAAAGTATCAATATCTATGACAGTTACCATTGAAGTCATAGTAGTCATAGCAGAATATTTTAGACTTTTACAAGGTTATGTAACATGGATAGTGGCTAGTAGTAGAATCTAGGATGCGCGTTTAGTCCTGTTTGGGAATTGTCAGCTGGATTCAGCCGGGTTTGAGGCTCAGAGTAATCATCAACTGTGAGATGCAGGTATTTCTAGCTGACGAGTTCCAGATAGGGAGAAACTTGCATCCTCCATTCCAATACTAGCCACCATCCATCTTTGCTTAGAATGCTTGTGGATTAAGGCAATATCGAGGTAGTCCTCACACGATGCACATATGCCAATAAGAAACTGATCAATTGCAATCCAAAATAACAATGGGAAGATACAAGTAAACAACACCAAGTGTTATGTAACGTGTTACCAAAAAGTTTCGAATTTATAAATGTTAGATACTTCCTATAATTAAATATAGTTATATCTTTAGAAAGTATAGCAAAGTTATATCTTCTTGGGCTTTACGATCCTCAAACTGTAAAATAATGCTTCTTCCAAATTTTCTGCTCATTATTTTCCATTCTGGATTCAATAGTTTGAGGCCTATGGAGATTAGAACGTAACTAGGATGTCAGTATCTAAGGTTTCATTCTAAATGTTTATAATGGATTAATGCCGTAATCAATTGCTTGATCTCGGTTCAATGTTAAATTTCATACATAAGAACCCCATATATGCACTTATGAGAGGAAAAGATATATTTTTTTCCAATGGGATTTGATCATTATCACTGATTTTAATTGTCAGATACATTATGACTTAGCTATTTAAGCTGTTAATGAGCACATAATAGCACTGAAATAGCTGCACCGAATGAAAAACAAAAATGAATACAATTTATATCATCTAATGTTTCGTGCTGATCAAAGTCATCAAATTGCAGTGTGTCTATTAGTTGCCATAACTCCGTCTGTAGCTCTTCAAGAGTTACTGCCGGTCCCATGGGGTCGGCAACCTCATCCCGTAGAAAAATATCTTGCTAAAAAAACGCCAAACAGATTAAGTGCTGCTGGGTGATCTATGCTCCTCCATGAGGAGTAACAGGCGTAAGTAAGTAAGGAAGTATTAGTTGCCGTGCACTTTGTTTAAGATGATTAATAGGGAATGTCCATTTAACCTGGGGTTATGATGGAATTGTTGACACATAATTGTAAGAGTTGTCTGTATTCTTAAACCATATGATGTTTCTTGAATAATTTTTGAACCACTACGTTTGGGAATGGTAACTTTTAAGTTAGCAGTATAATTTTATATCTATCCTGAGTTAAATGGTTACCTTACATAATTATAATTACACTAAATATTTATCATACACATAGTTCCCTTGATTATCTTAAATAGAGCAAGAACAAAAATTGGTACAGAACAATCAATGGATTCATTTTATTCCGTTAGGTTCTCATCAGCTGCTTACAACTTAAATTATTTGAAATTCAACATTATTACAGATATTGACATTTGTTATACATAAGAATGTGATTAAGGATCAATACATGTGTATCATGATGTAGCGAAGATTCAGATAGAGTTAATGAGATCATAAAATGTTTGATTCGAATAAAGGTCGACAGGTATCCCTTTCATGTTACCATCAATTGTGTATACAAATTTACATGTACCTGCCAAAGCAGTTACATTGATAGAACAGAAAGGAGAGCCTACGTCCGATTCAAAGAACATATTCCGAAAAGTTTACGGTTAAATGGATTAAACGCATTCAGCAGTGCTATCGCAAGACATCTCCTTGATACAGGACATGAAGTTGATATACTGAAGTCCTTCAAGGTGATCAACAAACAATCAAACTCTAACCTTTTGAAATTCGCTGAAGCGATAGCAATCAAACGTTTAAAACCAGATCTATGTATACAAAAAGTGACAGTAATAAATCTTTCTTTACCCTGGTAACAATAACCCCCACCCTTTCTATTCATTTGCTCCTATTTATTTATTTATTACGTCATTCACTATTCCAACTCTTTCTGAAGTTTAAATTACATCATTCATAAATGATTGATTTCAATTCATATTTTTTTTATTATCATTAATCTATTTTCATGAGTTCTAATCACTATTTCAATGTTCCAGAACTTTCCCTCTCTCTAGTTTTATTTATTTATTCGAATCAAACATTTTTATGAGCTCATTAACTCTATCTGAATCTTCGCTACATCATGATACACATGTATTCATCCTTAATCACAACACTCTTATGTATAACAAATGTCAATATCTGTAATAATTTGAATTTCAAATAATTTAGGTTTTAAGCAGTTGATGAGAACCTAATGAAATAAAATGAATCCATTGATTGTTCTGCACCAATTTTTGTTCTTGCTCTATTTAAATATTTATCAACGTGTATAAAGGCTTTTCCTCATTAAATAGTATACACTTGATTATAATTCACTAGTATTATTCAACTGCATGTATAACTATTTCGGGACTAATTATATTGATTTTAATAGTTGAAATCATGAGTGATTTGAATCTAGACCACCATGGAAAACCTGGAAGCAGTGGAAGGCTGTTTCGTCCTACTCCTCAGCAGTGTGCATCCATGATCTCACCACGCGAGATACCATCTTAGTGGACTAATGGTTAAGGGCTCGCGTGCGAGACTGATAGGTCCTGTTTTCGAATCTCGCGAGGTGGGATCGCGGATGAGCACTGCTGAGGAGTCCTACAGTAGGACGAAACGGCCGTCCAGTACTTCCATGTTTTCTATGGTGGTTTACCTTCAATTGACTCATGATCTTAATTATTAAAATTACTATAATATCCACAAAAACCTCTTCTGATATTCATTATATTGAAGTGAATATTTAAAAAAATGACTTACTTTTGGTGATATTTATCCAATAATAAACCATTTTTTCTATTATTTAGCACACATACTCCATCAATTCTTTGACAAGCTGTGCAAAACGGATTCGAACTGTCATTTACACGAGGTACTGGAGAAATATGAATAATAATACATTATTCATACAAGATCATTAGAATGACATAATTTACATAAGGAATTCACTTTAGTTAGGTAACCATTGAAAACCATGTCTAAAGTCAATTGATTTTAGAGAATGCTCATTCATCTTCTCATGAATGGTAATGAAAAATAGTTGCTCAATATTATGAATTGATTGAAGCTAAAAATATAAAAGATTGTGCTCTATCCCAAAGTAAGAAACTGTTCTATACGTTCTGGTTTTCAGCAGTTCTTTGGCCACTAAATTGTCTTCGTTAATAAGGATCATTGATGAAAGAACTGATATCGATAATAGCAGTGGCAAATAAAAGTCAAATATTAAAGTGTCTCATTATCGAATATTTCAAACATGCGTATGAACAGGAGATGAACTATATGTGAATAGATGAACCCCAGGAGTTAAGAGTAAATCAGTTTATCTAACTAATTTACAGAATATAATCAAATGAATAGAGAAAATGAAGTTAGACATTAACACCGTTGTGTGCAAACCGGCTCAGTGGTCTACAGGTTGAACGCTCGCACACGAGACTGATAAGTTCTGAGTTCGAATCTAGCGAGGCGGGATCGGGGATGTGCACTACTGAAGAGTTCCATAATAGGACAGAACGGTCGTCCAGTGTTTTCAGGTTTTCCATGGTGGTCTAGTTTTGACTAAATCATGATCTTAAGCATTGGAATAGAGAAAATGAGTTCAATATTCCTTCTAAATAAAAGTGGGTACTTTATGAATAAAAAAATGTAACATAGATGAATATCTTATAATAAGTTTGTGCCGGAAGAATTATTCTTCCTCCGATATAGCCGCACTAATTTACTATGATAATTGTAATGGGATTGCACGGTGAGACTATAATTTATGGATGACCTTTGATCAACGCCAAAGTGATCTGGGGTTTTTCACTTAATAACCAGGATCAAATGAGGGTTATAAACCAGTATGAGGAATTACAATTATGATTTACAGTCGATGATTAAAGTTTTTAATTCGATTTTGGGTTTTCATCACGAACTGACATAAACTATCATGTTAAAACTTTATGGATGAATTTCGTGCCAAAATCCGAGACCTGTTATCTTATACATGATTGGTTCGTCCATAAATTATAGTCTCGCCGTTTGCACACTCAATATAACATATGATTGTTACCCTTAGAATTTAATATCTCATTAACCAGTGGAAAACTAGAGAGCAATGCTTGGTTTATATCACCATATACATTTCTAAGCAATCGAAAGTCACAATAAATAAAAGGTAATTTTGTATTTTGAATTCAGGACGCGCGTTTCATCCTATTTGTGACTCGTCAGTTGGATGTACCTGCATCTCAGAGTTGATGTTTACTATGGGACTCAAACTCAGTACCATTCGCTCCAAACGCCATCATGTTATCCACTTAGCTATTGAGTCCTCATAGTCACTTGCTTGTGCAATGGGGTGAAGTTTAAATTTACTTGCAATTGTTTACTTGAATCTACTCATTGCTGTATTTGGATATAATGCTTGTGAATTAAGGCTATATCGAGGCATTACGCACACTGTGTATATATGCTAATAAGAGACTGATCAATTGTAGTCCTTAAACATCTATGGGAAGGTTCAAACAAACAATAACAAGTGAATTTATATTAAAGATTTTTCTATCGTTATTTACCTGCCACATACATGTATACATATACAGAGCTCCAAATCTGACTCCAAAAAAGGAAGGGAAAACTTATGGAATTAGAAGTTGAGACCTTACTAAGCTGATAATGATATGACTGTTTAAGTTCTCAAATAGAAACAACATTTCATTTGTTCAACCGGATAATTATGAATATTGATATAAATGACAGACATTACCGAATAAGATTGAAATTAGCTCAGATTATTACTGTACATAATTTTATTAATATACGTTTATTCATACATTATTAATCACAGTAAAGATCAATAATTCGATAACAATCTGATCCAATAAAACAACATACCAATCATTTACTACTAAATTTGGGTTAACTCGCCCTTAAATGCCCTGGTACGGCCGAGAGTGGGAGAAGTCAGCCCTCCCTCTCGAAATACTTTCACATGGCCCCGTGCATACAGCCACCACCAGGGAAGTCCTAATCACTACCTTCTCGGTGTTGTTTACGAGATTGAGAGACAAAAAGTGAATATCTGGCGCTTCCAGCCGGTAGGTGGATATAAAGGGTCAACCTAGGGGAGTTGGAAAACCCTCATCCCAAACCAATGGCGTACATGGTCGCTAGGATCCTGAGGGAACAAATGGCGTATGAATCAATCGTTGGTCATCGGCTACCATGGAACTGCATCTCCTAATGTTGCTCCACTGCTTTGTGGATTAGACCTTTAGGTCATGGGCTACCGGTGTGACCCTCTAAGAAAACCACTTGATTCAGTTTGGGCACCCGGTCAGTATCTCAGCCCTCAAACAAGTCGAATGATTTATGTGACGCATATCTATTTGGTGCCTCCTTGTACCAATGTTTATGTGTTTAAATAAATGGATTATCAATTCGTCAAAATCATTCTTTTTTTATATCAAATTCATAATCAAAACTTACAACAAGAAAAATGTTGAAATACAAATTCATAACCACTAGGACAAACACATGCACCAACTCCTGGATGACATATACTGCCATGAATATAAGAACAATCTGAATCTATACGACAGTATAAATCTGTAAGTACTAGGTATGAAAAAAAAAAGATGCGAACAACACATAGTTTTAACTAAAATCGGGATAGTCATTGTCATATATTATTAAAACAAAGAGATAATTTTCGTTACGAACTCCGTTAACATGTAACTTCCATACAATGAAATTAGTTTACATTACAACTTTAGTCGTTTCATGGAATAGCTGAAGAATCAGTTGATCCCAACGGTGATGATTATCTCATTGAGGACGAAGTTAAACAACAAATCAATAGTACTAGTGTAGTGAACAAGAACATGAGTGTGGGCAGTGTTATGTCTGTGAACACGAAATTACAGAACATCTGAGAACCATACAATAAGTAGTTAATTTGCAAAATATCAATCAATCGTCTGAAATATGACTGTTCCTTTTGCAAATATTAGTTCAACGTCTCGGATTTCATTGTTCCTGTATTTTCATACCAATTGCTTTCTGTTCCCATTCTCGCGTTCACGGTCTATTGAAATGAATTCTGTTGCTGACTATCGTTACAAACTACTTATATGAATATAAGTAGCTCACATAACACTAGCTTCAAAAATACGTTAGAAATGAAACAGTTCATTTATGCTATTTCTATTTCCATCACTGTGAACGTTCTTCAAAACTCTGTTATTCTCATTTGATTTTAGTACGATCGTACATGATTTTTGTTTGTATGTCAGGGATAAAATATGGTCGCTATTCAAACATAATAAGACTAGTCATTTGTTTAATTGGATTCATAACTTACTCATGTTACCCTTAATGGAACATAGGCCATCAACTACCATTCTCCAACAAACTTTGTCCTTCGCCTTCCTTTATAGTTATATCCAATTCTTGTTCGTTCTTCTCGTGTCTGTCTTCGTTCCTCGGAGTGATGTGTTATTCTTTGTTCTTCCTCTTCTCCTTTATTTGGCATTGACGCTTGCAAGTGACAATTTCCTTTGTGATGCAGTTGGACACTTTCCTCAATTTGTGTCCTATCCACTTACAGTACTTCTTCCTCAGTATTCCTCCGTTGGAATCTGGTTTTTTCTCCCCCACAATAGATTGTTACTGATGGTGTCTGGCCAACGGATCCGAAGTGTTTTGTTTAGACAACTGTTAACGAACACTTGTATGTTCTGGATGATCGCTTTCGTAGTTCTCCAAGTTTCCGTCTTATACAGTAAAACTGTTTTGACATTTCTATTGAAAATTTTGATTTTGGTGCTGACTTGAGGACAGTTGTTTTGAGTTCCAGATGTTCTTCAGTTGTTAATATGCTGCTCTTGCTTCTCCGATTCTCTCCTTCGATTGGTGCATGCTGAGCTGTATCAGAGAATCCTACATTCTTCTTTGTGTATGTTGTGACCTAATGCTACTGAGGCTGCTGCTGCACTGGATTCATAACTAACAATTTTATAGGATTATTTTTTTGATAATAAACCCGCTCAATTCCATAAGCAAATCAAAACTACTATGGAGAAACTCAAAGTGAAAGGGTAGTGGAACTAATCAATGAATTGAGTTATTTCATATGACAAACTTAAATAATTATAAACAGCATATTTCACGTGCTTAATATTCGTGTGTGATATTCATCACAAATGGAGATCCATTGGTGTATCAGTGAAAACAAAAAGGACTGGATAGCATTTTCTTCCTAATATGGAACCTTCTAGAACTACACAACCATATTGAAAAGGGAATATGATGTTAAATAAATTTTCATAAAATAATCTGCATAACGTTGAACTGGGCAATATATTGCAACTGAATTGTAGATCTAAATGATTCATCTAATGACTGACCATATGATTGTCTAGAGTCGCTGTTAAGTAATATCATAAGGTACCATGCTTGGATAGCAAGAGATTTTCTTAATTCTTTCTGATTTCTTATAACCGTCTAGATGAAGTTAGTTCTTGATGTTAAGCATTACCATAGAATGGATTAGTTCTACAAACTGCTCATCCAAATAATATAGAGTTGTACTCTAGAAATTGATTTGTAGAAGAATTCACAATGTTCAAGTGAAACAGCTTGTGGGTGATTAGTTAACTATGTAGGATAAGTGAGAAATGCCGATACCAATATAATTTTGCATGATATCTGAAGTTGGAAATGTGTTTCATGTAAGGGGGTTTACAGTGAGACTTGAATAATCCCGATTAATTTCAGTGCTTAGGGTTGGTAATATATGCTATTAAAGAATAACAAACTTGAACAAACCAAAGTGCTATTTCATTCAGTTTTTGATGATTTCATTACATTACTCCATATTAACGTTTGTTTGTGGATTTATTTTAATGAAAAGGTATCAGTCAACAGTGAGTAGTCAAGCACATGAACAGTAGCCTGAAGTATATATATATTCATAATATTTAGTAAGAAATCATAACAAGTTGATACTAATCAGGGAACATATAAACATTATCAGTCATATCTTTGGATCGAGATCACAAATGAACATCAAACGGATACCAAATATGTACTAATAAGGATAAAAAACTAGAGTTGTACAAATTGTAGAACTCCTCAGCTGTGCACATCCACGATCCCGCCTCGCCAGATTCAAACATAGGATACATCGATCTCGTTCGTGAACGCTTAACCTCTAGACCACTGAACTGGCTGGCATCCAACACTGTTAATGTCTAAATTCAACTAATCAACAAAATTGAGTGACACATCCACCATTGTCTTCATTGAGTTACTGCCTCACAACAGACCTGGTTGAACTCCACTGGTCACTGATTCTTACTAGAACTCCATTAAATACCTCTCGAAGTCAGTCACTAGTGAGCATATGTTGACCATTATTAGAAGGGGTATTATGGATATTATAGTAATTTTAATGGTTGAGATCATGAGTTATAGGTTTGATTCTTGGTCCTATATTTGTCAATAAGTGGAAAACCGCTTTTTTAAGTTTTCTAAACTTTCGTCACTAAGTGTATGCCACTTCTTCAATGAATAAATAATAACACAAGCGAGAACAGTCGAAAGCACTCAAATACATAATTACAGAGTACTTTAATAAAATCTGAGAACCAAACAGTAAATACTTCATTTGCAAAATATCAATCAATCGTCTTAGACTTCATTATTCCTTCATTTCCATATCAAACATTTTTTGTTCTTTTTCTCTTCCTGTTAGCGAGACAGAGACTGGATTAAAGCATGCCTAATGCACGATCGCTTCGGTGCACGCCGACTGGGTAATTCTTATCCAATCAGTGTTAGTCAGTACTTAGGGAACATTCTAGAATCTTCTCATGTAAAAACTATAAATATACTAGCGTTTTCCCTATTGCACTACTTCCTTCCTTCTCATTACCATCTAACCTAGTTATTTGGAATATAAACTCTTTCCTGTTCAACCGTGTTCTGATTTGGGGACTTGTCGAGTGATTTGGTGTCCAAGAATACTAAGCAATAGGAATAGCTGGGTCATAACAGTAAGAATGAGATCATAACACTTCCGTTCGATCTTCTTAAATTTCTGCCGTCAGGTATTTCACTATTTATTCAAGATACATACTACTTATACATATCTCACTACATGATTAATAATAAATGCTGAGAAAGATCAATACAATCTAATGCTAAAGTAGTAAACTGAAACATTTTATTTTACAATTACATGAAACTTACTGGTCATTTCATTATTTCAATGGCTGAGATTATGGGTCAATTGAAGCTAGACCACCATGAAAAACAAGAAAATACTAGATAGCCATTTCGTTCTATTTTGTGGGACTCCTCAGTAGTACGCGTTCACATTCAGTGCTTCCAAGTTTTC
The DNA here is from genome assembly GCA_944470205.2 of Schistosoma margrebowiei. Lineage (NCBI taxonomy): Eukaryota > Metazoa > Platyhelminthes > Trematoda > Strigeidida > Schistosomatidae > Schistosoma > Schistosoma margrebowiei. The sequence continues at coordinate 4,899,900 of OX104025.1, forward strand.
TATGTTTATCTAGCTTCAATTGACTGATGTTCTCAACCATTGAAATAACTTCATTATATATTGGAAAATTAATTATCGATTTCTAATAACTATTAATAAAAATAAAAATAATAAACCTGTCATACCTTTAGCCATAACATAACCATTTCTGTTTTGTCAGCCTAAAGTTTTTCAATGACTTGAATTACAATATTGTAAATTACTTAACTCTTTTTATTTCTAAAAAGAAATGTTAGTTACTATGTCCTTAATTGTTGAAAAACTAATTTTAATGTTTCGTAATCTTTTGAGATGGGGGTTTTATTCTCTGAGCTGGATGCTTTGCTCATGTGGCTTTCATTGTCTTTCTTAACAACATCATCAGCAGAACCTTCAGGTAGAAGTGAAATGTTCCAATTTCATCAAATATGGCTCACAGCTTGTCGTGTAGATTTCGATCTGGATTGGTTCTTGTTGACCTTAAACCTGTCATTGTTTACCTCTTTATTTTGGTTGTATCTCCCATTGATTTGATTCTTGGTCTTATATTTGTCCATAATTTTTCTGATTGGTTGATAAATTGGATCAATTTCAATGTGTTTGTTTATTGCTGATTGACCTGAGTTCCAAGCTTCTAAAAGCTCTCTGGTGTTTTTAGAATTGCCTCTATTCAAGATCTCATCAATTTTCCAGTCGAATGTGTGTCCACAGTTGTTCACATTCATTGATGTAAGTGAGCATATGTCATAGCGTTTGATCACCAGTTGATGTTCATGTAGGAGAAGATGAAGAGGGCGTCTACTTTGTCCGATGAAGTGTTTAACGCAGTTGGAACAATTTATTTTGTAGATTATGTTTGGTTTTCCTTCTTTTGTCATTTTATCCCTTGGTTTGCATATGATTGGTTGCAGTGGTTTTTGTTGGTTGGTGTGTTACACCTATTCTTCAACAATCTCGTTGTAGCTCTTGATATGCCTTTTATATATGGTAGAATGATCCATTTATTGGTTTCTGTACTTGATTTTGTTTCTGATGAGATATTTGGCTGATATATTTTGATGAAGTTGGTTGGGTAGCCGTCCTTTTGACCCATCTGTTAGTATGAGTTAAATTTATTTAATAAACGTCAATAAGAATACAAACTAGACCTGAATACCCTCTAAGTTTGATTGGAATCTCATACCTGGGTAAAGAAGGAGATAAAGTATTGGATATCTTGAACATATATTAAATGACTTGATGGTTTGAATTTCGTAGATGATTTAGCCTTTCCATCTCATACAGAACAAAAAATGCAGAAGAACACTCCTAAATTATCGACAGTAGCCCTCCGGATTCGCTAAAGAAAAGTAAGATTCCGAAGTGTAAAATAGAGGATCCTAACCAAATCACACTTGATGATGAAGCTCTGAAACAAATCAAAGCCTTTACATACCTAGTCACCATTACTGATAAAGAAGTAGGATCTTGTGCATATTTCAGCTCATGAATTAGGAAACTGAGGGTCATATTCCTACAAATTAGGAATAATTTGAAACTCGAAGAAATGATCACTCAAGACTAAAGTTAAGATTTACAGGACTAACGTTAAAACATTCTTAATATAAGGACTTGAAACTACTACAATCATTACCAAAAACATATAGGTATTTATGAACGTTTTCCTACTCAAGATGTTCTGAATTCATTCACGTTAGTCCATCAATAATAACCTACTGTGGCAGAAAATAAACGAGTTGTCAGTTGAGAAGCAAATCAATCGTAGACTGATTAAAGTAATAAATCAACACCATTGGATACCTGTTGAAGACTTTGGAATTCGTAATATGACTACTTTTTTCTCGTTATTCCATTCACTAACCGATTTTTTATTAGCTAACTACATGCTGAAATTCTAAGAACTGTTAGAGTTCATCTCTGTAAGCTATACTTTCCCGACAATATATTGAGATAAGGACATTCCCATAGTTTCTAATCTTTAATGTTTCAGGAAATGTTAATCAGTGAAGGATCTACATCTTTATTTCAATGAATTGAAGTCAGTTGTAAAACTATTAAAATCCAAGAAGGATTACATATTAGTCATATTGTTGGTTTACAGTTCTTTACCAACGAACTTACTAAAGCGATTGAAATTAGTATAAAATCCACAATACCCCTTCTGATATTAATCAACATATGCTCACTAGTGACTGGCTTCAATAGGTATAACTAGAGAATCAGTGACCAATGGAGTTCAACCAGGTCTATTGTAAGGCAGTAACTCAATGAAGACAATGGTGGATGTGTCACTCAATTTTGTTGATTAGTTGAATGTAGACATTAACAGTGTTGGATGCCAGCCGGTTCAGTGGTCTAGAGGTTAATTGTTCCCGAACGAGACCGATGTATTCTGTGTTTGAATCTGGCGATGCGGGCTCAAGGATGTGCACTGTTGAGTAGTCTTACAATAGGGAGAACCGGCCGTCCAGTGCTCCGAGGTTTTGCATGATGATCTAACTTCAATTAACTCATGATCTCAACCATTAAATCGACTGAATCTAGAACCTTCAAATGTAGAGATAAGTATCTAACATTCAAGTAACTTAATCGGACTATACCGCTTTATGATGATGTACAGTAATTTAGTAAGATAAATGAAAGAATACTTAATGTTATTAACAACTTATCATCTTATTCATAACCCAATTGAAGTCTATTTAGTTACAAAACAATTTTCTACCGTTCTTATTATTAATTTACTAAATAAATAACGTATATACCATGTAGAAAAAGGAAATATATACTTCCGGAACGGCTTCCGGTAACTGCTGAGCATTTAAAGGAGCCGAAGTGTTTCCATCCAGTCAGAACGTGATGGAGCTTTCTAGAATATCAACGTGATATTCTACTATTGGACAGTAGAAAAAAATGCCTCTCTGCAGATTGGCTAAATTATAATGTTGATATAACAAACGTTATTGTCTATAAATACCCACGATTTTCTGAACATTCTGATTCTTACCCAACAAAAAGTTCTCCAGTTTTCTGTCTTTTGATTTGCGACTATGGGGGTTCTATCAGTTTCAGTACCGTAATTTTATATTATATTCTGCATTATTCAGGTAACGAACATAACATGTCATAAATATAATCTCTTGACTGATAAATTCTCATACTACTGTAGTGAACGAGAACACTAGTGTGGATAATCGAATATATTCAAATACAGAATTACAGAAAATCTTAATAGAATCTGAAAACCATACAGTCAATACTTCAATTACAAACTATCAATCCATCGTCTCAAACTTGACTGATTCTTCTATTGCACACCAATTACTCTCTATTCTCATTCTCTTTTCTTTAATCTTCTTAACCTTCTACCTTCAGCTATTTCATTTTCGATTGATGATATATATACTACTTATATCTATCGATATCAGTAGCATAACAACATATTATTACAGTTTAATTATTAAAACCTAAGAGAAAACAAACCAAGTTATAAAATACATCATGTTTTATTCTAAATTTTTGACAAGATCACAACTATACCATAATGAATAAATGTGTGCCAATTGTTACCAATATTCATCTTATTGTCTTGTAGGTTTTTTTTAAAAATGTCAAAATTGTCATTTATTGCACAATTGCACAATTACGATTCTTACAGAACATTGGATACTACTTAAATAGGACTTTTTGTTTAAAATTTATAATGCCATTTAATGAACTGAATTTAAGATTTATCCGACTAGTGGTTTTCTTTTTTGAATTAATTTTTTACTGGTTAGCGTTTTTCTTTTTTGGAGAGTTAGTTATTTTACGGGATGGGGGTCGCTAACCATACACTTAACCCTTTTCCTTTATCCAAGCTTGGGATTGGCGGTAGCTTCAGCGGGGTTCCAGGCAAACTTGTTTTCTTTTTTTACATATTATATTATGAATAGATCAGTTTGGATTGTAAATCTCTTTTGAATAAAAGTTGTCTATTTCTTCTTTTTGTTTTTCAACTGCTTAAACATGATATGAACTATTCCAGTTTTATATTTGTTTTAACTGGTTATTTTTTTCTAAGTAGATTGTCTATTATACATGCCCCCAAATGGCTGAGAGTTTGGAGAGTTAGCTCTCCATCTACAAATGCTCTCATATGGTCACGTGCATTCAACCACTATCAGAGAAGTTCTACTCACTGTCTTCTCGTGACCACGGGGTGTTGTTTACGAAATTGAGAGGACGAAAACCGAATGTCCGGTGCTTTAATCGGGTTGATGGACACGGAACATCTACCTAGGGGAGTTGGGAAACCCTGATTCTGAACCATTGGTGTACATGAGTTCCAGGATTCTGAGGGAACAAATGGCGTATGAACTAATTGTTGATCACCGGCTTTGATGGGATTGTATCTCCTTACGTTGCTCCACTGCCTTGTGGATTAGAATTGTAGATCGAATGTTCTGGGTGTGGCCCCCTAAGAAAAGCACCTGTCTCAGTTTGGGCACCCTGTCAGTATCACAGCCCTCCCATAAATCGAATGATTTATTTGGTGCATATCTATTCGGTGCTTTCTTGTACCAATGTTCATGTGTTTAAATAAATAAAAACATTCAAGTATTTATGAAAAGCACAAAGCATCCTAACGAGAAATCTATGATTAGTTTATCTTTACTTGGGTTTATTCTTTGACACAATAAAAACCGGCGAGACTATAATTTTTGGATGAAACAATCAGATTTATGATAACAGGTCTTGGATTTCGGTGAGAAATTCTTTATCTATTTGGCTAAATAGAGTCTTAATATTTTAGCTGATGTCATTTCGTGATGAACGACAAATGAATTACAATATGAGGTTATTTGTATGCTTTTTACTGAAGATTTCTACGTGGTAATCCTTGATTTATACTAATGATCAGCCTCACAATGCTTATTGTCGTCAGTTAAGATTGGATAATATCAATCAAGTTGCAATGTGGTGATCAGTGTAAATGACTCATCATCACATACTGTATGATTCTTTGGAAGTAACAGATAGAAAGTTATAAACTTGCCGTTTTCACTAGTTGACGCTCATCAACATGAAATACCTGAAATATCTCTAAAATTTCGAAAATGATGTTAGAATTAGTAACAACCTGAATATTTAATCTATTAAATTTTTTTCTGGTTAGTGTATTTTAGTTAGTTAGTTTTCTACGGGATGGGGTCGGTAACTCCATACGCAATCCTTCTCTTTCATCCGAGCTTGGGACCGTCAGTAACCCCAAAGGGGCTGCCGTTGGTGTCATTTAATCTATTAACCGCCAATCCAAATGAAGTGGATTTTCGAATTTATTCGAAAGTACTGATCGGTTAACATTATTTATGTTTCATGAGATATCTACGTACATCTTCATCGTATCTTAATATTAATAACAAATAACATTGTTAAGTAATTAATTTTATGTGATATTATGAGTGTTGTTTTATTTTAAAGTTTCCATGTACAAACGATTCATTTCTTTCAGAAGAGGGGTTTGTGAAGACTTTAGTAAGTTAATAGTTGAATTCGTGAGTTAATTGAAGCTAGACCACCATGGAAAACCTTAAAGCACTGGAAGGTCGTTTCATCCTACTATGTGACTTCTCAGCAGAGCGCATCCATGGTCCCATTCGCGGGATTCGAACCCAGGACCTAGCGACCAATTCGTGAATCGGTTGAAGTTAGACATTAACACCGTTGGACAACGGCACAGCGGTCTATAGATTAAGCGTTCTTGTTAGAGTATTTCGTACTAATCAGAACCTTTGTTAATCAATATCTCTGAACATTCGATAACGATAATAGATCAAACATTAAAAGTTTAATCTTTTTACATGGACATTTAACGAACTTTTAGGTCAATGAATGATCTTTGATTTCTATACTTAATATAAAATTTGCATCACTAGATTTCTATATATCCGAAAATCAGTAACTGTAGAGTGGTAGTAATATAGATGTTTTAGGGTATACAATAAAACACAATTGAATAAATGTTTCAATATACACCTTAGTATCCAAGGTAAACATTTTGTTTACCAATCTTTTTTAGGAAAATATTTAATAAATAATGAGGTCAATTGTTAGATCGAATACACTTTGCAAACGTAAAGTCATAGTTGTTAAGTATAACGAATTTGTTTATTGAAGATTTAAATCATTCAGATGTAAATATTTTGGGCAAGACAAATGATCATTTTATATATTATGATTTCTTTAATACTTGAATTTATGAATCGATTAAAGCTAGACCACCATAGAAAACCTGGAAGCACTTGACAGTCGTTTCGTCCTAATATGGGATTCCTTAGCAGTGCGCATCCACGATCCCACTCACAGGAAGTGAACTCAGGACATCCGGTCTCGCGTGAAAGCACTTAGCTCCTAAACCACTGAGTCGGTATCTATCGTTGTTAATGTCTAACTTCAACCAGTTTCATGGATTGGTTTGTTGATAACACAAGCGGTTAAGAGAAGAATACTAAAGTCTGGCGATCAAATGAACTCTATGTTCTTTCTGATTGCATAGAGACATTTACTAGTCGTAATGATAATTGAAGAGGCATAATGTTATGAATCGTTTAGCATTTATCAGTTGTTTAGAGATAATCGACAGAGAGTTCTTGTGATTTATCATCATTACAAAATGCTGTCGAATATATCAAGCTAATTACTAGTAGGAAAATTAAAAGTGTAAAATATTTATTAATCTAGACGTTGAGCGTTCGCGCATGAAACCGAAGGTCCTAGGTTTGAATCGCGCTAGCAGAATCGTGGATATGCATTGTTGAGGAGTCCTGTACTAGGGCGAAATGGCCACGAAGTGCGTTCGGGTTTTCTATGGTGGTATAGCTTAAATTGACTAAAATGTTCACAAACCCTCATTCTGAAAATATTTATTCGTTGTAATCTCTAGTTTTTCTGGTTAGTTCTGAGTAAGCTTCATTCCTGTATGCTTTTTGTCAAGTTCTGATGATAAGTGAAGTTAGAAAGTAATGTGGAGTTCATAAGTGAAGTATAACGAATAGACAGTATATCAGTAATTTATCAGTCTGTTATATGAAGCTGGAAAAAAGTGGTTATGAAGTAATGAAATAAGTGTTTATGTAGACTAATTTTTAGTGAAGGGAAGTAAATTTGTTAATTTATTGAATATTCAGAATTAACCGAGATAGTTTAAGTATGTTGTCATTGTAAAGAGACCATCTACCCTTAATTTGAAGTAAGGGGTATTAGATAACTGTCTAACTGTCCTAATTGATATATAGATTTGTAATAGTAAACAACTAACAGTAACACTTATGACATATATTCCATTTTGTTAAAATATATTGGCTAAATATTCATTACATCTGTACGGAATCGTACACCAACAGTGAAATCCAGAGATCTTTGCTTCAGATACTAGATCATTACTCATTAAACTTCCAAATCACGATATACAAAGAAACAGTAAACGATTCAAGTTGAACATCCTAAGTTCCTACACTAGTTTCCCCATAAAAAATAACAAATGTCAAAGCACTCTTTCAGGAGGCTCATTTACGTCGGCAGATATTGATTGATAAGTATGATAAACAATCTCCGCTAAACCCCTTCTGACACTAATCAACATATGCTGACTACTGAATGGCTTTAAGATGTATATTCTAGAGTCATTTTATTATTTCAGTGGTTGAGATCATGAGTTAATTGAAGCTAGACCACCATTTAAAACGTGGAAGCACTGGATGGCCGTTTCGTCCTAGTATGGGACTCCTCAGCAATGCGAATCCACGTCTAGTGCTTTCAGGTTTTCCATGATCTCAACTATTGAAATTACTATAATACCCACAAAACCCCTTCTGATACTAATCAACATATGCTCACTAGTGACTGGCTTCGTGCTGTATATCCTAAAGTTTTAGTGACCAGTGGAGTTCAACCAGGTCCGTTGTGTGATACTAACTCACTGAAGATAAATGAGGATGTGTCACTTAATTTTGTGGATTAGTTGAATTTAGACATTAACAGTGTTGGATGCTCATCGGCTCAGTGGTATAATGATTAAGCGCTCGCTCGCGAGACTGATAGTCCCTGGTTTCAAATCTCACGAGGCCGGATCGTGAATGTGCACTGCTGAGAAGTCCCACAACATGTAGAAACGGATATCCAGTACGTCTACGTTTTCCATGTTGCTCTAGCTATAATTGACTCATGATCTCAACTACTGAAACCCTTATAAGTAGTAACAACATTATACTGTTTTTTCTTCTCGATAATTACATAAACTTAATTAAAATAAATCAAACTATAATTCACTTACATGGTTTACATGTATACCAACTATCATTCATTTCATAAATTGATACATATCCTGGTAAACAAAAACATTCATCATGTTGAATTGAACAAAAACTATTACGTCTATACATTTGACAAAATAGATCACCATCATTTTTAATACATGAACCTAAATTTAATGATTGAAAATCAGTTGGATACAATTGTTGATAAGATAAATTAAATTGGATACTAAATAGATTAATGATTATATAATAAAGGTTTTTATTGAATGGTTGATAAATAATCTCCATGACAAATATACAATTGACTGATCAAATTATAATAAGGGACTTGTTTCCAGGATTTCCATTATATAATAATAATAATATTTATGTGATAATTAACCAATCACAAGTGGAGGTGAAATGACCAATCAGATAAGGAGTTTAACTAAAAAAATAATTTAATTACATCGTTACTATTGTGTTTATATTTAGGATCAAATATTTATTATCAGAAGGGAGGGGGGGGTTGTGAAGATTCTAGTAATTTAATAGTTGAATTCATGAGTTAATTCAAGCTAGACTATCATGGTGGATAGTGGCGCGAATTTTGTGGATTGGTTGAAGTTAAAGATGAATACTAGTAGTAGTCTATAGGTTAAGCGTTCGTGCGCGAGATCGATAAGTCCTAGGTTTGAATTCCATGAAGCTGGGATTATGGATACGCAGTGCTGAGGAGTCCTATACTAGGACGAAATGGCTGTTCAGTGATTCTAGATTTCCCATAGTGGTCTACATTCAATTGACTAATGAGTTCAACTATTAAATTATACAGAATTACTGTCTGCATCTCATTATAAACAATGAAATGTAAAATGATTATGGAGTTGTTAATCTATTCATTGTAATGATTTCATAATAAAATTAATACAATAAATCAATTTTATGCAAATGTTCATTATAATCAAAGGATACACTTCCAACAAAATCAAAAATTACATAGATTACACAATTTATAGTTCATATCAACGATTAAATATCAAAATTCATACTTCATTTTAGTATCTATTGAAACTTCCAACTTAACTATTACTGATAAGAATAAGTAGTATTGACAAATACAGAAGTATTACCTATCAATTTCACTATTAACAATTATATAATTCATTTACACATCTACTAACTGTCTACACCTTTTTCAATAGTTGAAACCATGAGTCAGCCGAATCTAGACCACCATAGAAAACCCGGTGGCCGTTTCGTTCTAGTACGGGACTCCTCAACAGTGCGCGTTCACGATCTCGCATTGCCAGATTCAAACACAGGATACATCAGTCTCGCGCGCGAGCTCTTAACCATTAGAACACTAAGCCGGTCGACATCCAACACTGTTAATGTCTAACTTCAACCAATTCACAAACTTGAGAGACACATCCTCAATTGTCTTCAGTGAGTTAGTATCTCACAACAGACCCGATTAGACTCCCTTGGTCACTGCTTCTCACTAGAACTCAAGGATATACATCACGAAGCCAGTTACTAGTGAGTATATGTTAATTAATATCAGAAGGGGTTTTGTGGGTATTATAGTAATTTTGATAGTTGAGATCATGAGTCAATTGAATCTAGACCACCATAGAAAACCTGGAAGCGCACGAGGGCAAGATCGTTGATGCGCACTGCTAAGGAGTATCACAGTATGTCGAAACGGACATCCAGTATTTCCAGGTTTCCCACGACGGGCTAGCTTCAATCGACTCATGATTTCACCTATTCAAATTACTACAATCTACACAAAACACCTTCTGAAATACCTTTTTCATCAAGACAAATAGTGTATTCATAATATCTTTATTCATCTTTTAATCAACTGATTCGTAACTTTAAACATACTACTTATAATCTATCAACTATCTCCACTATTATTATTGATATTTAACCATTCGGAAAGATACACAATGAATGGTGATGTTAATGATACCTAATTGAATGGTTATAATTTGTTATGTTATTGTTTGTTTTATTTGTTTTTTTTCATTTTAATTTGACAGTAATTAGTAGTTTATGAAAAATAAACATATTTTGTTTGTTTTGTCAAAACATTGGATTATTTCTTTCACTTAAATATGCTACTTAAATAGGGATTATTAGTAGACATCAACAATTGTGAAGAATATGTTATTCTAACAAATTTGAATGTTATTATTATTATTATTAATGAATAAATAATGTATAGTGAAACCCAAGAGAACATTTGTTTTTGATATTTTGACATAATAGTATGTGTGTTGGTGTGTGTGTATGTGTTTGACTGTATATTGTAAACATGTCATCTGTTAAATTTAAGCATATTTACAATTGAAGAATATCTGGAACACAAAACAATTGTCAACCAACACCAAAGTCACAATTTCCAATACAATTATCAAGAGAGTACTACTGTATGGGGTGGATACTTGGAGAACTACGAAACCCACTATCCAGAAGATACAAATGTTTATTAACAATTGTCTATGCAAAATGCTTCAGATACGTTGGCCATACACTATTAGTAACAGCCTATTGTGAGAAAGAACAAACCAGATTCCAACGGAGGATTAAATGAGAAAGAAGTGCTGTAAGTGGATAGGATACACATTGAGGAAAGCACCCAACTGCATGACGAAGGAAGCTCTCACTTGAAATCCTCAATGGGAAATAAAAGAGAAGAGGAAGACCAACGAGCACATTACTCCGAGAAATGGAGACAGACATGAGAAGAACGAACAAGAATTGGATAGAATTATAAAGAAAGATGGAGGACAGAGTTTAATGGAGAATGCTGGTCGGCAGCCTATGCTCCAATGGGAGTAACAGGCATAAGTAAGTAAGCAAGTAAGTAAGTAAGTAAGTAAGTAAGTAAGTAAGTAAGTAAGTAAGTAAATAAGTAAGTAAGTAATCTAATCACAAGATCTGTGTTTCGACCACGATCGAAATAAATGAAACTTGTTTATTAAAACATGATCCTGTATCTAAAATGTAAATCCGCTATAATTAGTACAAGAATATGCAGTAAATATAGTCATTCATAAATAAATTGAGAGTAAAACATACATTAAACGCTAATGATAAGTGTAATAATTGAATGAATCATGATGTACAGTCATACTTCTGGGGTTAGACTGTGTCAAAATGGTGAACTTCTAAAATGAAGTATTGTTATTCACATGGGTTATGCATATAACTAACATACAGTGTGATAAAATATATCGTATCCTGAAATGGTGGAGAAGATTTGTAGCTCAGGTGGATGATGTTGATAGAGTTTTGTTCTCTTAACTGAATGGTTTGGTCGTGGAGCTTTCATCCTTCTTGTGAACGATATCTTCATAATCACAGAATTCAAGTAGAAGTGATGTGTTCGAATCTCCTTTCATATAACTCACAGCTTGTACTGTATATTCATGTTGTAAAGCACGACAACAGACAGAAAGAATGCATTTAATGTAAGAAGTTACGAAGAACTTATATAATATATTATACATAACTTTCAATCTTCAATTAACAGCTTTCGGTGTGTTCTGTCATATGAATAGTATTCTTGTCTGGTCTCTAAATCTTCTTCCAAAGCTGTACTACATTCGATAATTATAACAACCTAGACGTCACATTCCGTTGCACGTTATTTATAAACAATCTTTTGAGCAACATCCACTACAATATTATCCATATTAATTCTAACATGGCAGACAAGAATTTATTCTAATACTTAGGTCCTTCATTGTCCTGCAATTATTGACATAGAAATTTCGAATTTCACAATCATCGAAGTAGGTTGGTTACTGGAGCTAGCCAAACAATGAAAGGAATATGATTCTCAAAGATTAATTAGATTGACTAATGATTGTTTTCTGTTTTGTTTTCTAATATAAGAATATACGACTCATTTTTGTATTGATATCATTTTGTTGTAAAAAAATTTGATTGTAGCCAAAAAAAAGTAACTAGAAAGATTCATAGGTATTCTTTAATTGTTGAATTCATGAGTCAGTTGAAGCTAGACCACTATGGAAAACCTCGAAGTACTGGACGGCTTTCTCATCCCAGTATGGTGCTCCTCAGCAGCGCGCATCCACGATCCGGTTCGTGTGATTCGAAACCAGGACCTGTCAGTTTCGCGCGCGAGCGCTTAATCATTATACCACTGAGCCGGTCGGCATCCAACACTTAATGTCTAACACCAACTAATCCACAAAACTAAGAGACACAACCACGATTGTCTTCGGTGAGTTAGTATCTCACAACAAACCCAATTAAACTACCTTGGTCACCGCTTTTCACTAGAACTCCAGGATATACATCATGAAGCCAGTCACTAGTGAGTATATGTTCATTAATATCAGAATGGGTTCCTATGGATATTATAGTTGAGATCATGAGTCAATTGAATCTAGACCATCATAGAAAACCTGGAAGCGTATAACGGTCGTTTCTTTCTACTGTGAGACTCCTCAACAGTGCTCATCCACGATCCCGCCTCGCGATCCTGCCTCAAAATGTTTAGAAGCAACTTAAAAAATCCATTGATATTTTCAATTTTCATATCATATTCTTATTTTCATGAACAAATTTAAATATTCACCATATAAAATCATTTAAATATATCCCATAGTAATATTTTGTTTTGTTTTGTTTTCTCTAAATCTCTATTCATCTCCCCTTTAGTGGGTTAAAACAAAAACACTGAACATACACAATCATTATGTACATAACAACAATGTGTATTGGTAAAGTCAAACTTCATCCGGTTGACAAACGTTTAAACATTACAGTTATTTCTATTGTTTGAATGTAATTCCAGATATTGAGAATCATATAACATGACGCCATACATTCTATTAGATGATAACAATAGTCTCTATCATAAAGCTTAAAATGTTTTCTCATTTAATGTTTGGAAAGAAAAAATGAACTGTTCCTTTATTACATTTCTTCTCATATCCCCCCTCCATCACCACCATCCCCCCCTTCTAAATTTTTCTTAAGTTGTTTTTTTTTATAAAACAAACACGTTTTTTTCCGTAAAAGTATGAATATTATTTTCCTTTTTCTTTTTTTTTATTAGCCGAAGGATAAAGAAATACGATAAGCTGGAATGTTTATATAACAATGACAGATTATTTCCGATTTCTTTTCATCTTTAAATCGGCTATTACAACTTATTGATATATATTGGAAAATGATATAATGGTTAAAGATTAGTGTTTACTAACCACACCCAGTCAGTCAGTCAATCAGTCAGCTACAACATAGGACCAGGCACATATATGCATCGGTTCAAGTTGCCATACTTCAATAGCAGAGCAAGATAAACACCGGATTCATAAAAGTACTTAATTCAATGATAGTATATATAAAACAAAGAAGATCGCATATAATACTAGAAGAAAGAATTAGAAAGGTATAAAGTAATTTTAATCTCATAGTTTAAGGGAAGACAGAGAGTGTATACACTGATGCCATTGTGATCGATTCTTAGTCATGTCACCCAGATTCTTCAACCATTAGTTACGATAGTCATACGCATCCCAACCAAGTAGTCTACATTTACCAACATGACTCAGACTAGAAGTCAGTGACTTTAAGCACTGCTGAAACGTTTTGGTTTGGCCGCCCCTAACTTTCTTTCAACTGTCCCCAACACTAGTCAGCATTTGGCGTCGTTGTATTCGGTGAATTGGAATATTATTACTTAACGATAAACGTACAAACATGAATCTTTATTGTAGTTTGAATTTATTACATAGGTAGATAAATAAGTAGTATTGTTATGAACGCGAACACAGGTGGAGACAATCGAAAGTATTTGAATACAATATTACAGAACACCTTAGTAAAATCTGAGAATCATACAGTAAATACTTCATTTGTAAAACATTCATCGATAGTCTCAGACTATGTTGTTCTTTCGTTTTCATACCAGTCATACTATTCTCATTCTCTTTTCTTCGATCATTTTAACCTTCTGTTGCCAGGTATTTCACCTTCGACTGATGATACGTACTACTTATATCTGTCGATATCAGTAGCATACATTACACTAATCGGACTGAAATAATTAGTATCATTAGTACACAGATGCAAACATCAAACATTTATCATTGAAATAATCAATGATGGAAACGACAATGATCTTTCTTTGTATGTGAATAGGTGAATGTGTGAATATGGTTTTCTGAAACTGTATGAATTATTTATACTATAACACTATCTGAGTTTAAAACTCAATCATCACATTAAATCACCCCACCTACTCAGCAGATGTGGAGATGGCAACAAGTCAAAAAATGATGGTGCAGCTAAATAGTCTGGTCTCTGAGTGAATACATAGCGGATTTGAATAACGGAAGCTAAGATATGATAAGTAGTTTACTCGACGCTATACACGAATTAACACTTAATGCGTTTGTCAGTCCTATAGATCAGTTCAATTTGCTTCTCCATATAAGCATGAAAAGATATAAATTATCAAGACAAATGATTGAATAGCATAGACAATATTCAAGCGAGCATTCTTCAGAAGTTCATGTTTTTTTAATCTAATCTAAAATCTGACTGTTTTTCTTCGACTGGTGGAAGGCTTAATCGTTGTCACTGTTTCCATTAATTTCGCTACTGAGTAGAACGAAGGTTCTCATCATCTAATAATACTATTAATAAAATCATTCAAAACAAAAAAACATTACGTAAACCCCTCAAGATTGTTTGAGACTCTTCAGTAATGACTTTGTTTAAAATTTTCCATGCTTATTATTGAATTGCTTACTGCTTTATTAATTAATATGCTCAGATTTATATACCCTTTACTTATGTGTACTGTTCTAACTGACACGCTAGTATTTATAAATAGTTGTTTTTGCAAGATACTCAACATCCATTGACCGGATACCATCAGCAACGACCTATTGTGGGAGAGAACAAACCGACTTCGAGCTGAAGAGGAAATTAGGAAAACACGATGGAAATGGATAGGATATACATTGAGGAAATCACCAAACTGAATCACGAGGCATGTGCTAACTTGGAATCCTGAAAGGAAATGAAAAAGAGGAAAGTCAAAGACCACATTATGTCGGAAAATAGAATCAGATATGAAAAGAATGAATAACAACTTAAAGAAGCTGGAAAGTATTGCCCAGGACAGGGTTAGATGAAGTGTGCTGATGTCGGTCTATGCTCATCCACGAGGAGTAACAGGCGTAAGTAAGTACGTAAGTTTAACTAATAACGAACTCATTATGCTATCATCAGTATAGGGGTTATGGAGATTATTAGGTTTTTGATTGAGATCATGAATCGATTGATGTTAGATCACCATTGAAAACCTGGAAGCAATGGACGGTCGTTTCATCCTATTGTTAAACTCCTCAAAAGTGCTCATCCACGATTCCGCTCGCGGTATTCTAACTTAGGACTGAAAAAAATCACATGGTAACTTATCATTTGTGTTGCAATTCCTCATTAAATAAAAGCACTCACTTTACAACCAATAACATTTTCTAATTCAAAGTTCACTTTATCCATTTTTTGAAGTGTGTATGTGTGTGTGGGGGAGGGCGGTAATTAGTAGTTTTATCGAAGCAAATTATACCTCAAATCTCTATGCACAAACTAATACCATGGTAACTAATTTACAAAATTATATTTCATTTTATTATTTTTAATTACAAATAATAAAAAAAATTATGATATGAATCTATCCTTTGAAAAAAACTGTTATTATCATCATACGGAAGTCTATGTCTCAAGAGGTGAAAATCAAGAATAATCTAAATAATACAAGAAAAAGAAAAAGAAAAAAACAATAAAACAATCAATGATCAACTTATACCTTTATTGATAAAAAAAATTCTATTAATGATAATCTAATTCACCTTTTAGCTTATTAAATAATTTCAACCGGAAATCCTATTTAAATCAATGTTAAAAACATAAATTATATTAGAAAGATTGTGTTTTTCTCATTCGATTTATTATTCTTTTTTTTTCAGCGAAAAAAAAGAAAAAAAGAAAAGAAAAAAGAGAGGAAAAACAAAAGAAGAAAAACGATCAGAGAAAACGGTAACATCGATGAAATAAAAAAAATTTTTAAAAAAAAGAATTTTTGTAATGAGGAACAAAATAAATTCGTGTTCCGCTTTCATCCATTCTGGGGAGGGGGGTTATTGTACAACTAATTTTATCTTTTAGTTTTTTTTTTAGAAAAAAGAAGAAAAATTCATATGAAAATACAACGTGAGATTTGATAATGGAAACCCTGAGAAAAAAAGATGTTTTTACTTAAAAAAACCACAAATGCCTTGATACGGTCGAGGGTGGGGAGTGTTAGCTTTCCCTCTCCAAATGTTCTTATATGGTCAAGTGCATACAACGACTAATAGGGAAGTTTTACTCACTTTTGGTGGAGTTTTGTTCTCTGAGCTGGATGGTTTGGTTTTACTCACTGCCTTCTCGCGAAAAAGGTGTTGTTTAGGAAATCGAAAGGACAAAAAGCGAATACCCGGTGTTTTAACCGAATCGTTGGACATGGAAGTTCTACCTAGGGGAGTTGGAAAATCATGATTCCGAATCAATGGTGTACATGGGCTCCAGCACTCTGTAAGGAACAAATGGAGTATGTGTAGTGAACCAGAACACGGGTTGGGATAATCGAATGTATTTAACACGCAAATTACAGGACTTATGAATAAAATCTAACAATCAAATAGTATCGATAATGCAATGAGAAGACGAAGATTATCAGAACTATGTGATATATTAGCGCAATACATTTCGAACAATCTGGTCACACATATACTTGTTAAGAGCATTTATATATAAAAATAAAAGGTCAACTAGACAGGAAATGAGGTAAGAGGAGATAAGGATAATGATAAGAGTAATAATAATAATAATGTGAACACAAAGCGAAACCTAATCACTCTGGATAATAAATCGGAAACATGTCACTTTATAAGAGATATGTGGACGATATCTTAGTTGTTTGTGAGAAAAAAGAGAATATGTACGGTTTATTAAATAAACTCAACACTCTCCAAAACCATATTAGTCTCTCATGTGAAGAGGAGAAAAACTATCAGCTTCCCTTCCTAGATATACTCCTGAGTAGACGAGAAGATGGTTCAGTAAAGCGATCTATCTTTAGAAAACCAACGTGGACAGGTCAATATCTTAGTTATTATAGTTATTGCCCTATGCAATACAAACGTGGTTTGATAAGGTGTCTTTTCAACAGACTCGACCGTATTTGTACCAATAACGCCATTGATGATGATGTTAAGTTGTTAAATAAAACGTTAATAGAAAATGGCTATCCTCTGAAATTCATAAATAGATGGAAAGTCCATGGTACAGCGAGACCTACTGTAGCCTCGGTAGAGAAAAAGCCTGTCTACATCACCTTACCATTCAGAGGTGATTCAAATAGCCTTTTACTGAAACAACGACTTAAATCAGTCATCAATAAAACCTATTGCGCAGCAAAGGTCATCATCAAAGAAAGAACAAGGTGCATGCTTCATCCAAAACCTAAAGTACATGGAAACGATTACGTCACATCCCACTGTGTTTACCAATTTAAATGTGTGTGTGGTCACACATACATAGGGAGGAGTAATCGTGATCTCAACATTAGGGTGAGTGAACATGTACCCAAATGGCTTCAGAAACAAATACAATCAATTGACCCAATAAGAGCAGAGGATAAACATCCATCATCCTCTATTGCTAAACATATAATTGAAACAGGTCACAAGATTGATCTAAATTCAGCTTTTGTAGTGCTGTATAAAAGTGTAAAAGGGCGTATACTAAGGTTCATTGAAGCCTTAGCCATACGAAAATTCAAACCCCCTTTATGTGTTCAAAAACAGTTTGTTCTTACCTTAAACCTACCCTGGT